>CM076577.1:1345822279-1345916458 GCA_034641835.2 Pinus albicaulis | reverse complement strand
TAGTATAGTAGGTGTTACACCATTTTTTGGTCATCTAACCTATTATCATTAGATGGACCCAAGTACACCATGTAAGACCAATTTTACCCTAAGTAAAATTGCTTTCACTATGTAAAATAACTTAATAAACCACATTTATTAGGTTGTTTATGGTCTAAACAGGAAACCCAAAGGGGAAATATTAAACAAATCTATATTTGTTTGATTTTCCTCATGGAATAATTAATTAAACAATAATTTAATTATTATTCCAAGTCATATTTAACCCAAAACAAGGAAATTAATTAGATAAATCCTTATTTATCTTATTATTTTCTAGGAATAATTATTTAAATCTTATTTAAATAATATTCCTTGCTAAATATGACTAAATCATTTATAAATAATTAAAAAAATCATTATTTATTTAATTATCATTCAACCACTTCATTAAAATAATAAATAAATCATTTATTTATTTATTATTTACAAATAAAGGGATTTGACCCAAGTCAAATGCCTTTTCCCTCCAACAAATATAATAAAATATTCCATAAAAGGTGGATCTAGATTTTGTTAATATTATTTTAATCATGCACCAAGATCTAGAATGACCCAATATTTTGTTATAAATAGGAGGGTTTTTCCTACCATTCTTCACCTTTTCTTGCCCATTAGATCACTCTGGATCTATGCCATTGGTCTGACTTTGAGCCATTATCATTGTCACATTCTCCATTATTTGCTTTGTGAGCTCCCTTTGAGTTCTATGTTTGTCTGGATTTTCTACACCAACAAGAGAGAGAAATGCTAGATCTAAAGCGCTGAGGACTTTCAAGAACCCATCCCATTGAGGAGAATTGGAAACACCTTTCTTGTTTTCCTCTCAAGTGCCCTTAATATAAAAATTCTTTCAAAAATATTGTTCTTGTCTTGTCTATTGGATGCATGGAGAAAAACCTTATTTTCACTGCTTAATGTCTTTTTATGCATAGATCTGGATTTGTTCAGCTTTTGTCTTGATAAAATAACTATTGATTTGAAAATATTGGCAGCCATATTTGACGTTAGGGCTATTTGTTATGTGTAGCTAAAGTGGTTCACGAAACTAGACTCAAGGTTCGATCCCTGCATAGAGTCGCCAATTGTTAGTATGAATCTTTTGTCGGAAAAGACCACTTTAGCTATGCATAACAAATAGCTCTAACATCAAATATGGTCATTAATATCTTCAAATATGAAGTTAGTTGATCAAGATAAATGGGCCGCACAAATCCATATCTATGCGTAAAACGATATTAAGCAGTAAAAATAAGGTTTTACTCCATGCATCCAATAGACAAGACAAGAACAATAGTTTTGAAAGAATTTTTATATTAAGGGCACCTAAGAGGAAAACAAGAAAGGTGTTTCTAATTCTCTTCAATGGGATGGGTTCTTGAAAGTCCTCAGCACTACAGATCTAGCATTTCTTTCTCTTGTTAGTGTAGAAAACCCAGACAAACATAGAACTCAAAGGGAGCTCACAAAGCAAAAAGTAGAGAATGTGACAATGATAATGGCTCAAAGTCAGACCAAGAGCATAGATCCAGAGTGATCTAATGAGCAACAAAAGGTGACAAATGAATGAGAAAACCCTTCTATTTATAACAAAATATTGGGTCATTCTAGATCTTGGTGCATGATTAAAATAATATTAACCAAATCTAGATCCACCTTTTATGGAATATTTTACTATATTTGTTGGAGGGAAAAGGCATTTGACTTGGGTCAAATCCCTTTATTTGTAAATAATAAATAAATAAATGATTTATTTATTATTTTAAGGAAGTGTTTGAATGATAATTAAATAAATAATGATTTATTTAATTATTTATAAATGATTTAGTCATATTTAACAAGGAATATTATTTAAATAAGATTTAAATAATTATTCCTAGAAAATAATAAGATAAATAAGGATTTATCTAATTAATTTCCTTATTTTGGGTTAAATATGACCAGGAATAATAATTAAATTATTGTTTAATTAATTATTCCATGAGGAAAATAAAAAAAATATAGATTTGTTTAATATTTCCCTTTGGGGTTTCCTATTTAGACCATAAACAACCTAATAAATGTGTTTTATTAAGTTATTTTACATAGTGAAAGCAATTTTACTTAGGGAAAAATTGGTCTTACATGGTGTACTTGGGTCCATCTAATGTTAGTAGGTTAGATGACCAAAAAATGGTGTAGCAAACGTAGGTCTTCCTTGGTAGCTTCTAATGACCGTTTATGAATAATTAATAACCTTAAAAATAATATTAAAGTAAAAATATAAATAAAATATCTTCCTTTAAGATTAAATTTAAAACTCGGAGATTGGTTATGTCCCCGTATGGGTCACCAGTATGTTATCACCCTAGTAATTTTTCAAGATTTTGGGCTTTTGATTTTTAGTTTAAGAAAACTAGGGGTAACCACAAACCTACGTTGGAAATTCAGGATCTAGCCTTCCTAAATTTCAGAGAGGGCTCTCTCTTTATGATTTAACTTTGTTTTGGTTTAATTTTTTAGGCTATTTATGATAGAATAATTGGTTTTGAATTGGTTTGGTGGGTAAAAATCACTTAAAGGAAAACTAGAGAGGAATCTACTTGACCATTGGGCTAATGGAGTCTAAATCTAGATAGCAGTACTAGAAGGCAAGGCCAAAAGGATGCAAATATATTCAGGGCAAGAGGGATAACCCTCAGAGCTTTGGATAAAAGTTTTTTGATGAAATGGTGAAGTCGGGATAAAGGGAAATGAAGGATCCTTTGATCCGGACAATAGAGGAAGGAGGCAGAAGTCAAATAGGAGTAGGAGAAGTTAAGAATTCCTAACACCAAAAATCAGTTAAAAACATTTAAATGGTAACTTAGTTAAGACAGGGAGCCATAAGATAGTCCTAAAGTAATATTCCTAGTTACTCATTAAGAAAGAACAAACACATAATGAAATGAATGGAACTTCAGAAAATAAACAATGATAAGATAGATGCACTTTACTCTTTAACTTATCACGAGAATCCTTAATTATGATGTCCTATTATATTTGTCCAGTCTGCTAATTGCAAAATCAACACATGTAGGCCTCCAATGTATCAGCAAAAATCTATAGTAATCTTAGCAATTTTATTCCACACTAAACACTTCACAAGCTGAAGTATTTATACAAATGTTTATTACAAATATCCTAGAGGTATCTAGGAATAACTCTAGGAAATATAAAATATCTTTACACATTAAGAGGGATAGCTACTTAACAACTTTAGCAAGTTGTCCTCTTATCTAGAAAATATAGAACTAACTTATCTAACAAAAATTGTTTATTGAATAGCTATCCTTACTCGCTGGCACATTGAAAAATATCTTTTTGGAAGATAACTTAACTGATACTCTTTCCACTTATGCTCTTTAACATTGTACTTCATGCCTAATGTTCTTTCACGCTGTTTATTTATCATTTTACTGTTGTAAAAAGGGAAATTACAGGAGTTAAAATCAGTTGGTTGTTGATTTTCTCTCTGATACACTTTGACTCTGTTCTTTCACCCTGATACTCTTTTAACTGATATTTTAACCTTTAACTGCTGTAAAAAGAGACTTCTCAGCAGTAAAAAATAAAAATCAAATAACTGTTTTATTGTTTCCTTCTCAGATTGACTGTTTCACCTGCACTTTCTTTCACTGTTTTGCTTCTTTGCTGCTACAACAAATCTATAAAAGTCTGCCATTGTTCAGCGTCTGGTATTTTTACACTTTTGAGTTTTCTGAAGTTCTCATCAGCATCATTATACTTGGAAAAATTTGGTTTGATGAAAAACAAATGTTTGATTTCATTTTGAAGGAAAAATAAGTCTTCAATATATTGGAGAACAACCTTTCCAGTTGGAGAGACCTGTGGCAGTG
Organism: Pinus albicaulis; assembly: GCA_034641835.2. Lineage (NCBI taxonomy): Eukaryota > Viridiplantae > Streptophyta > Pinopsida > Pinales > Pinaceae > Pinus > Pinus albicaulis. The sequence continues at coordinate 1,345,912,541 of CM076577.1, read as the reverse complement.
GCTTGTTGACCTGTTCTTTGGCATGATCCCTTATCTTTTTGTCATATTCCTTCTGGTCCATCAACTTCTCATTGAAGACATGGATATCTGGAATGCCAGCTTGTCTTAGCATAGTGTACTTTGCTAAATACTTGGTAATAGAAAAATTCATGGCATCACATTTTTCTTTCAAATTATTCATCAAAGTTTTATTTGTGAGTACTTTCTTGATTTGCAATATAGTCTATGTCCTATCCTATATCTTCAATTCTTCTAGCTCTGTCATGTTTTTACTGTTCAAGAAGGTGATTAGATTTAATGCCTTTGCTGGTTTATCCACTAATTCTTCTGTTGTCTTTTGTATTTCCACTTTTGCTACTAGAAGGAGGTCTCTCTATTCATATATGATCTGGATTGATGGCCACTGAAGATGTATAGCCTCAATTATATTGGTCCATAGGTAATTTCTTATGTAAGAAATTTGTGCAGTGAAACTTAAATCTTTTTGAAGGCTTTTGACTTGCTCTTCAAGTCTTTTCGCCCTTTGCTCATAATTGTTGGCATTAATTAATGCTGCTTTGTTAGATACTTCCATATTTTGAATCATTTTCTTCAAACTGCTAATTTCATTATTTTTTAGAGACATTTCCTCCATTGCTTTGACTATCTGCCCTGCATCATTTGTCTGCTGTACATGTGATGTTGAAGATTCAATATTGGAGGTAGTAGCTGATTGCATTGACGTTGCAGTTTCCAGTGGCTCTTTTGGTGCTAACTTTTCTCCCAGTGTAGAAGGAACAGCAACAGTAATAATAGGTATGACTGTAGGAATGGTGGAAGTATTAGTTTCCTTCACAGTTTCTTTTTCTTTCATATGTATATCCATTTGACTTTCCATATCTTTGATTTGGGTAGTTAGCTTTATGATCAACTGCATCATATCCTCTTTTTCTTTCTGTTCTTGAAGTATCTCCTTACTCTGTGGGTGCTCACTTTGAGGAAGTTTTAATTGTTTCCTTAAAGCAACAATATCATCATTTTTCTTCTTGATCAATACTTCAGCAGCTTGTACATTTGATGGGTCAACTCCTATTTGTAAAATTAAATCTTCTAAGGCCTGGATCCTTAAATATTTGGCATACAAAGAGCCTTTGTCAAGTTTCATTCGGTCTTGCATGTTGATAATGGTATTCTGCAAATTTGTCACACTCATGGCTTTTGTCACCACAGTAGAATATAGCATCTCAGCACTATGTCTGTGAAATTCTATTTGATCCAGTTCATGTACCTTTTCAGTATCTACTTCAAATTCAACCTTTTTGTAGTCAACCACTATTTTTGGAGTTGAAGTAATTGGTTGTAAATATGACATAATCATTTTATTTGAGGAGTAATCAAATGCTATAAGCAACCTGTTTTGATTTCTTGGCTTCTGTTTAAGAAACTGAGAATAAATCTCACTTTTGAATTCCTCGTTCCTTTGTTTGATTTGCTTATATCTTTCTTTAATATCCAAATCTTTTTCTTCTGCTGTTTGAGAAGAAGAAGCTTCTATATTAACCTGCCTTTCAATCATCTGAGTGTCTGATTTTTTAGCTGCTACTTGTTCCCTTTCTATCTCTGTTAAAGTTTCTTTAATTATCTCAGTGGTTTCATCATTGCTGACTTCTGGTTCATTGGCATCTTCAACCTCAATAACTTTCTCTTTCCCTATGGAACCAAATTTGAGCCTTTTGTTGTAGATGAGCTTGAACTTAGCCTCTGTAATAGTTTCTGTTGTATAGGCTCCCTCGTCTCTGCCTCTTTTGTTTGAAGATTTTGGCTGTTTAGGAGTTACCACAGCAAGTGTGGTATCCATTTTTCCTATTGTTTGTTCATTTGCAGTTGCATCTACCAATGTATTTTCTTCCCATTCTGTCTAATTAGCAAACTTTTCAATATCAAGCTTTGGCTCATGTATAAAAGGAGGTAGTTTACACTTGACCCTTATACTGCTTAAAGGACCTTGGGGGTCATAATTCCAAGGGAAAATCACTTGAAATTTCAGCTCTGACAATCTTTTTTCTATCTATTTATCAGCATCTCTATTATTCACTATGAAAGGATCAATCTGATTTTTTAATTTGAATTGGGTCTTCTTTTTGGAAGCCATGAAATTGATGGCATCAGCGTTCAAAACCTGTCTCAAATACTCTAAAGCAAAGACTCTGATAGTAAAAAACTTAGGTAATTTGTAGGGAAGCAGATTGGTTCCAAAGATTCTCAATTCAGTGTGTTTCTCATACAAGTACCAATCTCCCATTTTGCATTCCTCTGATAGTTGAAATATCCTTTTCATTTCTTCACTTACCCTAGGCTGTTCTAATTTATGTAGCAAATTCATAGCTGGCCTAATGAACAAATCTGTAAAATATGTGTAGTTGTATTCACTTCCTTCTTTTATTAATAGTGATGTCCAAAAGACAACTGATAGAGGCTGGCCCTCTACTTTTATTTTCTGTAATGCTATTGGAAAGTGATCAACTTGTGAGAATAAGAACAAGTGAAATAAATAGAAAGAATATCTGAATACCCCTTCAGTGGATAACTTTGTCAATTGATGGTGTATGGAATCAGCTATAAACCTGGCAAAGTCAAAGATCACAGCAGGAGGCTCACCAGGAGATAAAGTGGATAAAAACCCAAGGATGGACTCATCAATAAACTCATCATTGAAGTATCCTAATATGAAGGATAACATTAAAATTACATGCCTAGAACCCTCAGAAACTTGGAAGTGGAATAGGGAGGATTCAGCTTTGGAATGTCCACATGACTAGGCCTAAAATTTTGAAAAATCATAAATCTCTTAGGGAAATCCAATCCCAAATATAACTGAGTCAATGCTTCAATGGATAGGGGGGCTGCCCTAGGGTCAAACTGTAGTTGCAAAATTTCATTGATAGACTCTGCAGTGATAGAAAGAATAATTTCCCTGTTAGCATTCACAATTGATCTTTGGTCTGTAACATAGTACTTTTGGCACATTCTTACCAGATCCATACCAGGATGTGTTACTGGGACTACATATTTGGGTAAATTTGTATCCAAGAGAGGCATGTCTTCTTTATCTAGGAACTTCTCATAACACCAATTGTGAACTTCTAATAGGTTGAATTCTACTAGAGGGTCTGCAATTTTATAATCCAAATCAATTAAAGGAATAATTTCTTCATTGGAAATTGGTGGCTGAAAGGTATTAACAGTCACCGTGGTTTTTGTAGTGAGTGCAGGAGTAGATTTTAGGGCTTTTTCTACTCAGACTTAGGAGGTTTGGATTCTCCAGGTTTGACAGGCTTGGAGCCTCCAGCTTTAGGTGTCAATTGTTTCTTTGTCATTTTGAGATAACTAAAGCAAGATTACATTGTTTGCAATAGTTAATTTTTCTTAAACAGAGGGAAATGGAGCAATCTTATAGTCAAATATGATGACAGTGGGTAATTTAGTGCTCAATTAGGAATTTGGGACACAATCAACAGGTTTAAGACAGAAAACACAGGTTTTATGAATGACTATGACTGTAAAAGGGGTTTTCTAGGTATTATGTACATTTTAAAACCTTTTTGAACCGTGGAATTGATCTTTCAGGTGTCTTGGACTGAGAATTTGGCTTTAAAATGAGGCTTTTTGTAAACAACAATTTATGGGAAAAAATTGTGAGGGTTTGCCCTGTTTTTTCAAGTTTTCGGACACACTAGGACAAATTTACTAATTATAGCTCAATTGGTTCAATTGGAGGTTTAAATCATGAATATTGCAGGCTAGATTTGGGAAAATACCTTTTTACAGGTATTTTGGTAGTCGAGAGGATTTTTGCAATTTGTTGTAAGTTGAATTTGAGCTCTAGTTCGGCTTACTGGTGCATCAAATGGCTTACCTGGTCTTCAAATGAAAATCAGTGGTCAAATCTTGGTCTTTAATTAAAATGGGTAAACAGGGTTTTGAAACGGCTAAAAACAGTCAAGCGGAGCTCTTTTTACAGTTCAAATGCGCGGAAAAACAATGAAAATAGTGTTATAAAGGGTTTTAACATTGGACATTGGTCACCATTTATACATTAAATGGCTATCTCATCAAAAAGCGGGGGGGATTTCTGTTTTTTGAATGCGAAAAACCACTGGTGGGTTTCGCGCTGACATTGGGTAGTAAATGGTATTCCTCCAAATGAACACGACGCAATCAAATTTTGACACATCACAGGAGGCAGAAATGGGAAAACCACCTATTTCGCATTCGATTTCTGTTTGGATGAACGATTGGTTTGTGAGCGCGAAAAGGATTTTTCGTCCTTGGATCATCAGGAAGGGAGCGAACGGTGAGGATTCGTTGGGAAGTTGCGGTTGAAAAAGTAAGGTGGGACCAGGCAGCTTATGATATGGCGCAATATAATAAAACCTTTGTAAAACAACACTTTATAATCAAGGTTTTAATCAAAAATATTTTTATGTAGAGAATGAGTCTACACATATTTTCAAAAGGGGTTAATTGGTGGTACAAAGTTTAAATATATGGTCAAAATATGCGTGAGGCGGGTTTATGGAATTAACTGGGGTTAAGATATGCATAGCGTAAGGCTAATACATACTTGAAAGCCAATGCGAAATATGATACAAGTTTTAATATTTTCGCAAATAAACCTTGGCTTATAACAGGATAGGTGATATGGTAAAGTTATTCTTTTTTGAAAGTTTATTTATATTTATATTATATAGTTTTAGACCACGGAGGGGTCCAATAACCATATGGGGCGGGATTATTTACATAATGTTAGTTTTATGCCAAAGGGGGTATAATTGGGGTTTTTTATTTAAACATGTGGATAATTAACTTTGGAAAAAAAGCTTATAATAGTGGGTTTTTAGGGATAATTAGATAAAAGGGGTTATAATAATAGGATAAGGTTTGTTTATAGGGATTTAATAAATAAATTAGAAGTTAATATGACCAAGGACAATGAAAAACACCAAAATATTATTATATGACTAAGTAAAGTGATAGTGTAAAAAGCAAAGCTTTATCATTTATAATTTGACCACTTTGACCTAGAATATAATATTTTTGGAGAGTTTTTATGTTTTTATGAATGAAGGAGATTATTCAAAAGGAGATTTTATTTTTCATTAAGTAAAAAGGTCTTTACTTATTAAATTGAAGTGTAAATGGATGAATGTAGGATAAATGATGATAATTAGGGATTAATATAGGAATTCAACACTTTTAACCTAGTAGTCATTGAGCCTTGGGTCTGGTCCCAACAGAAGTCAGAGAAATGCTCTAAGCCTCTTTGACTGAAAGTTTAGAATGTAGAATTAATATTTGGGAAGGGAAATTGGTTATTTTTTTCCGGTGATAAGTATTTACATGCTTTTCTCACTTCTTTCTACCTACCCAACTTAAATCTAACATTTTTTCTTCCATTTTGCAGGTGCATTTGAGCTAGCAACCTTGAACATTTTATTCTTTTGAAAGCATAAAAACTATCTAATTCTACCTTATTTCATCCGAGGGCTCAGATTAAATTGATGAGCTCCTCATTATTCTCTAACTATCTACTGATTAGTCAGGATTAAATTGTTTGACTAATCTTTATTCACTATTCTACAACAATCAAATTGAAACATGACAAGTCAAGATTAAGCAGTTAAACTCATCATGGATTATGGCATTCATTGACACTCTGCCATAATCATCAGTAACAAAGTAAAAAGTAGTGGCATTTGGACTTGCACACTTTCATGTTTTATTTATTTTTTCTTTGTGGTATATTATTTTTCTAAGTCCTTTGATCTTTCTTTTAGGACTTTTACCCTCTTTTTTATTTTCTATTTTTTTTTTTTTTTTACAAAATATGGAAAAGCAACTTGCAGAAAGCAAGGCATGTACATATTTACAAGATTATCATAAGTCAATTCCAAATTATGAATCCTATACTTATAGGGACTAACAAGGTATATGAAGTGTTGTTGCCATGTACTTCATTGATTATTGTTGAGAGATGTTTTATGTCATGTCAATTCCTGCTTGATGTATGATGCATAATCTTGATGTTTACGTCATGTGATATAAATTCATAATGGATTGTCATTTATGTTATGATATCCATTTGTTTCCTTGATGGCACGATACTCTTTGTCACCATGTGTGAGGTTGTCATGCTGATAGGAGGCTTGTTTATGAGTGAGAGTTCCTTGTAGGAAATGTCTCGTGGAGATAATTTTCCACTCATGTTGAGGGCACATTTCCTTGTATGACAAGCAAACAACATCCATGTACATCTTCACATTTTCCAGCACCAAATGAAGCAACCAACACCATCGAGGCACTGAGGCCCGGAGACGTAGTCCACACTGGACGAACTCCGTTATTAAATGTCTTGTGTTTTTTTGTGTGATAGTTGACATGTTTTCCTCTTAATTATATTTGCATATGTGTTCATTAATTCTTTTATAATTTTAAACACAGCATGGTAACCACACATAAGGAGAAACTAAACACACATATATAGAAATATAAGCGTGTGATATTTTACTATTAACCATAGATGTGCTTTTATAGTACATTAGGTGTGACCCTTGGATTCCGCATTCCAGGGTCACTTGGACTCCTTTTGTGATTTATCTCCTTCCACACCTACCCATAGAGGATTAGGTGTCCAACATTCCCCCCCCTTAATCCGAAGGGGTATGTGTGAGTCTAAGAATAGAGTTGTAATAAAAATATGCAAAGTATGAATGGTAGCAATTAGGCTGAATCAGCTCTCTGAAATGTTGGCATAAAGAGGTGGTTTAAGGATGACTACCAACACTGGAACACTACGCTTATTGCAGTTCCCTGAACTCTTCCAAATCTAGCAAGAAGTGGAGGGCTTCTGCTAGAGGAAGTGTCCCTCATATTTAAAGAGGGAGACCTTCAACATAGAAGAAGGGAGGTCTACAACCTGTGATGGTTTAAGGATGACCACCAACACTGGAATGCCTGATGCATTTCCTGTAACTCTTCCAAAGCTGGCAAGAAGATGAAGTATTTTGCTAGAGGAAGTGTTCTGAAAGGGGAAGAATATCAACCTCGCATATATGGTTTAAGGCTATCCACCAACCAAAGGAATGCCCATGGGCATCCGTGTCTCTGGCTACAACTCTGAATCTGGAATGACAAGTTGTGGCTCAAGCTCGGTTGAACTGTTGTGTCTCTCGATACAAATTTGGATCTGGAATGAGAGATTGTGGCTTAGGCTTGCTTGATGTGGCTTTGAAGCTTGCAAATGAATACCATTCCCCCCCCCTGTCAAGCACAAGGTGAGATGATGGCGAAAACTCAACTGCAAGTTTTTTCAATATTTTAGAACAAGTACTGACATGTGACTTAAATATATTCTTGGTTGTTGATACCCATTTCCAAGAAGCGATCCATCCAAGATGAATCTTTGTTCCTGTAGGAGGCTTATTTTTGAAGCATCTGTGTGAAGAATGGGTGTGCCAACCACAGTGCTTGCATGGGTGAAGATCGAAACAATGATGTTTCATATGGCCAACGTGATCACAATGTTGGCATTTTTCAATTTGGTGTTGCTATTGTGGAAGCGAAGCAGTATCTGGAATAGTTGCAGGTGAACTTTCATAAAGAAATCCGACACTCTGAAATTTTATAGGCTTGGAGTAGTCTGGAATATGAAAGGACACATCCTTGTCATATCCAAGACTAGTTCTATGCTTGTTATGGACAAGCTCTTCCCAAGGTCTGATGATGGGCTTGGGAGGTGCATGCTGCATTTCTGCAACTTTTTGCACATATGCTCCTGAAATGGGTACTGAATGTGGACCATCCTCAACTTTATAGTCTTGCTGCTGATGGGAGTCCCTCTCAATGTTCTGAAAAGAAACAGGTTCAGGATGATGACTCCACTGCTGTAATTCCTCTTACTGTAGCTGAGATTAAAGCTGTAGAAACTCGATTTTTTCATGTGCATGTTGAAAACATGAATTAATGTCAAAAAGAGAGGCTTTGTTGATGTTTACCATTTCATCAGGACTGGAATGTATTATAGTATTCAAAAACTCCAATATTTCATAAACTTTGGCCATTATATCAACAAAAAATAACAACCTAGAAATGCACCAATATTGATTCTAGAATCTTCTTGTAGTATGACCTTAGCTGAATATTAGCCCTAAATAATCAAAATGCTTGCAGCAAAATTCCACAGAAATACAAAGCAATATCACATTGTGCAGAGGATAATAGTGAATGTTTTCCAATAGAAGCTGTCTAGATACCTAAGGTTCACGACTCATTCCAATTTGTAAATGAAAGGTACCCTCATCACAACATTTCAAAAAAAAACCCAACGCAGCATGGCATTTCAAAAATATTTAAAAAAATGCATGCACTAAGAGTCTCCACACCAATGTTTAAATACGCACAAAGTTGTGGTACTTGTTTTCACTCATATCAATAAAATTTAGTGTGTTTCAGCTCCTAATGTACCAGAATTTCAATCATCCTCCATTCTTTGACTCGTTCTTTACGTGTGTGAATGAACCGAGCAGCTGTGTCTCCTGCTTAAACTTGTAAAATGGAGAACGAAGACAAAGAGGAGGTATCACGACGATCTCTCAATGAAACTTTTACAGTGGGGCCTCTCAAGGACCATCTCTGTCTAGCAGTGATTACCATTGCCTTCAACAGCTAACGTAGAAGCAACTCCTGACCTTTTTTTTCGATCTCAAAATGTAAAAACTGTAATAGGCTATCAAGAGGAGAAAATTATCCATATAGTCCTCATCTCTCAGCTTCTCGTAGTTTCTCTATCCCTATAAACCGTTTTATAGTCTCTCTATACCATTTTCGAAGCCGAAGTTCGAAACATTTGTATTTATATTTTTATTTGTAGCCTTTAAATTTTCTCGCATCTTCGCTCAGTAATCAGGGTCTCTTTTTCGTTCAACTAGCACAGCCCAAAAGCATGGAAAGAGAAGAACTTCATTAGAACCGAGCAACAACGTGTGGAGAGGAGTTGATATGGTGGAGGGAGCATAGGCTAGGCCATGGCAGATATATGGAGAGCTTGAGAGGAGGAAGCTAGATAGGAGGTGCCGACGCAATTGGAAATTCCAGACAAGATTTGCATGTTAGTTGGATCTTGGAGGGAAACAGTGGTGAAGAGCTTTTATGGTGACGACTTGTATTTTCAAATATGTTTCACCTCATGAATTCGTGAGGGCTTACGCTGCCCATCTCAAGTGTTTGTGAAAGATTGATATTTCCCATTGGACAGATCTTGTGAATACTGCCACATTCAAAGAACTTTCTCCATATGATCCTGATTGGTATTATGTCAGAGCATCTTCTATGACACACGAGATTTATCTGAAACCATAGCAGGATCCTAGGTCACTCTCTGTTACCGATATTGAGCGATTTCTCGCAATGGAGCAGATTCCGATGCTTTCAGAAATACACATCAAGCAACCATAGGAGAATATATTCACCGCTCGGACTTCAATGCTCAAATAGATTCAACACAATCCATATGGTATACTACACACACATAATCTTAAAACACAAAATGTATTCAATTCATAACATATATGGATATGATATGTTAACGCAGACTTGCACCAGGGTTACTCTCAAAATTGAATACCACAAAGCATGAAGGTCTAGTAACACTATGCTCTTCATCGACTTGCACTTCAGGTTCACCAAATGTGAAATGGGTTAATGTTAATGAGCCCGTAGTCTTCAAATTTGAGCAATCAAAGAAGTTTCCGATAACTATAGCAGGCAATGTGCAGCCTTGACAGGCATCCAGAAATGTAAAGGCGTTTCTGCTAGGGCAGGATATTCCATAGAATATTTAGGTAACGCTTTTTCTCTGACACCAAGAGTTGCAGAGAGATGGGTCTAAGCGTTATGCTATGTTATTCAAACAGAAGTCTCTAATGTACAAGCATTTATGCTGCACATGTACGTTGCAGACTTGACAGGGGTGGTTTAGGTAACGCTTCTGAAAGAGGAAAGAAGGTTAGTAGAGAGACAGTCCTAAGCATACAAGCATGAGCATTATGACCAATATATTAAGGATGTTATTGACAAAGCGTGAAACATTTACAGAAAATGGGCTCCAGCAAAAAAATGAAAGATTGACAGGAAATTAATATCACTGAAAGGGTGATTTGGGAGAAAATCTCAAATTCAGAGAGACGCAAGTGTGACTGACGGGCTGGAGGAGGATCTCAGTCTTGGAAGCGTGAAAGAGAGGGAAACGTGGAAGAGGGCACCTACCTGGAGTGGATATAGCTCACAGGCCAAATAGAGAGCTGGCAGAATATGAAAATGTTAGGGCCTCACCTATAGCTCTGATACCATGTTAAACACAACATGGTAACAAGACATAAGAAAAAGCTAAACACACATAGATAGAAAGATAAGCGTGTGATATTTTACTATTAACCATAGATGTGCTTTTATAGTACATTAGGTGTGACCCTTGGATTCCGCATTCCAAGGTCACTTGGACTCCATTTGTGACTGTTTGCCTTCCACACCTACCCATAGAGGATTAGGTGTCCAATAGATAAAATTCAATTCTAATACATCATAGAAGTAAAATATCATGGGTAAATCTGGTAGCTGATGGACCTGGATCAAGTCATACCAGAGCAGTCTTCTTACTGATGTGAATTGCAAGCGTGAAACATTGAACGTGTACCAATGGGGGGTGTCAAAGACATGTACGAGGCCATGATGAGGACGTCTGAAAGGATGGAAATGTTTGACGAAGCTTATAAGAAACATGCATAATACAACAATGAGTTGAAAACACTTCTACAAGAGGAGAAGGAGGACGGGCAATGATTACAGCTTCAATTGCAAGCCATGACAGAGGAATTGGAAGAATTTAAGTGCAAGGAACAGAGCCTTCAAGCAAAGGATGCTGAATCAAGGAGGCTTCTCCAAGAAGAGAAAGTAGAGAAGCAAAGACTCCAGCTTCAGCTATGAGCCACGGATGAGGCCTTGAACGAGTTGAAGCGCAACAAAGGCTTGAAGCAACCATGATCACCTATTTCTACATCGACATCTAAGGTAAACAATGTTGATGTTTCTACAGTTTCATCTTCACATGTTATCATTTCCATGGGAAATGTGGATATACACCTTACAGGAACTAGCATGAGACTCCTCACCAAGATGAGATACAGAGACCTTGATTAACAAGTTTCAAGTACACTAAAGGAGAATTCTCAAAGGTGTTGGAAGTTTCCATGACATTGTTGAACTCGTCAGGGAATAATATTGATGGGAAAACTTCACCATCATCCCATGGAAGTGCATGTTGTAGTAGAAGAGTTGAGGCTAGCTCTTGTCACCATGATCACACTAGAGACCACTAGGAAAGGTATAACAATTCTTGATATTCTCAAGTGCATTTTTATTATAAGCATGCTGATAATCATGGCCATAATTCATGGCATAAAAAAATTTGTCATTTTTGTGGCTTATAGAACAATGTCTTTTTTAAGTGTTGGAAAAGAATGGTAGCACAAAAGAGGATGAGGCGTGAAATGCCTTCTCCCGAGCAGGAAAAGAAGAAGGTAAAGCAAGTCTGGAGGATGAATAATCATTGCAGTTATTGTGACAGAAGTAGCCATCAGAGAGCCATGTGTTGGAGACTCCATCCAGAGCATCGTCTGAAGGAAAAAGCATTCGTGCAGAAACCAGTCACTGAAAATTTTCAACAAGAAAATCCACCACATTCATCATTGTTGACTTTGTTGAGTAAGAAATGGTTTTTCTACATGTATTGGCCATAGTTGTAAATCATGTGTTGCAATTTAAGATGTAAAAGTGATGATGTGTTTTCCATCACTTAATGAAGAAACAATGATATTTTGGCATTGTATTGATAGCTGGGGTATTGATTCCATTTGATGTAACCTTGACCACATAGTACGGTTATAAACTCATGGAAAGTGTGGGGAATGCTTGGGTCATAGATTGGTCACTTATTTAAGCATGTAATTTTCAAAATATTTTACTACATTTTTCGCAGGATGGTGTGTTGGCTTGTCGCTTATGGCTCAGAAGGACAAAGTTGAAGGAGAATGAAGGGTGACATTTCAGGACATTTATGGTGCGGACAAGGTACAAAGTAGTTGTAGATTATGTTCATGCTTTTGGTGGAACAAAATCTCCTCAGTGGGGAGGATTGATATAGGTGTCTCTAGACACCCTCAGGAGACCAAGAGGGCTGATGATAGGTCAAAATTCAAAGTGGTCGGATTTCTCTCAAACAAGATTCAGATTGCAGTACTCTTCATCCTGATTCCAATGGTGTGAACGGATTTCCAATCCGAGCTCATATGGAGAAGTTAGATCGGGTCAAATTTTTGGTCAAAGATGGGTAGTGGCCCAGGTTTAATTGTCCCACAAATTCACCGTCAACTGGAAAGAAACCCAACTCCTGAATACGGGTGAAATTATGGCCTCGTTAATTTTCCCAATGACCCTTATTTCATTAAATTCAAAAACAAAAATATTTTTTAAATAACAAAAAAATATATATTAAAAAATGGAGTGACAGGCCATGACCCCCGCCACCCCCGTGGACCTTATTATATAAAAATATTAAATGTGGAGTAGTGGGCCATGACCCCCTCCACCCCTTCTGCCCATGGACATAGTGTATATGGTATATATTAAATGAAGACAGTTCATGGGGGGTCGGGTTGTGGCCGCATGGAGCGGACCCCGCCCACCCAAAATGTTACAACCATAATACCATATGCCACCAGAGGTAAGGGTTCCTGTGTGTGTAGAACCCACCTGGGTTAACAACCGGCCGGTTTGCGAGTGGAACCATAAAAAAACAACCCAAAATCAAACCATATACAAAAACATTTGAAACAAACAACTCAAAATACAACGCGCCAACCAATATCAAACCATGTAATATATTTAAAACAAATCGTGCCTAAAATTAAATACATATCACACCAATTTGGCATGGGCGAGATGTGATCCCCTAATCATTGGCAATCCTTCTGAGATATGTGCTTTGATTGTCTCTAAGGCTTGGGAAACCTTGGATGGACTTGAATTAATGCCAAATTTATGAGCTCATAAGCTTGAATAGGATGTTGGGAGGACTTTGATCTTTCATCTCTTGGCCATTCATTTGCACTTGTTCTCCAGATTTGCATCCCTCATATACTTTCGGAGTTGAAATATCTGCCCACTCTCCAGTACATAAGCCTTAATTTTTCCATTCAACCCCAACAAAGGAAGGAGGAGTGTACAGTTCAAGGTGTTATTACCAAATTGAGTCCCGTTGGGCTGCTTCAATGGCAAACTTTGAATAAATATTTCAAACCGGTCTTATAACTGGAAATTAGCCTTTCCAGTCTGAGAGGTCTCTCTCAAAAGGATAAAAGATATTCAATGAACAAATTGAAAGCAGATGACTAACTCTGAATTGGATTGGATGTGTTTTTATGTAGATGAATGTTGCATAAGGTTTACTACCATTGGGCTTATGGAGTCAATATGAAAACTAAGTCACAAGTCAACCTATCTCATGGAAGTTGAGGAAATTACATCCTTATAAAACCACACATGAAGGACAAAACAACAAGCTATATGCATACAAGAAGTTGGAGCATGTCACCATGAATTCCAAGTGAGTATACATAAGCAAACTTGATAAATCTTGACATTTACAGCAGACTAGGAGTATACAGGAAGTTGGAGAGTGTAATCATGAATTCCAAGTGATTATACAACTAGAATACTGGAGACAAAGCAAAAGAATGATAGAACAAACATAATAAGAATATAGAGAAGAATATCAGATCAGAAATAGGTTGTTGCAACTCTGTATTACTGATATCAAAATATTACAATAGTGGTAGTGTCAAGTAACCATCTCCCAACCCCTTGAAACTATCAAAAGCCTCTCATTTATAGAGTGAGATCTCTTTACATTAGGTCTGTCACTTGGCCTAAACTCTTGAATCCTCATCCATAGTTGTAATCCTAAAATAACTCTATTACATTGAGCATGAATAGGGATTTTTTGTTTTGGAGGAGTTTGTAATAAAAAAGGAGTCTATCACTTAATAATTACATCAACAAGAAACCTTAAATGACCCATAAAAATAATGTCTATCGAAGCCAACAAAAATTTTGATGTGTCAAATGTCAAACTAAACTTTAGGCCTTGATTTACCAAATTTTCTGATGTGCTGTCAACTTATGAACTGTAAAAAGTGCAGTGTTGTCCCTTTATGAAGTAGCAATAGTTGATGAGTTGTCCATTTGATGATGTGTAGGCTGAGTGTCTTAGTCACCAATGTTATAATGACATATAAGAAAGCTCATTTACCTTTTAAAATGCACCTAATGCATCCAAAAGACCAAATAACTTGACTTCTACAAAAACAGAGTACCTTTAGGCAGTTTCGTAGTGTAGTTTCGTAGCGTCCCCACTTCTGCCTTTTAAGATTATTTTCTGCCACCTCTGCTAATCAAACAATGTTTTTCAAGTCAATATGAGTAAATACCATCAACCGCCCTCCTTAATTCTTCATAATATTGAATTTAAAGGAAAAACAACATCTTTAGAAACTTTGTAGCATTTTTCGGCCTTCAAGACTGAAGCACACGACAAACCTGCCTAAAACGGCAGAATTTGCATATTTTTCCTATTTTTTCTAAAAAATGGGGTTTCAAAGTCAACTCATATCTCTGAATCCTTGATAGATTTTGAAACACTGAAGGAGTTTTTTGTACACAAAAATTTTCTGAATAAAAACCTCTCTTAGTTTTTTGAAAACCATATCCAGCTGTCCATAATCTTCATTAGAAAAACATGTATAAAACAAGAAAATTCTAGATTCTGAAAATAGGTCCTAGAGACATATTCGAATATCCAAACTGGTAGCACCTGTGAGAAAAGTGAAGAAGGTTACTTTTCCTTGTTCCGTGCTTGAAAATAACCTCTCCCTGTATTACATAATTCATCTCTTTTCATCCATAATCTTCTCTTGAGATTGGCCACTCACACAGTCCAAAAACACACCAAATTCCTTGTTAGCTCCAACATAAATTCAAGCAACTTGAATTGGTGAATGATTCAACAAAAATAGGTTCCTCCATGAATATCTTAAGTTCCATGAGCTCCTATATAGCGACATAGGCACTCCTTTATGCATTCTCAGCCATGGCCATCTCCCTTTATAACCAGATTCCCTCTTAAAATGTGACGTGTAAAAACAAATTGAATGACAAGCTACTTTACAAGATAAATTCTTCAAGGATGAAACTAATATGCTTTACATGCAGATGCAAATTATGAGGAGTTTAATCTCGAGGATGAGCTTGGGTGGATCCACCAGAAAAAATGAAATTCAAGTATTAGAGGAAAATGAAAAATGGAGTGATGAAGGTGAATGACCTTATAGTTTTACGACAGGATGATTATGTGCTACCTACTAGGTGATCTCACCTTTCCCTAAAACCAATAGAAAATGAGAATTCATCAATTTCTTTTGGAAAATGAGTGCTACGAAATGTTTACGCAGTTTTGTAGCGAAATCTACTATTCTTCCACTGTATTCACTACAAAACTATGAAAAACTAGACAAGTGGTTCATTTCTTGATTTTAAGGCATGGGTGTGAAAACAAAATGATAGAAAATGGATTTGGTTGACATGACATGACTCATAATGGTTTTTTTGACATAGCATAAACATGATTTTATAAATTCTTCATCAAATGTATGACCCAACATGATATAACATGAAACATATGGTGACCTTATCAAAACAAATTTTGAAAATTTTGAGTGTGATAATAGTGGCTCTAGTGGGGATGGTGTGCCCCTGTGGTAAAAAAAAAGAACTTGTAGTTCCAGTGCCTCTCTCTTGAAAAATTGAAAATTTTCTAAAATTGATGAAGACTTCACCAAACTCTTATGGCCTTCTCCTTGTGCTCAAGCTTGATGATTACTTATGAAAAACCAAATCTATACATACTCAAAAGATGATCAATCTACTTGAGCTTATTCATGCACACTCCTACCTACCCTAAAAACTACAATCTTCATGTTTGATTCAAGAAAAATGAAGCCTCCAATACAGCTAATCAATGAGCTGATCTGATACTTGAACCCCTTGATTGCACTTGAACCAAAAGCAAACTATATTCTGAAATGATAAAGGTAAGAGAAGATGGATTTGTTTTTCATAGTGAAAAAATAATTGAAAAGTTGGACTGTACAAATCTTTCATGTAATCAGCTATGGGATCATAGAAGACATAATTTACTGATATCCCTTTTAAGCTCTCAATGACAAATTCATCTTGGATATCCTTTTCATTTTCTTCATCAAGGCTGAACCTTGATTCCAACTCTAAAATATCAAGCTCATAACAACATTCCTCCTTTATCTGCAAGTCAAATGGCATAACAATTTCCTCCTTTTTTGGAGGAGGAAGACTTTCCAAGAAATGTTTAGGATCTTGGAAATCATATAATCCAATTTGAACATCCAATAGTTCAATTTCATTCTCTAATTTTTTAGCAGCTAAACCGAGAAAACAAATTTTATTTTCAGGTGTGAGTCGACTGGATTTCGAACAACGAAATACTATTGTTGAGAAATCTTCATCTATCTAAAATTCTTCTAACTCATCCCTTACAATTTGTAACATTTCGTCATATAAAAATTTTTCCACATACTGTGTGATCTTGGATCACCATGAATGTTCTGAAATCTGGATTCTTCCTAGTGAAGTCGCTCTGAGCTTTGAAGCTTGGGATCTTGAACAATGGAGTCGCCAGGTCAATGGTACCACCTTCGTGTGTTTGGCTCCTGTTCACCATGAGAAGTCAAATATGAACCTTGTCGTTTCCCCGGAAACGACGCCAAAATGGTATCACCAAATTGAGTCCTATTGGGTTGCTTCAATGGTCAACTTGGAATAACTATTTCAAAACAATCTTATAACTAGAAATTAGCCTTTCCAGTCTGAGAGGGCTCTCTCAAAAGGATAAAAGGTATTCAATGAAAAACTTGAAAGCAGATGACTAACTTTGAATTGGATTGGATGTGTTTTTATGTAGGTGAAAGTTGTATAAGGTTTACTACCATTGGGCTTATGGAGTCAATATGAAAACTAAGTCACAAGTCAACCTATCTCATGGAAGCTGAGGCAATTGCATTCTAATCAAACCACACATGAAGGAAAAAACAACAAGATATATGCATACAGGAAGTTGGAGCATGTCAGCATGAATTCCAAATGATTATACATAAGAAAACTTGATAAATATTGACATTTACAACAAACTAGGAGTATATAGGAAGTTTGAGCATGTAATCATGAATTCCAAGTGATTATAAAACTTGAATACTAGAGACAAAGAAAAATATTGATAGAAAAAACATACATAATAATACAGAGAAGAATCTTTGATAAGAAATAGGCTGCTGCAACTCTGTATTATTTATATCAAAATATTACAATAGTGGTAGTGTCAAGTAACCATCTCCCAACCCCTTCAAACTATAAAAAGACTCTCATTTATAGAGTAAGATCTCGTTACATTGGGTATGCCACTTGTCCTAGACTCTCGAATCCTCATCCAGAGTTGTAATCCTAAAAGAACTCTATTACCATGAGCATGAATAGGGATTTTCTGTTTTGGAGGAGTTTGTAATAAAAAAGGAGTCTACCACTTAATAATTACATCAATAAGAAACTTTAAATGACCCATAAAAATAATGTCTATGAAACCAACAAAAATTTTGATGTGTCAAATGTCAACCTGAACTTTAGGCCTTGATTTACCATATTTGTTGATGTGAAGTCAACTTATGAACTGTAAAAAGTGTAGTGATGTCCCTTTATGAAGTAGCTATAGTTGATGAGTTGTCCATTTGATGATGTGTAGGCTGAGTGTCTTAGTCACCATCGTTATAATGACATCTCAGCAAGCTCATTTCCATTTTTAAATGCATCTAATGCCTCCAAAAGACTGAAGAACTTGACTGCTACAAAAATAGATTACCTTTAGGCAGTTTCATACCGTAGTTTCGTGGCATCCCCACTTCTGCCTTTTAAGCTTATTTTCTACCACCTCTGCTAATCAAATAATGTTTTTTAGGTCAAAATGAGTAAATACCATCAACCTCCCTCCTTAATTATTCATAAGATTGAATTTAAATGAAAAAGAGAATCTTCATAAATTTCGTAGCATTTGTCTTCCTTCAAGCCTGGATCATGCTACGAAACTGCCTAAAAAGGCAGAATTTGCATATTTTTCCTGTTTTTTATGAAAAATAGTGTTTATAAATGAACTCATATCTCTAAATCCTTGATATATTTTGAAAAAATTAAGGAGTTTTTTGTACATCACAACGTTCTAAATAAATACCTCTCTTGGTTTTTTGAAAACCATATCCAGTTGTCCAGAATATGCATTAGAAAAACATGTATAAAACATGAAAATTCTGGATTCTAAAAATAGGTCCCAGAGACATCTTCAAATCTTCAAACTGGTAGCACCTGTGACAAAAGTTAAGGAGGTTATTTTTCCTTGTTCTATGCTTGACAATAACCTCTCCCAGTATTGCATAATTTATCTTTTTTCATCCATAATATTCTCTTGAAATTGGGTGCTCACATAGTCCAAAAACACAACAAATTCCTTGTTAGCTCCAACAGAAATTCAAGCAACCTGAATTGTTGAATGCTTCAGCAAAACTAAGTGCCTCCATGAATAGCTTAAGGTCCATGAGCTCATATCTAACCACAAAGCCTCCTTTGTATGCCTTCTCCTTCATGGCCATCTCCCTTTATAGCCAAGCTTCCCTCTTAAAAATGTGACACCTGTAAAGAAAAATTGGATAACAAGTTGCTTTCCAGAAAGCTAAACTCTTCAAAGATGACACTAAGATTCTTTACATTAAAAGGCTGAAATTTTAATGATAGGGAGGAGCTTGGGTGATTTGTTTAATAAAAAGGAAATTCAAGTATGAGAGGGAAAATGACAAATGGAGTGATGAAGGTGGAATGATGACAAGCACTTATGATTTCACATTTGGATGACTGTCATAACCTACTAGGTAATTTTAGTCATTTTTAGTTGGGTCACTTACGATTTCTCATTTTTAGTTGTATTTCACTTGGAAAAGTTGCAATGATTAACGTTTTTAGTCACCTAGTCACTAATTTCTGATTTTCTGCTAGTGAAACTTAGACCCAACTCATGATAATGGAAATAAAGCATAATCACAAAGGATGAGAGAGGATAACATGCCTAAGAAAACTCTTACACATGAGCCATAGGGTAGCAAGAAAATGGATAAGGAAGAATCTGGAAATACTTCTCAAGGAAAAGTGGAAAAGGGGGAAAGAAGAAAAAAACGAAATTACAAGATAAATTTAAGAACATTCAACCCCCAACCATTGATGGTAAATCCGAGGAAGCTGCAGAAGCATGGTTAGTAAATATTAATAAGTGCTTTCACATTTATGAGTATGAAGAAAACTTGAAGGCTCATCTAGCAATCGAGTAGCTCGAGGGAAAAACAACCCTGTGGTGGGAGGAAGTTAAGGTGGTCCAAGGAATTGATGTACAAGGAATAACGTGAGAGAATTTACAAAAATATTTCAAGAATTAGTACTTAAATGAGTGGTTTTATGATGATAAAGTTAAGTAGTTTCATAACCTATGATTGGGTCAACTATCCATGGACGAGTATGTGGTGAAATTTACTTCCTTATTAAGATACGTCCCTTACATACAAGAAGAAAAGTCTAAGGTGCAACATTTTATAAGTAGTTTTCCTGTATTTATGAAGGAACGATTGGAGTTTTTAATCCTAAAACCATGGATGAAGTTGTTCGTAAATAATTCATATGCTACCTATTATCACTAAGCTAGAACAGGTTGGGTTGTTGCAACCTCCAACCAAGCATAACCATTTCAAATCAACTTTTAACTGGAAGTTAGCCCTTCCAGTCTGAGAGGGCTGTATCAAGGAAAACAATAATATTTTCTAGATAAAATTCAATTTTGCAGATGGCTAACTCTATTTCTATTTCATGTGATTTTTCAGGTGAAAGAGAGTGTGATGGCAACCACCATTGGGCATGGAGTCAATTAAGGAAAACCAATTACAAACAACATTGTTTTCATGGAAGTTGAAGCAATTTTGGCTTTAAAATTATTTGAAATAAAATTTTATTGCTTAAGCATAGAAAAATGAAGGAAGTTGGAACATTGTGACATGAATTCCAAGTAATCAAATTGCTAATGAACTGATAACAATATACAAAATATGGAGATAAACATATAAGCCAAAATAGAATCTTAGGTCAAAAAGACAGTCTACTTCAAATGTATATCAAATGAATAAAAAAGTTTAGAAACGAAGTCCTCTCACATCATCCATCAACCCACCTAAAAGTGAAAAATTTACACATATATAGAGAAAAGTATTGATAACAAATATCTGCCACGCTAGATCGATGCATAGCTAAGAGACCTAATTCTAATTGAGTTAAAAAAAAAAAAAAAGAGACTTTGTAGGGATTTTTCTATTTCGATAGAATTTGAATACAAATAGGAGTCTCCTATCATTTATGAACTCAAAAAATTCTATTGGTGACCTTCATCGAATGCAACCCACTGCTGAAATATGCTTGAGTGTTGTGTTCAAATGTTGAGATTTTTCCACGTGGATGTTGACCTGGTTGACCTGCTGACCTACATTCTTGAAAAATAGGAGTCAATTAGCTGATGATGTGGACACTCCTATGTATTTTAGCCCATCTAATTCCTTGCTATCCGATTTCCCAAAAACTAATCGAAGCTTTATCACGCAGGAAAAACAGAGGTAGGTAGTTTTGTAGCAAAAGTTGTTAGCAAATGCAATAAAACACCTTTCTGCTACCCATATGACCTTTCTAACAATTCTGAGGTATTCATTGATGTTTTTTAGTTAAACACATGCCCTTAACACTCCCTTAGATGAGGTTTAACCTTGTCTATTCCTCCATAAAAACCTACAATAATTCCATAGAAAATATAAGACTTAACTATGGGGAGTTGCTACGAAACTATCAATTTTCTAATTTTTACTTTTCCTTGGTTTCATGTGCCTCCTTATCCCTCCTAATAGTTGTCCAAGCCTCTATAATAATAACACTACTAGTTAAACATAGCATAGGAAAAAATTAAGGGTTTTACCATGTTCAGGGAGTGCCATCAACTTTAGCAAAAATCTTGATATTTTTCTTTGCAAGTTCCACTTTGATCATTTCAATTTGAGTTTCTAATGCTTTGACTTGTCCCTACAAATATTTCTTGAATGGTTTTGACCAGTTTTTCCTTCTGCACAAGTGTTTCAACATTCTATGCAAATCCAATGTCCTCTTCACCATTTTCCTATATTCTTCTCCAACCTTTCCATAGTAATCAATTTGCTTTGATATATCTTCTTCTAACTCCTTAAACAATAGTTTAGATTCTATCACCTCCCACCTAACTTATATTAATTGTTCTTGAAAAACCTCTTTTTCACTTTTTTCTTGTATAGGATCTTATCATTTCATTTTCTTTTTTGGCTCTATTTTTTCTAAAGGCACCTCTCACATATTTTCAATTGGTTGTTGTGATCTTGTGACAAAATTCCTAGGTTTGAAAACAAAACCTGAATCCTCTTGAGTGAAATGCAATTTATTTGCCCTCTTGCTCTTCTTTTTAGTTTCTACCTTTGTCATTTCTATAGGCTGCAATTCTGGACTTGCTTCAATCTCAATAGCTTCTAGGATATCATATAGTTTTCCCTTCCATTTCCTTTGACTTCTAGTACTTGTAGAAGTTTTTACTACTGCCACAGGTTCTGCTACATGCTCAACTACATGTTCTGCCTCTGATTGTTTTTATTCCCTCGGGGTTTTTTATTGGGACTTTGTAGTTTTCCTAGGGGTGGCAATATCTATCTCATAGCCACTTAAAAATAGAAAGGCGAGCCAATCTCTATTCAAATTTTTTAACTCTTCTACAACCATTAATTTAATAATACCATGATGGAAAAAAAAGGTATTACTGGGATCAAGCTTGGATTGGACCTTCTCAGCCATCTTTCCCAAACTTCTATATAAATTAAAAGGAATGTCTAAAGGTTTTTTACCTATGAAATGTAGTACCAATTTGAAATGGTACTGGTAGACCATGTTGAACCTGCCTTCACATGTGAAGTACTTCTGGATGACCATCAGGGGTTTAGAAAAATGTTATTTGAGGAAAGTTATGGAGATTTTTGCAGTCATATCAATCCCCTTTTGCTCTTCCTTAATAAAATCATCACTATTCAACAGCTGAAACTTCTTCTCTTTATACCACATTTCTCCAGTCTTGGGATCTCTGTAGCATGGGAAATGTTGTCAGGGGATACTACAAAGTTCAACATGCCCACCTTACATTATGTCCTTGTGAAATTGATAGCAAAGTCCTTGGCAATATTCCCATGGTGACACTGCACCTTCTGATAGAAACGAAGGCACCCCACACTGAAAAATGCGTGAGTGAAAGTAGAGTCCTCCTCCAATAGCTTCATATCCATTGGTTCATACCTAAAAATTGAGCCTCATTTATATTTCTTCCTTTCTTCCATGGATTCAACATGTTGAGAATGGCTTCTTGCCACCTACAAATTATCTTAAAAGCAACTAGACTTTCTATTGACACAAAAAAAACCTTCCCTAGATACAATAAGACCAACTCACAAGACATCAAAACCGACATTACGACAACAAAACTAATCTAAAGTTGAAAGAGAATGAAATAGGAATGAAGTTATATGGTTTGAGTGTTTTAGGAATGAATGATAAAGACAAATAGCATGTATTCATAACCCTGTGACTCTAGCCACAACCCTTTTTTTTTTTAAATGTACCATTACCATAGCTACAGACTTTCATAGTAGGACAAGTGTTCGAAAATGAAAAACCACTATGGAAGTGTCAGGAACTTCCATAGCAAACACTCGGTTTCCTTAACTGAAATTGATACGAAATTCTGTAAAAATTGTCAAAATGCCAATTATGACCATATAAGCCTGAGAAACATGGATGTGGATTTTAAAATTTATGATAGCGCCCCATTTAAATTCACAATGACCCTTCAAACTGAATTTATGAAAAAAATGACCGTTGTACATGAAATTTATTTTTAGAAAATTCAAAACCCTGAATAATTTAACCAATGGCTCAAAGACTAATCCTAAGTGTTATTTTGGACAACACTACCAACATATGAAACATAAATGAGACAATAAGAAAACATGGGCAAGCAAGAAATGGCAAAAATAAACTCACCATATTTAGAATACAAAAATTACAAATTCTATGAATTCACACAATAACAAACAGAGTAAATTTTGAGGAAAAACTCAACAAAAACATTGGTCATAGAAAGAATCTAAACCAACTGAATTGTCAAGCAAACTTGATTCTTGCCAATCAATAAAACCATCATTATAGTGTTTGGGTTGTAGCAAACCACATTATATTAAAATTTGTCCTTATCATGGAAGAAAAAAGCATGCAACAAATATTCAAATGGAACTTATTGTAGAAGAAGTGGCGAAAAGTATCTCGGATATTAATGTGGCACTGGAGGACCGTCAAGATGAATATCAACCTACAATGATTGAATTTGAAGGTAAGATTTACAATCATGTTGTGTCCATTTTAATAGATCTTGGAGCAAGTCTGAGTTATATTAGTCCTAAAAAAGTGGAGTCGTGTTTTCTGTAAGTTAGTAAGTTTAATAACTCGTGGGACTTGGGAAAAAAGGAGAGTGGCGACTAATGTTGAGGATTGTCCTCTTGAATTGGAAGATCAACCAATAAAATTAAATTTAAATATTTTTCCCTTAGGTTCTTATGACATTTTTATTGGTATGGATTGTCTAGAAAAACATTCGTCCCTTGTAAATTGTAAAATAAAAACTATCAATTTTATTGATGAAGAAGGTTTTAGGCAGGAAATCCAAGGGATAGTAAGACCTTTGAATTTAAGACCAATTACAACATTACATTTTGAAAAATGCAGTAGATAGGGTTGTCATATTTTTTTAGTCCCAGTGGGGTACAAAAATTCTAAGGAAAAGACAAGAAGCCTAGAAAATTTTCCAATTGTCCAAAACTTTGCAGTTGTATTTCTGGAAGAAATCAATAGGTATCCCTCGAAAAAAGATATTGATTTTACAATTGAAATAATTATTAGAGCCGCTGATCTAAAAATGGAACTATTTGTAATGCTATGCAAAGTATCCATTTCCATTTAATTTAGTGTGCAAAGTGTTCTCCATGACTTGCAAGTTAAACAAAATATTTTTGGTAATGTTTCTGAGTTTTATGTGTGAGGATTTGTTAATTAAATTTAATGTTTAACATATAACAATAGAAATACACAGCAAATAAACTTCACCATATCATAACACAACAAAATGATGAGGCAGTTCACCCCTCCTGGGCTACATCTGTTGGTCCAAGGCTCCCCAATGACATGTCCTTGCTCTATCAATTTGCTAAAAATGGTTGCACAGTGAAAAAATATGCCTAAACAGGCAAAAAAAAGTTGTGAATTTTACTTCAGAAGACAGAAATAAGCTAAAAATGGCTTTTGTTTCACCTCAAACAGTGAAGTACAACCCAATACAGCTCCATCTCCCTGATCGCCCCCGTGGCTCTTTCCTCTTCCCTGAAGAAAAAATGTATGAAGAACACCTACGTTCACTCTGCAACCTATTCCAAACACTCCAGAATGCTGAAGAAACCAAAAATTGACTAACATTTTGTCCAAATTGGTTCAAAAATGAGGAAGTTATGACCTCCTAAAGAAAACTGCCCAATGTCACTAGAAAACCCCACCAAATTTGGGATAACTCCAGTTTAACTCGACAAATTTGGAAAATGCTGCTGGGATTGGTGGAACACGCCATTTTTTTCGGACTGTTAGCAATTATCATTAAACGTGAGGTAAGGTCGGTCACATGACGTCTTCCGTCGAAATCGCCGAATTAACTGTGGACTTAACATCTTTAAAGTCGTTACAATAAATTGTAACTCCACGTTGTCACATGAGTTTCGTAAACCGTGGCCACGTGGTTAGTGTCAAGCTTAAGCCCTCGATCACGAAGGATATGGTTTCATGCCAAAGGGACTAGCTCTGAGGGGCTAGCCTTACGTTTTCCGCCGGTTGTAAATATTTAAGCCCCGGGCCACCACATAAGGGCACATGGCTTGCAACATTTAGCCCTGAGGGCTTAAACCTTTCTCTACCAATTCACAACTGTGCTTAGCCCGTGGTCTTTCGACCTGGGTCTTATTGCAATGGTGCTGGCCCTTGAGGGCTATACCCAATGTTCTTCGCATGACCCGACTCATTTTCTAATCCGCCGGACTCATCCACATATCAAACTTGCCTCCGCTGCCGTGTTGGTCGGGTCAACCCTGCCCTTGGAGTCAGGTCAAGAGTTCGACCCCCATTTCCCTCCAAATTTTAGCATGACCCTTTAACCAATGGCCTGGGGCCACGTGGCAGCCTCCGAGCAGGCCACGCGCACCCTCCAACAAGCCCATAAAAACCTTTAAAAATGAAATTTTTTTGCCATATAAAATCTTTGAAAATGACAAATTTTTTTGGTCAAAAAGTCTTGTTTTAGAGGTCATTGGGTGATTTCAAACCTCAGTAACTTTCACATATGACGTCAGATTTGAGTCCCATTCATGGCGCTAGAATCGCAGCGATGAGGCCTTTCCGGTCATACAGATTGAAACCAATTCTGAGCAGTTCCATTTTGAGCATTTTTTCAACTTGGACATGATCTCCTGATCACACCTCCCCAATGGGAAGCTTTTGGACCCCAAAAGCTCTCTGAATTACGGAAATTGAAGATGAGGAGACTGATTCTCCACTCTTCCAACCTTGAACCACTGAAATCTTCCTGATTTCATCAAATTGAGCTTCTCATAAAAAGACAAATTCTTCTTTGAATCTGCTGACTGAATGTTGCTAACCTTGACTGTGTCATGATGCAAATTTTTGGAATTTTCTAAACAACAACTAAAATTTTCAAAAAACATACTACTCCTACAATGGTCTACCTTCAAAAGAAACTGTAAATAAGATTCACCTTTCCAACTGTCCTCATGACGAATTTTTTTCGAATGAGCCATGTACTTGTGTTGATTCTCGGCCAAGTTTTCTGCCATACCAATTTTCCATTTTGAAACCAGAAACTATCCTTGCTGAACTTTGTGCCCTCTTTGCTTGCATGATTTTCCCTCTTTTTTATTCTTGCACCACTTTGCACCAACGCTTTGTTCTATACATCAATCGACACCAAAGACACCTTGTGGAACATCTTTTCATCTTCTTCCAAAGACGACCTGCTTTCATATTGAAACATTTCATCATTTACATCAGCAATAACGTGAAAAGGATTATGTAAAAAATCTTTTTGTTTAATCATCAACAAAGTCAGATTTTGACTTGCATTGACAAGCCTTTTAAATTTCCCTTCATTCACTAAAGAATATTCTAGCTTCTTCTGATGTGCTCTCACAATAAGCTCCTTGCCATCCTTGAATAGGTGATACTTGTTCTCATGGCGATGGAAGATCGCTTTTCTGTCATATAAGTACGGACTACCCAACACCACACATGTAATATCAAGCGGTAGCACATCTAATTCAACCATGTCAACATAATGAGTTGTTATGGCAAATAGCAACATGCACTTCCTCAAAACTTGTAAATTAGCATCCTTGCAAATCCATGCAAGTGGATATGGCTTAGGATGTGGAATGGTTTCAAGTTTCAACTTCTTGACTAAGTTTTCTGAGATGAAGTTTTCTTGAGACCCACTGTCAAATAGTGTGTCTATCTTTGTGTGTTTTGAAATGATCCTCACATGAAACAACTCTATCATCCTCTCTTCATTTGGAGCTTCTATGTGATAGTTTAAAGTGCTAGAACTGGGATTTGTTTCCTTTACAATCTCTTTCCCCTTTATGTTCTTTAGTGCCAAACCTATGCTTTTAGTTTCATCTCCTGATTCAGACCCTAAGTCTTGTTCAGCTATTGCAACCTTTTTTCCCTTTTCTTTGGCCTTATCTTTGGTATTAAATTTTTCTAGCTTCAACTCCGGATGAAGTTTCCAGCAATGGTCTTCATCATGGTTTGTTTTGGAAAAGTTTTTACAAAAGAATTTTCCTTTTTCTTTCCTAGAGTTTGCATTTATTTTTCTACCTTTGCCTTTAAATTCACTATCCTTATTCTCATCAAAATATTGTTTACCTCTAGCCTCTAAATGCGTGGCTTGAACACAAACCTCGTCTAGACTAGTAGGATTGAACATAAGGATAGTATGTATAAGACAGTTGTGTAAACCACCTATATATTTCGGAAAAGTCTCCTGGCTATGCAAATCAATTCCAAGTAATAAAGCCCTTCGTCTAAACTCTTGGGTGTAATCTTGAACACTTTGTCCCTTAAGTTGTCTAAAACTTTTCCAATTCATGATAGCCTTTTGTAAATGAGCTAATGGATAAAATTACTGCTTAATTGCGGAAATAAATTAAGTCCATAATAAAGTGATCTTACCATGTTTTTTAATTTCATCCTTGGTCTTGGCTTCCCACCATACCAATGTTGCTCCTTCCATTCTCAAAGAGGCTAACTAAATCTTGGTGTCGTCTTCATGAAGGTTTTGTATCCTCAAGTAAACTTCCAACTATCTTATCCAATTGTCAAGTTTCTCTACATTGACCTCACCATTAAACATAGGCAACTCAAATTTAACATCAAGCTTTAAAAATGGACTTTTACCAGAGGTTTTAGGATTATGAGATTGATTCACCAAAGTAGAGGATGACGATGTAGAGGAAGAGGATGAAGATGGGGATGGTGGATCACCATTACCTCCATGTTCTTTCTTTGACTTCTCATCACTTTTCTTTCCTCCTGAAGAACCCTCTCCTTCTTTCTGGTGTCTGGACCATTCTCCTACAAGCCTGTCATTCCTTTCTTGGTAGAGTATCCTCACCATCTCCTTCATGTCCAAGAATGCCTTTCGGAACACCTGTTCCTCTTCTTTGGGATCAATGTCTTTAGGAGATTCTCCTTCCCTTGAAGACATTCTTGAGGCTTCTTCTATGGCTCTTGGAGGTGGCTCTTTGGCCTTTCTTGGCTGAGGATTACTTTGTGCTCTAACCAAGTGTCCTTCACCTATCTTGAGTTTAAGCCTAGTAAGCATCAAAACTTGCAAACAGTCAACTACATCTTTGCACAAGAACAAATGTAGAGTAAAACTCTAGCTCCTAATGCTCAAATCCCGATATTTCATACCATCTTATCTGAAAATGGAACTATTTGTAATGGTATGAAAAGTATCCATTTCCATTTAATTTAGTGTGCAAAGTGTTCTCCATGACTTGCAGGTTAAACAAAATAGTTTTGGTAACGTTTCTGAGTTTTATGTGTGATGATTTGTTAATTAAATTTATTGTTTAACATATAATAGTAGAAATACATAACAATTAAACTTCATCATATCATAACACAGCAAAATGATGAGGTAGTTCACCCCTCCTAGGCTACATCTACTGGTCCAAGGCTCCCCAATGGCATGTCCTTGCTCTATTAATTTTCTCAAAATGGTTACATAGTGAAAAAATATTCCTAAATAGGAAAAAAAAAGCTGTGATTTTGACTTCAGAAGACAAAAATAAGCTAAAAATGGCTTTTGTTTCACCTCAAACAATGAATTACAACCCAATACAGCTCCATCTCCCTAATGGCCCTAGTGGCTCTTTCCTCTTCCATGAAGAAAAAATGGCTGAAGAACACCTATGTTTGCTCTAAAACCTATCTCAAACACTCCAGAATGCTGAAGAAACCCAAAATTGACTAAAATTTCATCCAAATTGGTTCAAAAATGAGGAAGTTATGACCTCCAAAAGAAAATTACCCAATGTCACTAGAAAACCCCACCAAATGTGGGATAACTCCAGTTTAACACTACAAATTTGGCAAATGCCGCTGGGATTGGTGGAACATGCCATTTTTTCTGGACCATTAGCAGTTAGTATTAAATGTGAGGTAAGGTACGTCACATGACGTCTTCTGTTGAAACCGCCGGATTAACCGCAAATTTGACGCCATTAAAACCGTTACAATAAATTGTAACTCCGCTATCACATGAGTTCCATAAACCATGGCCGTGTGGTTAGTTTCAAGCTTAAGCCCTCGGCCATGAAGGATATGGTTTCATGCCAAGGAGCTAGCCCTGAGGGGCTAGCCTTATGTTTTCCGCCGGTTGTAAATATTTAAGCCTCGGGTCACCACATAAGGGCACATGGCTTGCAAAATTTAGCCCTGAGGGCTTAAACCTTTTTCCGCTAATTCACAACTGTGCTTAGCCCGTGGTCTTTGGACCTAGGTCTTATTGCAATGGTGCTAGCCCTTGAGGGCTATACCCAATGTTCTCTGCACGACCCGACTCATTTTTTAATCCGCCCGACTCGCCCACATATCAAACTTGCCTCCGCTGCCATGTTGGTCGGGTCGACCCTGCCCGAGGAGTCGGGTCAAGGGTTCGACCCCCGTTGCCCTCCAAATTTTAGCATGAACCTTTAACCAATGGCCTGGGGCCACGTGGTAGCCTCCGGGAAGGCCACATGGCACCCTCCAACAAGCCCATAAAAATCTTTAGAAACGATTTTTTTTTGCCATATAAAATTTTTGAAAATGACTATTTTTTTTGGTCAAAGAGGTCATTGGGTGATTTCAAACCTCAGTGACTTTCACATATGACGTCAGATTTGAGTCTCGTTCATAGCGCTAGAATTGCAGCGACGAGGCCTTTCTAGTCGTACAGATTGCAACCAATTCAGAGAAGTTCCATTTTTGAGCATTTTTTCGACTTGGACATGATCTCCTAATCAACCACCCCAATATCCAAGGAACCCTATCGCATGATCGTACCAAAATTTATTGAACTAAAACTACAACTTCAAGAGTTTCTTGATAAAAAATAAATTTTCCAAATCATATCACCAAGGGGAGACCCTGTACTCTTTTCCAAAAATAAATATGGTACCCTAAGGCTTTGTGTTTACCATTGAAAACTAAATAAATTAACCATTAAAAACAAGTACCCACTACCTAGGATCAATGATTTATTCGATTGGGTTAAGGGTGCCACTTGTGTTTTCCAATATTTATTTACACATAGGGTACCATCAAATAGAGATCAGAGTCAAAGACATATAAAAAACTACATTTAGGACTTGTTACATGCACTATGAGTTTCTAGTCCAACCTTTTCAGCTTACTAATGCCAGGACCACATTTATGTGCCTTATGAATATTATATTTCACCCATATCTTAACAATTTTGAGTTAATTTTTATTGATTACATGCTAGTTTACTCAGAGAATATGCAAGAACATAAGATACATTTGTAGATAGTATTGTAGAACCCGTGGGAACACCAAATATACACCAAGTATAGAAAATGTGAATTTTATAAAGATCAAAAACAATATTTGCGACACATAATCACTCATGAGGGAATAGTTGTAGATCCATTTTTTTTTAATTATGGAATGTCTCATTCCTAAAAATATTGCAGATATCAGATCATATATGGGATTACCAAGATTTTATTGTCACTTCATGGATGGGTTTCCAAGAGTAGCTTACTCCATTGCCTCTTTACAGAAGAAGCAGAGAACTTTTAACTGGACACACGAATGCCAAAATAATTTCGATCATCTAAAACATATGTTGGCTACAACCCATATTATAAAGATTGTAGACCCAGAAAAGGAATTTTGTGTCTATACAAATGCATGTCGGAAGGGGTAGGAGGTGTGTTGATGCAAAAGGGTCGAGTGGTAGCCTATGAGTCCTAGAAATTGAAGAAGCATGAGAAAACATACTCTTCTTATGACTTAGATTTAGCAATATTAGTGCATTAATTAAAGGTATGGCAACACTACCTTTTAGGAAATAAATTTATTTTGATGACATATCATAGTAGTTTGACTAGTTTCTTTAAAAATCCCACCCTCAACACTCAAAAAGCACGATGAACTACTTTCTTAAGCAAATGTGACTTTCATATTAAGCACTTGAAAGGTAAAGAATACTGGGTGGCAGATGCCCTAAGTAGGATTCTAAATTGTATTTATTAAATTTCATTTAGTTATTTAAAATTATATTTTATAAATCATATTAAATATGCAGCCCAAAGAGTCCCAGAATATCAATTTTTATGGAAAAAAAAGCAAGAAGAAAACACTAAAAAAATTTGGTATATGACATTAATAAGGACAATTTTCTAACTTATAAAAACAAAATTTATGATCCCAACCAGCAAGCTATTAAGCAACAAATTTTAGCCGAATATCACAAAATACCCTTATGCTGCCCACCCTGGTTACCAGTAGTTAATTAATATTTTGATGATGGATTATCTTTGGCCTAGTATGAAGAGGTAAGTGGAAAAATATCTGGAAAAATGTCTAGAGTTCCAACTATTAAAGGCTTGACATCAACATCCAATAGGTTTACTTCACTCGTTATGCATTCCTGAATTGAAACGGGAAATTATCACTCAATATTTTATCACGTGTACCAATGTCAAAAATAAAAATGACTCCATAATGGTTGTGGTAGATAAACTAAGTAAATAAACACATTTTGTTCCGATACAGTCAACCTACAAAGTTGCTCAAATTGTTGACAGATTTATGAGAGAATTTTTTCGTTTACATGGTATACCAAAGGTAGTAATATCTAACAGAGATGTGAAGTTTACTTCTTATTTTTGGAAGGTTCTATTCATGTGATTAGGCACTCAAGTAAAATTCAATGCTTCCTACCATTCATAGATGGATGGTAAAATTGAATGAGTGAACCAAGTGTTGAGGATATGTTAAGGATGTATGTCATGCAACAACCAACCAAGTGGGAATATTATCTCCATTTGGTGGAATTGGCATACAATATAGCTATCATGCTTCCTTAAGGATGAGCCCATTTGAACTATTGTTTTGGAAAAGGTGTAGGATGCCTATTAATTAGACTAATCGTGAAGATAAACTAATAACGGGACAGAACATATTAAAAGATATGGAACACACTACGAGGAAAGTATGAATGAATTTGAAGTCTTCACAGGATAGACAAAAAACTTATGCAGAAAAAATATGAACCTACAAGGAATTTCAGGTGGGAGATCATGTGTATGTAAGGATAAAACCAAAAAATATCACCTTAAGGTGCGGATGTCATGCGAAAATTTCTCCCCTACCTTATGGTCCTTTCCAAATACTTCCTCAAATTGGGCATGTATCTTATCAATTGGCTCCTCCCAGTCATATTCATATCGATAATGTATTCCATATCTCTTAGTTAAAGACGCACGTATCTGATCCTAAGAAGATTTTTAATTGACTGGATATACAAGTGGAGTTTAGCGGTGATTTCCTAGTCAAGCCTCTATGTATTCTTGATTAGTGAGAAATTATGATACAAACATGTGTTATCATCTAGGCTAAAGTGTAGTGGAGGCACTTCAAACCAAAAGAGGCTACCTAGGAAGATAATAATTTTATGAGTGAAATATATCCCAACATATTGTAAGGGATTGAAACAAATACATAGTACGATGTCTCACCAGGGAAGATGTAATAGCCCTCAGTGATTTGTAAATATTCTAATTTCATTTTGCTAAAGTTACATGGAAGACTATGGGTCATGGTAAAGGCCTCGTATGAATAAGTGATAAACATAAAAGTTTACTTTTCGAAAATTAATTAATAAATATTGTCTATGGTAATCCATGAAAATTATAGTTGGAAAAGATGCTAAATGAGAGTTTCACATACTAGACATTTAGAGACAATTATTCCTCTCCCTAGAGATAAATCATATTAGTTAGGGAAAAAGGAGCCAAGCAGGTGAGATGGAAAAATCTTGAGGAAACCTTGCTTTCTTTGAGCCTAGTTGGACTGAGGTCCAAGGGAGGAAAATAAAGTTGTGAAGTTGGATACCCTTAGACAAGATGCTAATGAGGGAGGGAGGGCACTGCAAAAGTAATGAATTGTTGAGCTAGTTTTCTAGTGGAATTCCAAACTGAACCCCATGGGGTCAGTGAAACCCTAGGCTAGACCTTGTGTGGTCAGATAAGTCCTAGGTGGACTTGGTGTTGTGTCTTTCAAAGAAACTACTTCAGAAGTGAAACTCGATCAGGGGGAGTCCTAGTAGAGGATATTGGTTCTCATTTGTTCGGTGGAGCATTCTATTTCCCCCAGTAATTTACGTGGGAGGTTCAAACATTGGAAAAAATTCAAATAAGTAAAATATGTTTGGAATAGTTTACGTCTATATGTTTATTTTCTATTTACTATGTGAGTGTTTTGAATAACACTACTAATATGATATAATAAGGAAAATATGTTAATGTAAATTAATTTAGGTTAATCCCAACTTTTGTTGGATAGAACAAGTTTATTCATGTGTTTGGAACAATCCTGAATCCTTACATATTTAGATTGGAAGGTGTATAGCAGTTTGGAACAATCCTGAATCCTTACATATTTAGATTGGAAGGTGTATAGCAGGTCTGAAAAGAAGGTCCCACCAACCCTCCAATTAGAGAATAAAATGTTGTATTTGTACATATGACTCATATTAAGGTGTGTGACTAAATATCGATTCATGTTATGCTAATAATGTATAAGTCGATCAAAAAATCTATTAAGATACAACAGAGTAGAAGAACAAAGTTTTATAGAAACAATGAGTCTCAGATTTATTTTTATAATCCAGTAACAGTTTAAATAAAGAAGAACAAAATATTCAAACTGAAACCCTTTATAGTGGAAATGTAAGGAAGGGATGTAACAATTTTCTTTTTAAATAAATAGACAATAAAAATGTAGATTCGATACATGTCTTATTAAGAATCATAGACATTGTATACATTACGTAACTCGCTTTCTGTGAATACAATGTAAATAAATAATCAAATCAAAACGATAAACACAACTTATAAATGTCTCTTTGTATTTGTGTTTCCTTCAAAATTTTTACACTAAATAGTGGCCAAAGAGCGGAGAGTAAAATTACATCTCGGATTTCATGGAAGAAGAAAAAAAAGAACCTAGTTCATAGAATAACGCATTGCGACAGAAATTTCCATGAGTTAAAATATATACATCAAACACTCAAGATCTTCCTAGCGAAATGACTCCACTCTCTCGAGTGAATAATTTAAGTTCGTATGGCCAACAAATATTAGTTGCCATTTACATATGACACGAACCTACCCAAAAAGTATTACAACATACAAATATTTCAAAAATAATTAATAAAGCCTAATTCCATTTCCGGGTGTGGCCTCTCAAACGCCACTACTACACTATGGCATTTTTAAGACCTTTTTTTTGACATTTTTTAAAGAAAATATATGTTTGTTTATTTTTATTTTTTTTTCGTCTTAAAATGTCATTTTTTTATTTTAGTTATTTTATATTAAAATATACCACTACTACAATAAAGGAGTTTTTAAGACATTTTTTTTAAGACAAAATAAATCTTTTGTCTTAAAATATCACTTTTTATTTCAGTTATTTCATATTAAAATTTAATATTAATTGAATTATTTTAAATATAAAATTTAAGGCAAAATTAGTCTAAAACAAAAATAATTTAGGACAAAAATATATTAAGAAAAAACTTTATATTTAAAAGAAAAACAGTTTGAGATAAAAAAAAAAAAAAAAAATATATATATATATATATATATATATATATATATATATATTAAAGCAAAAGCAACTTTAGAAAAAATATTTTAAGACAAAACTTTATATTTAAGAAAATAACGACTTAAGACAATAAAAATTAAGACAAAACCCATTTAAGACAGTTAGCAATTAAGACAAAACTATTAGCATTCCGGAAGTTTGCACTGAATTTCCATGAGTGGATAGTGGATAATTATATTTTTAATTTTTGAAAATAGATATTCAAACCACATGAAATTTAAGCATATCAATTTTATTTCTTTATATTATATTTTTCCTTTTTCATTAAACCACATTCTAAAAATATAATAAATAAATAAATAAAAATATTATTTTTTGGTTGGGCTCACTCAAGGGGATTTGAACTTTAAATCTCATATTTTTACATAATATTTCATAACAATGCGATTTCATTCCATGAGCTAAAATTATTTATCTTTTTAAATATGTGAAAAAAATTAAATTACTTCAACTAAAACTCTCATAAATTTGCAAGAAATTAAATACAATATAACGACAAAAAAAATTAAATATTTTCTCAATTGTTTTCTACTCTTTATATATATATATATATATATATATATATATATATATATATATATATATATATATATCTCGGAACTATACATAAAGAAATAATAAAATACAGATTCATCCATATGTGCATTTTAAATCTTTATTTTTTTCTTTCTAAATGAAAAATCAAAATTTTGATTCTTGCATATGTCTTATACTCACATCTAAATTTTATTTTCACTATTGAAGAAATATATCAAAGAGATAAATACCAATAATTTAATTATTTCTTAGATAATATTTTAGTATTTAATTTTTTTCTTATCGTAAAAAAACTTTCTACTAATATTGTAAATATAAATAAATATATATATATATATATATATATATATATATATATATATATATATATATATATATATATATATATATATATATATATATATATATATATATATATATATATATATATATATATATATATATATATATATATATATATATATATATATATATATATATATATATATGCAATTTAATATTTTTTTATATGAATTTATTGTTAGGTATTAAGATGTTGGTAAAGATTTTCATCTAGTAATTAGTAAACCCTGAATGCATTCAAGTAATATTAGTAATTGATATCATTTCAAACTAGGGAATAACGATTATATGATTTGCCTTCCTCACTTAATAGAGATATATATAAATAAATTGTGAAGGAGGTTGAAAGAGTACCTCTAGCATAAAATTTCATTTATCGTAAAAAACCATTGCTATGCCCCTATAGTCACCAACATCAGAGGCCAACTTAGTGCACCCAGATGGTCCATCACTATACGTTTGTGCTGCATCTGACTCATTTCATCTCATCGATTTTCTCAAACTGAAACTATGTGATTAAATACTACACCTCACTTTTTATATTTCACGATTATTAAAAGTCATAAGGTTAACCCTTATTGAAGTATGTAGATAATAATTCCATGCAATTATGTCTTAACATAACCAATATGAAAATGATATGAATGAAAGTAATCTCATAGAATCAGCAACCTAGCTAACTGCCCTAACAGTTGTCAAATATTCAAATGTGTTACAATAAAGTGAACCCTAGTCTCGTATAGCAATTTAAATTATAAGAGCACACAATTCATACAAACCTGTCACTAAATTTCCTATTTCATTTACATTCATCGATCGCAACTTTGTCATAGATCAAAATTGTTTCACTTGATATAAATAGTATGTACTCACGTATGCATGAAATGTATGAATATTTAAATTAAGTGAATGAAAGAAAATTAAGTCTAATTAAGTCTAATATTAGAAGTCAAGTGAAGAAAATTTAAAAAGGTAATTCCTTGTCAATAAAAGCTAAGTGAAGGAAAAGAAAAATGTTGATTTATGTTAAAGTGAAGTTAGAAAAGTTTAGTTAAAGCGTCGAGTCATAGTTTGCATGAAGAAAATAAAGTTAGAGTTTGCATGATTCCATATTTAGAAAGTTTAGTGCTTATATACACATGGTTGGGTCATTGTAATGTGAAGTAAGAAGAGAGAATAGTAGCCACTCGATGGATATATATGAGAGAATAATTAATGAATATAACTTATTTATTCAAGAAGAAGCTTGTGTACTTATTTTTCTTGTGCTTCCATGTTTATCTTTGCATCTAAATAACAAGTGGTATCAGAGCAAGGTTTAGCAACGTTTCAAAGAACCAAATAAGCGAAGAAGGTCATGAGCTACTTCAACTAATAGCCTTGGCTATTGTGAGTAATCTGCAAATCGAAGTTTGTATCCATTGGTCCATAAGTAGAAACTAGAGCTCATGGAGAGTTTGTAAACCCAATGACTAAAATATTAGGGTGAGTGGCCTATAGAGCCACCGCAATATCAAGGAGAAAGATCCACCACCACTGACAAAAGAAGGAGTCTCCACTGTAAAAGTTGTAGCTATGAGCCTCCACAAGAACATGCATAGAAGAGCTTAGAAAACTTTTTAGTAGTTGTTGGGAGACACTGTTAAAGTGAAGGTTAAAATTTTTATTTTTAAAGATAATCAAGTGTATGTGACATTAATTTCTAGAAGGCTAACACAATAAGGAAAGAAGGTAGAAGACAAAAGAAAGACTACAACCATGGCTCACAAAGTAAGACTGAAGAAAACCGAGAAAATAAATCGAAAGGAAGAGAAAATTTATTTTGAAGATATACTAGAGGTTCTCTCCACAATCAAGGCATTTAAAAAAAAAATAGATGAAGTATAAAAATTCGAGGATGAATGGATCAGGATGAATCTAGTAACACTTCAAAAATTTATTAGTACAAATTTTAATTTTTTTGGAACTATCAAAATGAAAAATTCTCTTCGATGTAATGACTTGATTGAGTCTTGGTCTCATAACCTATATGATGAAGTATGTGCTATCTTAGTATTGGATCTTATAAAACATGCATTGGATGAGAAGTCCTTATGCAAGGTAGCAAAAGCTACATCTTCTTAGGAAGCATGGAAGACCCTCAAAGTAGGATTTGGAATAAAGGAAGTTGATATAAAGCAAAAAATTATGTTACAGTTTGTTGAAGAATCAATAGAAAGTTAACTGTAGTTCTGAGAGTAAATTAGCAAGACTCTAGGAGGAAAACGAAGCTTGGAGAATCCCACTGAAATGTGGATAAAAGTGAAACCCACCATGCAGACATGCATATGGATGAAGAAGACATATAAAAGATTTCTGAGTTAGAATTTGAAGCCCATACATGTGAGGTAGAGTAAGAGTATATAACTTCTCGAGAACCCCACTGTAACATGGACGGTGAAGATGAATATGAGTCCAACTATGACGAGACACATGTGGATGGTGACTGAAAAGTGAGTAGTGAATTGTTGAATCCAACAATAGTCCTTGTTGATGATGGTGAAAATCTTCCAATAAATAAGTGGATAAAATGTGTGGTCTAGTTGATATGATTGTAGTTCATGATGACCTCTTTGCATCGGAGTTTCAATCATTTAAGTTTGAGAATAACAAGGAAAAATTTTCAAATGTAGTAATGGTTTGTAGAGTTGAATGTGAATCTCTCATGAATCCAACAACAAATAATGAATTTGGTGAAGTTGAAATTTTTAATGAGCACATGCATGCATATATCACCACAAAGTGGATGAAAATTATGTTGATGAAATTTGTGGGCTCTTTCTAGAAACAAGGATTGATTGTGGAAATATGGAAAGTGCCATGTTTGATTAAGAATCGAAGGTTGAATCTATCACTGTAGCAGCAAGTTGTAACAACCTTGGTTAAAAATCCATGTAAAAGTTAATAATGGTAAAATAAGACCTTGGTCATGGGACATGTATTCCAATTTGAATGTGGGGCGAAAACATCCTAGTGGGTGTTCATTTCTGTTTATTAACGGTCATGGAAATTGGCAAAGGCAATGGAAAAAGATTTGGAAAGGCATGAGGCATTTATTGGCATTTTGTTTATGGAAATAATGGAAAATATGAGAAAAGGGAGATGAAAGGTAACAGGGTGCATGTGAGGAGAAAAACGAAGGAAAATAATGGAAAAATTAAGAAATTAGGTGCCTCTTTGATAAAAAAGCTTATGAGGATCAGTTGGAAGATTTTGCATATAATTTTTTCAGTTTAGTTTTGGAGCTCTCATTCTATTATCTCTCTCATACTCTTGGACACTTAGAGTTTTCTTAGATCACTCTTGGAGGAGTGTGGCATACTTGGGATTTGGAGCAAGAAGTCAAAGAAAAATCAGGAAAGCATAGGAGGACAACGAGATCAATAGCTATATCATATTTTGCTTGCAAGTACTAAGTTTCAGGTATGATTATCTTACTATTTTTGGCATGCATGCCATATGCATGTGGCTATTAGTTTATAATCTATCATTGGCATGGGGGATTACCTGGATTGAAAGTGTTGTTTCCTAGCCTTTCTATTTCCTAGATAACCATGGTGTTGTCGGTTTTACTTTTGTTTTCAGGTTGGTTTTCTTGTGCCTTTGGTTGTGGGTTGAGTTATTAGTTCCTAGAAGCCTTGGTTGGAAAAATGCTATGGAAGACATTGGTGGGTTGAGTTACGAGTCTTGTAAGCCCTAGTTGGAAAAACACTCTGGAAGCCTGACAATAGTTGTGGGTTGAGTTACTAGTCCTGGAAGCCTTGGTTGGAAAAAACACCCTCGAGCCCTGGACAACTTGGGTAGAGACCAATATGGTGATGGTTATTGATTTTTGACCGTGAGGTGGAATCACAAATTGAGGGTTAAGGTAGTTTTGCCTTTGGAATCCATGGTTTGGTTTTGATTCATTTGTTCTATGAGATCCCACATTCATGTTTGGAATATGGCGTGGGGGTGACTAGATGAAAGAAAGATTTGGTTCATCCTAGCCTATGGTCGGGTGGTTCGTGGAAGTCTCATGCCTAGAAAGCCCATGCAATCATCAATAAGAGCTCTTTATCCTTCATATTTTAC
This sequence comes from Pinus albicaulis, assembly GCA_034641835.2. Lineage (NCBI taxonomy): Eukaryota > Viridiplantae > Streptophyta > Pinopsida > Pinales > Pinaceae > Pinus > Pinus albicaulis. The sequence continues at coordinate 1,345,872,605 of CM076577.1, read as the reverse complement.
GGGTAAATATACTTTTTTATATGTGGCTTATATGACTCTTATATCCTTGATATTTATGTTGGCTGTATGTTGGTTATGAGTGAGTTTTATGACAGTGATAATATATGGCTCTCATCATGTTTTGGTCAATCACTGAATGTACAATGACTATATGGCTTAATATATGGTAATGTAGTTATAGTGATGAGGCATCAATAATTCTTAGTGATTCTCAGGTAATTGTGAAACCCATATGCTCAGCTCCATTATTTTAACCTATAAAATTCATATTTGTGACATGTTTGACGAAATGTTTGTCATGGCTAGTAGGGGTCCACTCAAGTCCTTGTTCAAGTATTTACATTTGTATCATTGTTTTGATGTTACTTTTCATTTCTGTAAGTTCCATGTAGTTCTGGGCAGTGGCCTGAGTCGTGGCCCTGAAAAAGTGTCTCAAAATCTAGAGTCATTGGTACATAACTACCTGGAAAATTCCCTAGTCACATGCATGCCTTGTTGTGGAAGCGACTAGAGGTTCTAAGTCACATGCATGTATTTGTAAATGGAGAGATTAAGGATTTGATGCAAAAAAATGCCAATTTGTCTTGGGGGATGGTCACCTAGATGGATTTGATGGCTCCTGGAGGTTTTGTTGCATGTGTAGAAGGTCAGGTTGGTTGTGTTCCTTCGGTTCCACTTCCTTAACTGATATATATGGAGTTGATTCATATCTAGTAACTCTTCGTCACATGTTTGCCCCAGTTTCTGGTTACTTGCATAGACATGGGAGGAGGGTGTTATAAAGTGGTATCAGACCATGGTTCCATTATCCTTGGGTGATGATTGGATTCCATTCCCCTTGGATGAATGTGTTTTCGTATGTACATGTCAGTTTCATATAGGTCCTTGTTCTTGTGATCTATGTGCTTGTTGTGTATGCATAACATTGGTCATGTTTGTAGTGGTGTCGCTATGTCAAAGTTGATGGTGCCATTGTTGAATGCATTTTTTGTGAGTTTATGTCGGATGCGCATCGGTTATGTGTGTCAGTGTTTATATGTTTTTATGCATACTTTGACTAGATGATGGTCATTGTGCATGAATTCATGGTATTTGGTCAGCATAGCGATGCATTGATAACTGGATAATGGCTAAAAAGATGTTTATATGTTGATCTCATTATGTTTATATATATATATATATCTTTGTGTGTGTGTGTGTGTGTATGTATATATATGTATGTATGTATTGCACTAATATGGTTGGTCTTGCAGACAAGATATCCTCTCCAAACTATACTAATGTATGTTGGTTTGTTTATGATTTGGTTTAGCTGACATAATATACATTGCAGGAAGAAGAGATCAAGATGACTAACTAGATGGTAGACTACAAATATTCTCCCTATGAATCATATGAGTAGTGTGGTGTTGGGAACTCTTCTAAATTAGGATACACATTAAGGATTTTGAAGGATGAAATAAGGATTTGCAAAGATAATGACAAAATCATGCAGGAAAAGGAGAAACAAGCAAAATTCAATGCAGTAATTCTTCAGAGTTTTTCAGAATTGTAGAGATAGGAGGATATGACTCATGGTGCCTATGGAAGTAGATCCCATAGTGGGAACAAGTCAGATAGATATGACACGATCAGGGATGTTAGGTTCTTTGATACTCTGGAAAGGAAGGGTGATGGACACATGTACTATTCTCGTTATGGTTCTAATAGGTATCATGGTCATCATCATTATCATCCTAATAGGAGGAGTGATAGGGGATATTTTCCAGATGATTAAAGAAATAAAATCCACCTAACATTTGATTGGGAATTGAAGAAAACATGGGATGCAGAAGCATGGTTGATTAAAATGAATAAATTATTCAGATTATAGGATTACATAGAGAACATGAAGGCCGGGATATCCACATTTAGTCTTAAAGGTAAAAAATATATTTAGTGGGAATATGTAAAGAAAATTAGAGATCTTTATGAGGAGGATTTTACTTAGATTGAACTCGAGAGACTATTTAGGGAGAAGTATCTATTAAAGAAGTAATATGACGACAAGGAAAAATAATTTTATGAGCTAAATATGGAATCTATTACCGATGAGGAGTACACTAGTAAATTTATGGATTTTTTGAGATATATGCCTTACCTTAAGGAGGATAAGGCCAAGATTTAATGATTTATCAGTGGGTTTCTGACAACCTTCAAAGACAGGATTGAGTTTAATGAGCCTTGACCACTGGAGGAGGCCATCTGGAATCTAAAGCATTGTTATGAGAAATCAAAGCATAGATCTGAGACTAAACTGGACTGGAAAGGTAATGCAAGGAATAAATGGAAATGGGATAAGAAGAATGTAAGGCCTCGAGACATAGGTAACAAAGATAATGCAGCACCCCACAAGAAGTTCAATGCATTTGAAAAAGGGCAAGGATTTTAGTTTGAGGAGCAGAACAAGGGTGTAGGTTTGGAAGCCTATGCATTGTTGGACATGTGGTAAAGATCATCACATGAGAGATTGTCCACAGCATCAAGGTGGTAGACCACAGATTTATAGTGCTTAGGAAGCATAGACAATGGTGGATGTTGGACAAAGTGTTCTTGGGATCTATGTAGCATTGGATAATAGGCATGCAGATCACCAGGCGTATATTATCAAGATGGACGGTAATATTTTGTGATCAATTTGTTTCTATTTTGATTGAACCTTGATCTAATTATAGTTATGTTAATCCTAACATGGTGGATAAGTGTGGTTTGAATAAAGAAGTGCATGCAGAGTCTTGGTTAGTGCAGTTGGATACAGGTACAAAGAAGTGAGTTAATCATTGGGTAAGAGCTTATGAATTTGAGTTAAATGGTATGTCTACATTAGCACATTTGAACGTATTGTCATTGGGTTCGTATAACATGCTTTTGGGTATGGACTAGTTGTAACTCCATAGGACCAAAGTGGACAACTATGACAAAGCTATTGAGTGCTTGATTGACAATGAAGAACAAAGATTCTTACAGGGTAAGAAGAATAAAACATCAGTTAGAATGGTGACAACTATGCAGGCGAAGAATAGTTGCAGGAACAGGTGTGTGTTATTTGTAGTACATATTTCTAGTGAAAAAGGTAAGGAATTTGAAGATGCAGATTTCTTGAGCAAGTACCCACTTTTACAATAGTTTCAAGATGTATTTGTTGTAGATATTTCAGAGTTTTCGCCTCACAGGGAAGTGGATTTTTCTATTGAGTTGGTATGAAGGGCAACATCGGCATCAAAAGAACCATACATGATGAGCACTCCACAGTTGGTAGAGCTAAAGTTGCAGTTGAAGGAAATGTTGGACAAGGGATACATTAGGCCAAGTGTATCACCATGGGGTGCACCAGTATTTTTTGTGAAGAAGAAGGATGGTACTCTCAGGTTGCGCATTAATTAAAAGCAATTGAATAAGGTGACCATTAATAATAAGTATATGTTGTCAAGGATTTATGATTTGTTCGAGCAATTGAAGGGAAAAACAATGTTCTCAAACATTGATCTGAGATTAGATTATTGACTAGTAAACTTTCTCCTAAAGGTTGTAGAACTACAGTTCATATATCAACTTGTATTATATGGTTTCAAACACTTCTTGTCTCTTGAGGTCTTCAAAAATAATTTCTTTTGCTAACCACATGGATTTTTTCTTTCACACATGTATGGAAACATACTTTGCAAATCATATTGTAAGAGATTCATAAGATGGTATTATTGGTAGTTACTGCACCTTATTTGGAGACATCATTTTTATTGTAGGGGTTGGTACCATTAAATTGGATGTGTTTGGTGATGTGAAGACTACTCAACTTCTAGAAAAGATTCAGAATAACTCTAACGAGCATATGGATGCTTGTTTACAAAGGGAGGCCCCTCTTGGTTCAACTCAATGAATTCTTTGTTTGTTCATGCTAATTATTGTTCTCAACTTTTCTTCTCCAAGGGGTTGAGACTATTTTCTTCATTTATTTTACATTGCCTGGTGAACGAGGAAGAATGGATCTTGTTTGCACATCTTTTCCATTTCTCTAAGTTACAAATAAAAAGAGTCTAGTTATATAGCCAATAGACTAATAGCCAACTGATACACCTTTAGTGAGCTATGCATAGCACTCACCTATCACTGTAGCTCAATGAAATGACATCTAATAGTTGTAGTAGAAAAGAGTCCAATTTTATGCCCAAGACACCGGTATAAATGGAGTAGTTGTGAAGGCAACAATCTCGATTGGGTATTTCCATTTTTGCTACAACATACAAGAAAAATATTGGGGTTGGAGGAAGAGATAAAATATCTCTGCCATAAATACAATATCATCACTCTCTTAGTGCCATTAATTTTTTTTAACTCATTAGAATGAAAGTAATGCATATGGATTCATCAACACCTATAAAATTTTCTCTCTTTCCAATAACAAAATAGGTTCATCCTAGCACTAGAGAATGTGAAAGGGCCTTAGGACCTCATTGCATATTAGATAGGGGACTAGAGGGGAGTAAAAAATAGCAATTGATAGGGAAACCCCCTCTTTTAGAGGGGAGTCAAAAAGAAAAATTGATAGGGGAACCCCCACTATTTGTGATAAGGGGATTTAGGGCCCCATTATCACAACCCATAAGTCCTTATCCCATAACCACTAAATTCCCTTCCCCCTTAATCCCCAATCCATAATCCCTCAACCCCCACACTCATAACTCATAGCCAATTAAACCCTTGATCCCTTAAACCCTAACCCAATAACCCCTAACTTAGAATCCCTGGATTTCCCTTAAAGATCATGGAAATGTAACTTTTGGAGGAATTTTTGGACAACCCCCCCCCCCCCAAACAAAAAAAAGAAAAGTCATTAGAATTAAACTTTTAGAAGTTGTTGTTAAATGATCGCCTCCAAATGTTCAATTCTCATGAATTTTTGGGGAGGGTTATATTTTGGTTTATTGAATGGGGCAAGGGGACATAAGGGTAGCAAGGAAGGGTAGAAGTGAGAGGTTCGAGCATGGTTTACTGAGATCTATAATCCTAACATTAGAGAATGAGAAGGAGACTTAGGGCCTTATGGCATAGGGGCTAGGGAACTTATAGGGAAGGCAATGAGAGAAATTGATAGGGTAACCCCCAATAGTTGTGATAAGGGGATTAGGGGCCACATTATCACAACCCATAAGCACTTAACCCATAACCATTAAATTCCCTATCCCTTTAACCCCAAAGACACAATCCCCTAACCCCTACACTCATAACTCATAAAAAATTAACCCCTTTATCCCTTAAATCCCAAGCCACTAACCCCATAACCCCTAACCCCTAACTTAGAATCCTTGAGCCCCATAAACCCTAATCCCATATGATCTTAAACCTTGAACCTTAACCCTTAACCCCTAATGCCTAAAATTTTAACCCCTAACCCCTTAACCCGCTGACACCTAAATACCATAACCCTTAGGCACTTAATCCCTAAATCCCCTGACATGTAAGCCCTTGATGGTTAACCATTAACCCCTAAGGCTATTAACCAATAATCCATTAAAATCTAACGCTTAAACCTACTAGATCTTAGCCTCTTAACCCCTAAATCCCCTAATCCCTAACCCTTTACCCTTTACCCTTAACCCCTTACTCCTAAACCCTTAAACCCCTTAACTCCTATAACCCCTTATCCTTTATCCCAAATAATAGGTGCTCCAACACTAATATTCTTGGGTATATTATGTTTTTCCCTGCTAACCGCTGCAAATACAACCTCTAAGCACTAGTATGGTCCAAGGAAAAGAGCTAAAAGGGCCCCAAATCTGATCTACATTTTATGGACAATCACATTTCCCCCAAATATCCTCCACTTATTTGCCTTGTTGTATTGGAGTTTTAACAATACATAGGATGCCAAAAGTAATCCTAATCCAAATACTTAGCTTCCCTAATGACTAAGAGGCCTTAAAAATCAAAGAACATCTTAAATTATACCTAAAATTACTAAAATTTGCTATCCTGAAGATGTAATTAGAAATTCTACAGAATTATAGGGCAACAAGGAAACCAACTTCCTCTTCTATAAATCTCCAAGACCTTCTGGAGGACAAATACAAATTTTGAAATAAATTCTTGAAATTATGCTCTTGCATTAATAGCTACCAATGTATCCTTGTAGGCCACCCCCTTTAACAATAGCAATACTAATTTCCTTTACCTAGAAGGAAATCCTTACATAATTCTCTCTTAGATCCAACGAAGCATTATTTTTTTAGTAAAATGGATGTTCACCCTACAAGACTCTATCCTCATGTCCTAATATAAGTCATCCATCTATGTAACACACGACTATTGAATTAATTGTACACTATTAAAGAGAAACAAACTTCAAAAGGATCATTCTTTGTGGTGCGTTTCATGGATAGTATAGGAGAGTTTGTTGATAAGGTTTTGTAATTTTTCATCATACTCATGAGAACTTTATCCAACCATTTTCTTAATCTCCTTCAACTTAGTGATTTTTTGTTGTCCAATGTTTAGCCTCTATAACTTAGATATAAATATCACCTTTAATTCACCCAAAGCCTTAGCTACACCCTAGGGATAAATCTTAATGAACTTCATGCACCATTAGAAAATCTTTTCCCACAATGTGGTTAGGAACTTTATCAACTTATAAACTAGCACTACAATCCTTTTCACCCTCCAAATGAATCTAGATAAGAATCAATGCGGTTTTTCATCATTGTCACCCTTCATAAAGTTCTTGGAACTACTATAACCATATCGATGATTGGGTTGTTTACCAAGATAAAACATTATGGACATGCTTGAATAATTAGGCCTACTACCCCACTTTAATAAAAATTCAAACATAACATATGCCACTTCTACTTTTATTCCCACCATTTTTTTTTTCACTACTACTATATCCCAAAGTACTAAGAAAAGGTGCTTTCAAGTCAAAAGTAGAATAAAAAGTTGGGATTGCCTCTAGGATTTTAAAATTCATAGGGTGGTTGGTTTGGATTGGATCCACTTTTCTTAGGATATATCATGTCTACTACTTGACCTTCCTCTAGCTCAAACAATTAGAACACATTATTAAGTGTTTCTTCCTCTTCTTTCTTTGTGATGATATCTCTCTCCATAAGCTAATCAATACCTTACAAACTGAGTCTTCCTTTTAGACAATCATGATCCATCTAGCTGAACATCCTCACCTCCTTCTACCATCACTTATTTTTTCTCTTTCAAATTTCTAGACATATTCTCCCCACCTATTCTTTTCTCCTTGCTCTTTACAATTATTAAATCCCCTATTTGAACACATGCTTGGTATTCTCTTGACACCTTTGAAACCTTTTGAACTCTTTTACTTGTTCCTCTATTTTTCCATCCTCACTAATATTCATTTTCATTACCATATTATTTTGATGAATCCCCTTCATTCTATTCATCCACCACTTCTTAATTATTGCATTTTGATTAAAATCCTAATTTTCCCTTATTAATGCAGTGCTTCCTCCATGGACTTATACCCTTAGTTATTCAATATCATCCAATCCATTCTAGGTCACCTCCAAGCATTGGTGCTTACACTTCCATGGTTGGAGAACTAAAAACCACATTAGTTGCGTACATGAAATAATAATGCTCAAATAGTGAGTAACTTATAGCTTTTCCTTATTATAATATATTTATGCTTGAGTTTTATCATTCCAATTAATAATTTTGTTAAATATCAATAATGCTAACAAAATTCCTTCCCAAAAATAACAAAAAAAAGCAATAACATGCCAAGCCAATATAGATTCACCACTTGACCTTCCGTATAGGCCAACAATGACAATCATATTCTTTTGATTGGAAAAAGATACAAGGAATTGGTATCCCTCATGCAAGTGAATATGAGGAAAATACCAAAGATAAAATATCTCAGCAGGACTCTTGCATAATGTATATGCAATGCTCATATTTGATTATTGTTACATTTGATGCTAATATGTGATTATTGTGACATTTTATGTTTGATATTACCTTGGACAGACAACACAACTATCCAATAATATTAAATTTAAAAAACAAATATTGAATTACATGAAACATGTTTGTATATTAAGGGTTTGTTTTGGTTGGTTTGTTTTAGTTTTCATTTTCTTTTTATTTTTCATTTGTGTGACCCATCTCTCGATCCAAATTTAAATTTGTAATATTCCTAATTAGTCCAAGCTAATAGGAATATTCAATTTTGTTTTGCTTCCTATTTTTGTGAATAAAATTGTAAAGGAGGATCAATAAAACTCCTAAATCAACAAATAAATCAATGCTCAATGTGAACAAGGCTAAATCTGAGCTATTTTCATAAGCACACTTAAGTGTGAAAGAGGCTGGATCAGTTGACCAAGTCAAACAGGACCAAATCATCAGCATTGTCTAGATGCAATGAACCTCCTAGATGCACAACACAGTTCTAGTTGGAAGCTACACATGTGAACAGAGCTAAATCATTGAGATGGTTTAGGGTTTGGCAGGATTTCTAACTTATAAAACAAAGAGGAGGACATCAAGAGGAGGTTGTTCATGATTATGATTTTCTGAAGATATTTTATGTTTAGAAATTTCTTATTCTCTTGTTGTTTAGTTGAGAATAGTGTTGTTTAGCACTAGGGTGTTCTTGATCGGGAATCCCACCTCTTCCATTGAGTAGCTTTTGGAGGAGTCTTGTAGATCTTGTCCACTATCAGGAATTTGGCCAAGCTACATCTTCCAACTACAACACAGATCCTATTGAGGGTTTGGTTTTCCTTGTAAGCTGCAGCAAGTGGAGGCTATATCTATTCAGATCTAGGCCATTTTGGTGCCTCTTTTTAGTGGGAGAGCCTTCTATGATCCTGATAAGAGAGTATTAGAACATTGGGGCTGAATATTCATATCTTTCCATCAAGCCAAACCATTGCTAGAGTCAACAGCATTGTTTCTCTCCCATAACTGTGTTATTTGCAAGATGGAAGTTGCAGGGAGTTTTGGCATGCTTTTGGAGGAGAGATATCTGGTGATTGGGGTTCTTCCCTTCATTGTGGTGATCCATGGATTAGATTTTTGATCCATGTTATGTTCAGATCTCATCTGCTGTGTATTGTACTTACTTCAGAAATCCTGAAGCTTACTACAGATCTGCAACTTTAGATCTCAGATCTACTCTTGTACTTTCATGTTTTGCTCAAAACCCCAAGGGGAATGTGTAGAGGAACTCTTCTAGTGTACAGATTTGATATGGATCTAATATTTTATAAATAGATTTGTTCTAGATCTGATATGTAATGTACAGTTTCTTTAGCCCATAATATAATGATGTCAAGCCTTCTTACGGCCTAATACATTGTTGCAACACCTCTTTTAGAGGGATTTTCTCATGAAGACTTCCATTTTTCTCTTGTACATTGTATGGGCCTAAATATAAACCTAATTTGATGATGTATAAGTCATTAATGAACCATTATATTGATCTCCCGCAATTATTGGGCTGAACTGCGTTATTTTCCAACAGGGTTGTTTTTGTATTGCTGCAGTCCCTTCCTTGGGCATTTTCTAGCTGCACTAGGTGTGGGGAGACCTGTTTAACCCACCTAGGAGGATTTTTTTTTTAATCACTCTTGGATTCAGGTCTTATATTGTTAGATATAAGGGATCCAAGTGCTGGTTTCCAATCCTGTAGCATACATTCCTGAAAAATGTGTTTTTCAAGCATGCCTTGCTAGTAGTCCCAATTTTAGGATATTACAAAATTTGCTCCAGATCGAAATTCGTTGTCTTCCTAGAGACTGCCAGTGAATAATACTCATTGCTCTACATATCGTTCAACTAGGACTTCAGTTTTTTTCCTTGTGGCTCAGAGTAGGGTTTCTAGGATGGAATTCATTTTCTTGTCTATGGCACAGAGCATGGTTTTCAGGTTTACAACTGTGATCCATTTAGAGAAACATTTAGAAGGGAATTCAACGATGGCGATATTGGTGTTGTGGAGATGTTATTCCGATGTAATATTTTGGCACTCATGGGCGGGGTTTCAAATCCCCAGTACCCTCCCAATAAGGTAATGATCTGGGATGATCATTAGAGACATTGACTTATGGAATCGTCCTTCAAGTTTGAGGTTTGAGTCATGAAGCTAAGATGGGATCCGATTTTGTTGGTGTTGGAGCACAAGATTTTTATGTACAATTTCCTAGATTTGAAGTTGGTGCATCATATTGAGATGATGGTGAACCCGGTTTGTGTGTTGTTTCTCATGCTCCCAATAACTTCTTGTTGGCCTGCCCAGGCCTACCCAGGCAGAGTCGATCACTATGGTCTCAAGAGAACCAGATTCGTATCTTCCCATGACTCTCATATCTTCTGCTTTGTGCTCACCCTTGATGGCAGCCTCCTTGCGACTGATAGTAAAAAGGGGACTCTTACAAGGATCTTCAACACCCTCGACAAAACTCGATTGCAAGAGGTATGGCTTGCATCTCTACCTATTATGTTTGAAACATTTTTGTTGGCTGTTAAAATCCCCATCAATCCTTAGTTAAAGTCTCATTCTTTGAAGAATTTATCTTAAAAGAATGTTTTATATTAGGGTATTATACACCCTCGGAGTCTTTAATATTTTGTTTTCTTTCGACAACCCAACCCTCCTTGATGAATTGATGCTCAAGACTTTAATCCATAGCAAGAATGATGTCATAATACATCTGTAGAGATATATAGATGAAATTATCCACTCTCCACCACTATATCATACACATTGATTCAATATATAGGGGTTTGTAGTTATCATTCAATGGAATCACTTCTAACTAGTATCAATCTTTATATCACTTCTGGCTTGTTCTTTTCTAGTTATTAATACTATGTGTCCCTTTTTCGCCCCGACTCTTGAGAGCACAAGAGGTAATCCGTAAGGGTTCACTATTTGAAAGCTTGATGTCTCCAATTCTCTCTCATGATAAAGAAAATGAGAAACAAATGATAGCATTATTTATTCATTCGAGTGACCGCTCAATCAATTCAGGATACTAAGCTATTAATTAGAACCTTTAATATTCCTTGAATAGGTGTGAAAGTCGGGCTCAATATTTTTATATATTTTTATATGTTATGGGGTTAATAGCCTGGTATCTCATAGTATATGTAGTATCTGTAGTGGCAAGACAACCTTTCGGCCTAACTAATTGGCTGTGGGTAGGATTAAAGAAAAGTAGTACCCTTTTTCACGTGTTCATTCATAGTTAAACCTTACGAACACACATTAGCCCTTTCTTATTTTTTTATTTATGGAGACATTTACGAAGTCTATTGTCATGATAACTTTATACTTAGAGTTGGAATTTAGGACCGCCTTTGTCGATGCAATCAATGTAATTTCCGCTACAAACAAGTGTTTATGCATCATTAAAACAACCTTAATAAGTAGTGAAATCTTAGTTATAATCCATTTATGTTTTCGATCCATTTGAGCCAGGTTGTGATGTCATAGCTCATATACTTGTCACGCTGGGGAATATTCTACTCAAAATTCTCCGCTATGAGAATTGTATTGATACGACCTAAGGTTCCCATTTTCGTTAAAGCTAGCATCAACAAGCTCCATGTTCAGCCATAATATTAAGATTTAGTGTCAGAACTCAACATCTTATCACTCTTGCCTTAATGTCTACCAACCTTAGTCCTTATTCATTAGCTACAATGACTGCCTTCACACCGCCTTCCTTTGTAGCTTCCGAGTAGAACTACTAGTGAGTAAGGTTTACACTGCTATATTGAGTTGTATAGAAAGTAACAATTATCCATTGATATATGAGCTTGCATGGAGAAATAGTGCTTGTACATTCGCTTTAGCTCAACATAGTTAAATCTATGCATTTAGTTCACAATAGAAATTATATTTATAACTAGTTATTACTAGTGTTATATACTTGTACTAAATATTAGTTCTAAAGCCAATGTATCATCCATATTTTCATATGGATCCTTTTCATACAATCAATAATATTTCATATCTACAATTATCTTCTCCATTTGTAAGCCGAAAGAAGAATAATCAACACCCATTCATTAGGTCTTGGCTTGCACTTAAGTCAGAACCATACGGTATTTGAAGTTATCCTCTTTCTTCTAGTTCAATTAATCCATATAGAGTGATGAAAAAGGTCTACTAAAGGAACTACTACCCCTAAGGTATTGATGTAATATGCCCTTCTTTCCACCTTAGCCTTCAGCCAAGCTAAACAAGCTATTTCTTTAGTCCATCCCCTGTGCCTCCTTAGTTAATGTTGATGAGTCGAGACTAGGCTCTCTTTTTAGTCTACTTTTGAAAAAATAGGTTAGCCTCTTGCACTCCTTTTGTCCCTACGATACTATTCAAGATAGCATCGAGGCATTTACCTTGTCCATTATAACAAGAATTTAATACATTGATAATATAAGATATCTCATATTTGTAACCTTTCCATTTGAATAAGAACTCAATACTATATATGATACTCGCATCAAATGCATGTAACTATTACACTACTCTATCTGTGAATTGATAGCTCAACAACATTCCCCACCGGTCTATGCATGTAATATTCCTAAATTAGCTTCAGCTAATGGGAATATTAATTTTTCTTTTAAAACTTAGATGGATGAATAAATGGGCAAGGAGGCTCATAATTTTCTCAAATATGAATAAAAATCCCTCATAGAGTGAAAGGGGATCAGCAAATAACTAGATCAAGCATCTACATGTGTGAACAAGGTCTAAACTATGTGGACAAGGTCAAGTTTGACCAAGTCAACATGATTTATTCTCAAAGAGTGGATCCTAAATAAAGCCAGCTCAATGTTAATAGAGATCAATCCAGCTAGTCAAAATGAAGGCACCTTGAGTGTGAAAAGGGACAGGGCATGAAGATTCAACCAAGGTTAACTAAGTCAAAAAATCTGTCTAGATACATGGAACCATCTTGATGGACAACACATTTTTGGTGGAGGAGCCTTTGCATGGAAGCAACCTCATAGTGGGTGGGACCCTTGGTGAGGAAGCTAATAAATTATATAATGAAGAAGATGGCAAGCATATGGACATATTGGAGATTATATTTTTATGTGGTCTACTTAGAATTCCTGCATACTTGTTTGTTTAGCTAAGTTGTTGCACTACTTAGTGCAAGGGTTTTCCTGGGCGGGGATTCCCTACTCTTTCTTGGAGATCTTGTTTAAGAAATCTAAGAGGAGGTTTCTGATCTGAATTTTCCACTACCTAGTGTTGGGCCAAGAATTTACCCTCAGCAAAAATGCAGTCCCTTCAGAAAACTGCGTTATTTCTTAAGGTGTGCAGTGGAAAGGGTCAAAACCCCATTTGGAGGAGCTAGTTTCCCAAGAGGAGGATCAGCCCTTCTTTGGGAAAGCTAGAGGAAGCATATACAGCCATTTATTTGAATTTTCAGCCATTTTTATGTATATATTCATCTACCCAGTGTGATTCAGCCACAAATCTGCAGCAACTCTTTCATGTATATCATTTCTGTCAAGAAATCCTTGTCGGGTCTTCTTCGATCTGTATAAAAGAGATTAGATCTCTGTTTTTATGCCTCATTGAATAATATAATAAGAATATCTGATTTATTGCTCTATTTTCTTAGTTAAACTCCTTTATACTACGCAGTCTCTTATGTAGCAACTCCAGTAAATTGGAGTCTTGGGGTTTTATCAATTTTAAGTTGTTTTGAGCATGGGAGGCATGTTTAACTAGGCTAAAGGCATTTGTTTCTAAAACCAGTTTTCATGCATGTCCTATATTGTCTATTCTAAGGGACATAACCATTATTTTTCACTTTTATAACTCAAATATTCAGAAAATAACGTTTGGGGCAAAAACTGCTGCTTTCCCCCACTTGGTGGCATTGTATAAAGGCATAGTTTGTTGTTGTGATTGTTCTATGAAAGCTATGTGTTTGAATAAAATATATGATTTAATCACTTGTTGCTCTCTGACTTTGGAATACCTTAAGTTATTCTTATTGTTGTAGAAAATTCCAGATTTGGGATATTACAGCAGTATCGGATAAACAATCTTGGCTTAGCCTATGAGCTTCAAGAATTATGGAGTCTTCTCACAGGGAGGAGGATATTTGCTGAAGAAATTAGAGCAAACCCTTTTTTTCTAGAGAAAAGAGGTTCTCAAAACTTATCTTTCCAAATCTGCAGGGTAAAAGCAAGGGCATCAAAGAAATGAGAGAGAAATCTGAAAATCCCTCAGCAAGATCTATACAAGAGGAAGATTATAAGTCCTCATATAATGGGTATGAGCACTCAGCTATATCATCAGATCTACCACGTTCTATCAGCAATTTATTCATGAAGAGGAAGAAAGGAGATGTGCCAAAGAGATATATTCTTGGTGATTATTTGTAGGAATATGAAGCTCAATCCGAGGAGTTCAAATATCACTTGAATTTCCAAGGGTTTTGTCAAATGAAGGAGGAAAGGAGCACAAGGATCAAGGAGCAAAGAGCAGGGTGAGGGTAGATTTTTTCTATCTACTTTTGATGGATCACCTCTATGTCCGACTAGGGCTTGGGTGAAGGAGCTAGGCACCTTTGTGCAACAATATCAAGTTTCAGAAATTGAAGCCATCAAAGTAGTTGCGCTGCATTTTGAGGGTAAGGCCTATGCTTGGTGGTTGTTTTAATCATTTTCTTAAATAATTCAAATACATCTACTTATGAAAGGTTCATTAAAATATTAGTAGAAAGGTTTGATGTTATTCCATGTGAAACATCTTCTATTGAAACTATCAAACCACATCAAACAAAACTTTTGCAGGAGTTGGGAGGGTCTATATATCCAAATCCATTTCTGAAAACCAATGAAGAGGAGGTGAGCTTGTTTCATGCTTTTCCAAGGGCAAGATATTTATTGGATGAAGGTCCCTCTTCTCAAGAGGAAAGCATGAAGATTCCTTCTTCAAAGGAAGACCAAGATCTAAGGTCTCTTGTTGAAGATAAGGCAACTTTAACTATTGAAGAGGAGAGAGGGAAGGCAGGAGAGGATAACACAGTCATGACAAGGGCACCTCAAGCACCTCATGAAGAAGAGTATGGAGAACTTACTCCAAGAAAAGAAACTCTTGCACTCTTGCAAGGAGTTCCAAAAGGTCTCACACATAGAGCTCTTGGCATAACACATGAGCAACATGTACCATCATTGTCAAATGATGAGATCTTAAGGATAGAAGGAGGAAAAGAGGACGAAGGGCATCACAAGATGAAGAGAATGTACCCTTCTCTATTTCAAAGTTTGAATGAACAAAGAAGGAAAGAGGACCTACGCAATAAAGGTAGGGGCAAATCTGTCCACCTACATCCACATCCTACTCTATGCCTTGATGCCTCTTTGCAAGGAGGCATTTCAGCTAGAAGACCTCATGATTGGAGGAAAACTAAAGTGTTCTCTCAACTATATGCAACAGCAACATATTTTTCTAGAGAGGGAACCTTGGAAGGAGCCACTACAACGTTGAGAATCATTGATGGAAGGTTAAGCAAATTTCTGAAATTGACCTTGCTATCTTCCATTCATCTATTTGCGTTGGAGAGGATAGATTTAGAAATCTGTGTTGATATGAGCATAGTATCAAAAGGCCACTCCATATCTTTGGGGCAGCAAAGGATACTCCAATATATAATGAAAATTTCTGAACATAACAAAAAGATATTTCCATTCTTGTATGCAGGAGAAAAATTGTGGAAGTTTTGGAGAAAGAGAACCTTTCAAAAGGAGGGTGACTCTCCTAAACATCAATCTTGTCTTGAGAAAGATTAGCTGCAAGAGAGGCAGCAAAAGAAAGCTGGGAATACTCCAACATGTGACTTTGACATCAATCATGTCAAGGAGGAGATCCATCATATGATAGATGCACCATTTCAGACTCCTATAGCACTGTCAATGTTGGGAAGCCTAGACCCTTATTGGGAGTCCCAACTCTTGATGGAATATTCTAATGACCTATTCACACGTAAGGTTCTTGATGGGAAAGCAATGGATGAGAAGTATAAGGTAGTTAATGGAATCATTTATGTCCATGATCAGATCTACTTAACTAAAGGTTCCAAACTCAAGAATAAACTACTTAACACAACCTATGACGACTTTCTTTCAAACCCCATTGGTTTCATTAAAACATATCATACTATCTTAAATGGTTTCATGTGGGAAAATTTCAAAGAAGAGATGCACTCTCATATGAGTAAGTGCATGGATCATTTGCTGGTTCCGGAGGAACATAGCTTTTGGGAAGAGTTATCATTATCACCTCCTTATTCATGGAGTATGAGGAGGAGCTCATCCATGAGCTACCTTACAGATTTTAAACAAGTGTATGATAAACATTATATTGTTGAACCCCATGATGTATTTATTATATACTTGCATTTTCTTAACACTCATGTGCAGGTCTTGGCTCCAAGAGGAATCACTTTTTCTGATGGGCTTCATGAGCCACTTTGGGCCATGTACAATGGTGATGCTAGCCATTCCTTGGGAGATCTTGGAGAGATTATGTACTCTTCATGGTGTGATTCATTAACACCAACCATCATATACCTTCTCCAAGCATGCAAGAAGGATGGGGCAGCAAACAGGTGTTGGGAAGAATGCTTGTCATATCATATTCTATGGCAGTTAGGAGGAAAACTGTGCTGGTTGCACATGAGGGACCATTGTCCTTCTCCCTTATTGCATATGGCAGCTAGCATGATCTTACTTATGATCCCACATGCTGAAGATGTTCTTATCTTTGTTGGGGGCATCGTTGGAGCAATGGCACACTTTTTGGATATGTCCTTGGGGGAAGAAAGTCCCTACATTTTGTGCACTACATGTTCTAAGGGGAGCATGGGAAAATATATGGCCACCATGGTATACCACTTGTTTCTTTATGATGGGGACCATATGTTTGGTTGGAGCACTTGGGGCATGCCTCTCATGAGAAATTGGGAGGATCTTTTCTATGAATTACCAAGTTGGAAGGTGATTCATTTTATTTGGATGATAGCATGGAGGGGGGAGACCTTCATTGATGATGAAATTCCCCATGATTGTCATCACTTCTATATTTAGAAGGCCATGGATCAGCAAGGGGGTTTCCACATAGACCTTCCATTCTTTTATAAGGAAGTCCCTTGGGGTTATTCACCAAAGGCCAGCTTGCACACTTGGGAGGAGACATTGGGAGATGGAATTTTTGCAGGAATTTTGAAGCAATGGTGGAGACTATTGGATGAAGGGACCACAAGAGAAGGAGGGTAGATTTTGCAGCACCCTTGCAGTTGCTTGAGGACAAGAAACATTTGGGAGGGGGAGACTGTAATATTCCTAAATTAGCTTCAGCTAATGTGAATATTAATTTTTCTTTTAAAACTTAGATGGATGAATAAATGGTCAAGGAGGCTCATAATTTGCTCAAATATGAATAAAAATCCCTCATAGTGTGAAAGGGTATCAAGAAATAACCAGATCAAGCATCCACATGTCTGGAAAAGGTCTAAACTATGTGGACAAGGTCAATTTTGACCAAGTCAACATGATTTATTCTCAAATAGTGGATCCTAAATAAATCCAACTCAATGTGAATAAAGATCAATCCAACTAGTCAAAATGAAGGCACCTTGAGTGTGAAAAGGGACAAGGCATGAAGATTCAATCAAGGTTGACTAAGTCAACAAATCTATCTAGATACATTGAACCATCTTGATGGACAACGCAGTTTTGGTGGAGGAGCCTTTACATGGAAGAAACCTCATAGTGGGTGGGACCCTTGGTGAGGAAGCTCAAAAATTATATAATAAAGAATATGGCAAGCATATGGACATATTGGAGATTATAATTTTATGTTTTCTGCTTAGAATTCTTGCATACTTGGCTGTTTAGCTAAGTTGCTGCACTGCTTAGTGCAAGGGTTTTCCCGGGCGGGGATTCCCTACTCTTTCTTGGAGATCTTGTTTAATAAATCTAAGAGGAGGTTTCTGATATGAATTTTCCACTACCTAGTGTTGGGCCAAGAATTTACCCTCAGCAAAAACACAATCCCTTCAGAAAACTGCATTATTTCTTAAGGCGTGCAGTGGAAGGGGTCAAAACCCCATTTGGAGGAGCTAGTTTCCTAAGAGGAGGATCAACCTTTCTTTGGGAAAGCTAGAGGAAGCATCTACAAATATTTCTTTGCATGTTCAGCCATTTTTATGTAGAGATTCAGCTACCCAGCATGATTCAGCCATAGATTTGCATAAACTCTTTCATGTATATCATTTCTGTCAAGAAACCCTTGCCTGGTCTTCTTGGATCTGTATAAAAGAGATTAGATCTCTGTTTTTATGCCTCATTGAATAATATAATAAGAACATCTGATTTCTTGCTCTATTTTCTGAGTTAAACTCCTTTAAACTCTGCAGCCTCTTATGCAGCAACTCCAGTAAATTGGAGTCTTGGGGTTTTGTCAATTTTAAGTTGTTTTGAGCATGGGAGGCCTATTTAACTAGGCTAAAGGCATTTTTTTATGAAACCCTTTTTCA
Source organism: Pinus albicaulis (assembly GCA_034641835.2). Taxonomy (NCBI): domain Eukaryota; kingdom Viridiplantae; phylum Streptophyta; class Pinopsida; order Pinales; family Pinaceae; genus Pinus; species Pinus albicaulis. The sequence goes on along the minus strand of CM076577.1, from coordinate 1,345,854,012 downwards.
TTAATGTCCTATATTGTCTATTCTAAGGGTCACAACCATTAATTTTCACTTTTATAACTCAAATATTCAGAAAATAACGTTTTGGGGCAAAAACTGTTGCTTTCCCCCACTTGGTGGCATTGTATAAAGGCATAGTTTGTTGCTATGATTGTTCTGTGAAAGCCATGTGTTTAAATACACTATATGAGTTAATCACTTGCTGCTCTCCAAATTTGGAATACCTTAAGGTATTCTTATTGTTGTATAAAATTCCAAATTTGGGATATTACAATGCATGTCAGACGATACCCCACATCAATCACAACACAGGAGGTATCATTCCACCGAGAGTCTAGCAGTCATAGGAGATATCAATTTCACACTAGCTTATACACCCAGTTTAATTGAAAGGTCTAATTCCCTTGCACCGAGGCCCACCATATAAGAATTTAGGAGTGTCAAGGGTGTGCATTATCTACACTATTATTCATTCTAATAGTAGAATATTTTAGTAGGGGAATTAACGCCAGGCAGGTTGTTGGACAAATAAAAGGATGTAATATATCCAAAAATTGTCATTTATCACATTTACTATTCATGGATGACATTATTTGTGTTGGTTCTATTAGTATCTCTGAATGGGAATCTTTCTCCAGCTTCTTCATGAAATTTAGCAATGATTTTGGCCTCAAAGTAAATAAATATAAAACAGAGCTAATAGTTGAGGACGCAGATTCAGTGGAGATTAAGAACATTACTTCAAAGTTTGAAGTTAAGATCCACCCTTTGTCAGATAGCTTCAAATACTTATGTTTTTTTTTTAAGCCTTGCAGATACAAGAATTCTGATTGGGATTGTCTTGTCCTCAAATTTGAGAAAACATTATTTCGTTGGGACCATAGGTGGCTAACTTTAGGAGGTAGGGTTATTATGATTAAAGTGGTCTTTCATGGTATCCTAGTCTATTGGATGCATCTCTTTCACATCCCCCAACATTTCATAAAGAAAATTGAATCCTTTTTGACAAAATTCCTATGGTCTTGATCAGGCCCGAGAAGGAGGATTCCCCTTGCTCGCTTGCACACAATTTCTTGATCAACGAAAAAAGTTGGTTGGGGCATTCCAAATTTCAAAAGTTTCAATATTCCTCTTCTTTTTGCGAGCCTATGGCATATTTTCAGGGAATAGGGTCTTTGGTAGAGTATTATGATGGAAAAATATATCCACCGTAAAGGCTTGGGGCAGTGGATCAGTGAGGGAGCCATATCAAAATCCAATAAGTCTATAATGTGGAGAAGCCTCAAGATCGATATCACTTGGCTCTGCAACAATATTTTTTGGGTTGTTGGAAATGGATAGAAGGTTTTGGTGGGATTGGGTGTTATCAAAGGCATGCTTGGTTGTCATTCTATTTCAGCTCGTGTCATAGATGCTCTAAACCATAGGGTTTTTTCCAACTTGGAAAGTATTGGGAGAGGACCCCAAGCCCTATTTTATAATACTCACTTGCCACATGCATGGGAAATTGGGATCCCAAACTATTTTCGGGTGGGATGGGAATCATACTGAGCTAATTTTTGTACGGCTAGAATATCCCTGTCTTATAGTCAGGACAAATTGGTTTGGGGGGTCATATCATTGAAGGCAAGATAACGACCTCAAAATTTTATGAAAAAATTACTTCATGTGTTTAACCTCTCCCCCTCTATTTTCTCTCAGCATGTATGTGGTCCTGGAACACCCCCCTCAAAATTATATGTTCCTCCTAGTTAATACTCTACAACCGAGAATTAACATGGTACACCCTCATGAAGAAACGTATGGGGCAACTTGGTTGTTGTGACATATGTAAATATGATATGGAATACTGTCTACACTTATTTATTTGTTTCCCCTTCACAATGGATATATGGAAAGAGGTTTGTTCTCTATTGGGGATTCAGGTTGGTGGAGACAATTTTTTAATTGCTGCAATGATTTTCTCTTCAGAACACCAATCCAAAGCTTTCATGACTCTTCCCCTATTCACTTTTTGGGGCATTTGGCTTTGGAGGAATGAATTAATTTTTGATTATATTATTCCCAAAGTCAAGTTATCATATATTCGCATTGTTTTCAATTTTATGGAATTTGGCCCTTGGTGTCCTAAGGAATCCTCTAGGTCAATTAGGTTGGTTTACTTGTCAAACCTTTTTCCGATCTGATTTTTCGATGGGGTGGCTACTATAGGTCACTGTGGATGTGGTGTCTCCCTCCGCATCAATCAGGGCTTTCCATACCATTTCAGATGGTTTGGTGGTTTTGGAGAACTACAGGGAAAAAATGCTTTCATTATGGGGGCATTACAAGTTTCTTAGTGGCTCAGCATTAAAAACCTCTTGGTAGTTGGGGACTCACTCTCAATGACCAGTTGAATCCAAGATCAGAATTCCTTGCAAGTACCATCACTTTTCAATTGGATGTGGAGGATTCATGTTCTAAAGGCTCTCTTCTCGACGATCTCCTTCCAACATGTATATAGATAATATAACCTTGAAGCTTACTTCCTCTCCATTCATGCACTAGTTATTTTCCAGGGTAAATGCACTTTGAGTACCAAATAAGGAGTCTCCACTATAAACTTATCCATGAGCCTCCATAATAATACATGTAGAAGAGCTTAGCAAAGCTACTAGTAGTTTTTGGGAGCCACCATTAAAGTGAAGGTTAAAATGTTTAGTTTTAAAGATAATAAAGTATATGTGATGTTCATTTATAGAAGGCTAAAACAATATGTAACAACCCTCATTAAAAATTCATGTAAAAATATATGAGGCCACGGTCATGGAACACGTATTCAAAGTTGAATGTTGGGTAAAACATTCATCTATTTATAGCATGACAACAAAGGTAATTGGCATCTGTTTGGGCAAAGAATTATCATGCAAACTTATTCTGAAGCAACGAGAATGGTCTGAGGTTCAGTTAGTCGCAAAAATGGTTTCTACCCTCATATTTGAGATAATGGCCCATCTTGAGCATCTTCATGGAAACTCATCTGCTATAGGGTTAAATAATCGGTAATATACTCTCTTGAGGTTTGATATAAGGTTAATTTATCCCTCTATGACAGTAAAAGGCTGGAATAAGCCCTATTGTGGCAGAAACTACCTCAAAAGGATCCTTCATGGCAGCATCTCACACTTAGGGTCAAATCGAAGTTCTATTGAGAGCAGCAAGTTTGACTAGTGTAGCCATTAGAACCTTCTGAGGTCTGGCTTGGGTAGTGAGGGTCTATTTCAGGCATTGTAGGATGATTCAAGAATAATGGCATCACTTTTGTAACCTTATCCAAGGAGTTATGTGCTAACATATTGATACTGGGGCATGATCTGGGCATCAAATCACCTTTGTGTGGATTCGTGGTAGCCGAACAATTCTGAGGTGTGTTTGTAGCAAGCATATATGACTTATCTTACATCCCATTGTTATATACCTTTCCCCATGTTTGGCTTTAGTGCTAAGTTCCAATGAAGTTTATATTGTAATAGGTATGACTATTTATATGCATTATAAGGTTATCCACTGTAATGAATACCACTTGCCCACATCTTGTAATAAATTGTTTAACGAGTCATATAGATATTTATTTCATAGTTTGTAGGAGATTTGATAAGTTCACATTCATCTATAAGTTTATCATTTACATGCAAATGAATCTAGAAGTAACCTATCCTTCATTTATAATCATCTGGCTTTGGGTTTTGAAAATATCCTTAAGGAAACTAGTGCAAGAAAAACCATTTTTTTATAATATGTGCTTAATATTCATTGTCATCTTTATTACCACATGGATTAATATGTTAATATTTTCATTTTTCATAATTATATGTTGTTATATATTCACTTCATTAACTTGTTGTGGATGCATGCTTAATTATTATATTCTACTATTTTACCACTTAGTATTCTTCTGTTGATACTCTCTGACCTTGCCATGGAGATTTCTCTTTAAGATCTAGTCATTAAGCTGCCTATCCTTCTTTGTACAAAACTATATGGTGTTTCTTGATTGACCTACTAGTAATACATTCTCAGTTTGATCCCTTTTTTATTATATGTGCTTACTCTCCATTGTCATATTTATTTCTGCATTGATTAATATGTTAAATTAAAGTTTTCATTTTTCATAATTATATGTTGTTTTATATTCCCTTCATGGACTTGTTGTGGATGCATGCTTAATGATTATATTCTACTGTTTTCCATCTTAGTATTCTTTTGTTGATACTCTTTGACCTTGCCATAGAGATTTCTCTTTAAGATCTAGTCATTAAGCTGCTTGTCCTTCTCTGTACGAAACTGTAGTGTGTTTTGCAATTGACCTGCTAGTCATACACTCTCATTTTGATCCATTAACACATTCTTTCTCTAGTGCAATACATTATAGCTACTCTATTCATGTTGCAACCGATATTTCCAAACCCGTTTACAATTTTTTCCTAAAATCCAAACTTTATGAGTTTTGTTGTGGTTCATTCTTCTTTTATGGCTGAGAAATTTTAAGATCATGTGAAATTTTTAGTACTTTATCTTTCTCAATTTTCTTTTGCATAATGCATTTCAAGGGGGATTGTCATCTTAGATTGTCATTTTAGATTCTAATTGATTTGAGTTTTTTATTGGTTGTACAGGAAAATCATTTGATATTAAATATGGAAATGGTGAAATCTATGGATATTTGTCTCAAGGTGATGTCAGAGTAGGGTACCTTGTTGTGAAAGACCAGGTTGGAAATTTTTTTATTTCAAAAATATCTAGCAAGTTAAGTTTTTTTTTGTCACCAGGGTATTTTGAAAGTTATATTGTCAATTTCTGGCATAGGTTTTTATAGAGACAACATGTGAGCCAAGTCTAACATTAATCTTATTGGCTGAGTTTGATGGTCTCCTTAGGCTTGGATTTCAAGAAATTGCAAATGACAAAGTTGTTCCAGTTATGTGAGTATCTTCTTTGAGTACAATCATGAACTAGGTTATGTTCGCCTTCTAAAATGTGTATTTTTTTTCTTTTTCTTGGAATTTTTTTAATAATGAAGGAAACTTTCATTAATATACAGTAATTTTTTAGAAATATTTACAGTGGGTAATTTAAACTAGTTCATATGGTCCAACTCGAATGGGACTAAGGAAACTTCCGATTTTTAAAATTGTCCATAGCTTCATAATTTCAAACCCTAACTAAGGCATTTGGATGTATTGGGTTTTTCTCCGAGTAAATAAGTTCTAGAAACTTTTTTTGTGTGAAAATTAGTGGGAGCTAGATTCCTATTGCCCATGTAAGATATAAATCTAAAGCTCACATATCAGTAGTAACTCTATGATATGCATGTGACATCAGACACTGAATGAATTCAAAAAGAAATGTCCATTTGTGGGCCCAATTTTCTGATCGGTGACAAGGTAGTCTCTAAAATTGACTTTAAATCTCTATTAGAGGAATAATTTTTTTCCAATCACTTTTAAGTTGGTTGATGAAAATTTTAGAAAAGGATGTACCTATACATGAAGTTAATATACAGATATCACTTTGATGAAGTGTGTGGGAGAAGCAAGGTTTGACTCCTTTCCACCATGGAAACTTTCTGTAGTTTGTTGTGATGGGATAGAAAGCCACATCGTGTGTAATTTTTGACATTTGTTTTCATATCCAAATAGTGTCCCAATGCCAAGTATCAACAAAAATTTCTTCCTTTGGGGTCGAGACAAAATCAATATTTTTCTCCTGTCTCTTTGTGTTAACATATTTTCTTTTTCATTTTGTTCATCATATCTTATACATACCATTTCATGCCCATAATTGTCTTGAGGAGACCCATTCCTTAGCATCCTTTCTCGGTTCCTCAACCTTGGCCCTTACAGGGGATGGGTGGAAGGCATTGTAAATTACATAGTTTCCTTCATATTTTCTTTTGTCTGTTGATCTTGTTGACCTACACTCTCCTAAGGAAAACCTTGCCCTCTGATCTTAGTCAATGAACTTATGGGGGGATGGTTCTACTCTTATATGAAATCATCGTCAAGCTCTCAAGTGGTTTGATTCCCCAACCTTCAATCGGAGCTTGATTTCACAACATTTTCAGAATATAAAATGTAATCCTCCTCAAATATAAATATTCAAAATGTCAAGTCATTTAATTCCCCAACCTTCAGTCACAGATTGAGTTTGCTTCATCTATAAAACAAGAAAAAATATACAATCCTCCCCAACTCTTTGTAAATCTCCCTCTAACCCTGCTGCCCAAGGGAACATGCAAGCTAGTATTTTGAGGCATTGTTGGATGTTGGAAACCCTGATGATGATGTACTTAAAAATTCCTCGCATTGGATTTGAACCCCCACACTTGATTTTCTTGCTACAACAATTGGATCCTCTTTTGTCATGATTGACACTCCCCTTTTTTGCATCATGATTAATATATATTGAGACATGCAACGAAGTGGTGCATTGTGAATTTTCCTCTGTACAGACCCTCTACCATCATATATATCCTTGCTGATTTTTGGAGCTCCTGGCCTGATTGTAATTATCAGACCTGTCTTATCTAATTAGCCAATAATGAGTCCTTTTGTTGGCTTATGAAGGATAGAATTTTCTACTTTAACAATCTAGGGAAATTTACTCTGCAAAATATGTTTTTTTTCGCTGAAACACTCTTCCTAATTTGAATAGGGTATAACATGGTTAAGCAAGGCCTTGTCATAGAACCATTCTTTTAATTTTTAGTGAATAGGAATTAGATGAGGAAGCTAGAGGAGAGATAGTCTTTGGTAGTGCTGATACTAAACACTTCAAGGGTGAAAATTAATGTACACCTATTACTCGAAAGGGTTAATGGCATGTATGTTATAGAAACATGTTAGTTTTGCATGTTTAAGACTAAGGCTGTTATTTTGAGGTGTTGTTGGATGTTGGAAACCTGGATCATGATGGCCTGACAAATTCCTCGAATTAGATTTGAACCCCCACACTTGAGTTTCTTCCTACACTAATTTCATCCTCTTTTGGCACTCCACTTTGTTGCATCATGATTAATATCTGTTGATATATGCAGTGAAGTGGTGCATTATGAAGTGTCCTCTGTGCAGCCCCTCTACCATCGTATATTTCCTTGCCTATTTTTTTGTAATAGCAAATGCTCCAAGGAGCATAAATGTAAAAGAAGGAAATTGTTCAGTATGTAAAATAATGATGGGGAGGAAACAAAGGCACCCCCACAAATTAAGGAGAAAGAAATTTTGAACCTAAAAGAATAGGGAAAAAGTAGTAGAACTTTTTCTCATCATAGATCAAGATATTGAGAATGACATCTCAGTTCATGCATTTTGGAGCAAGGTCTCCCACACTAATGAAAGCTGGTCCAATTTTGTATTATTTTTATTATATTTAGTCTAGCACAGGGGTGATAGGGTGGATAAAATCCCCAATATGTTGTAAGCGGGTAAATAGGTAAAACCAGGAGTCTACAAACCACAGTTTGCGGACTATGGTAAGTCTAGGCTAAATTAGTATAAACAATAAGTCTTTTTGAGTCGATAGGTAGAAGATAAATAGAAGTGAATGCTAAGTGTGGATTGATAGTTCTGGGTTTCAGGTATTTGGGTCAGACTCCTACTGGCTGTGTGCGCGGAGATCCTTTGTCCTGCTGTGTGTGGACCCTGCTGGCTGTGTGCGCAGGTGGGATTTGGGGTTATGTAATAATTTGCTAATAATATATGAGAAGTATTGCTTATCTCTGGTTCTGAGATCTATCTGTTATATGAATCTGCGCTCTGTGTTAGATCTGTGATAAGGTACAAATTATTTGCATTATCTACTGTGTTTATCTATAAGATATGCTATCTGGTCTGTCGCGTATACTGTAATTTATATCTTTGTTGGGTCAAACGCACGTGGATGCAGACCTAAGATCTAGATCTATAACATTGTGTGCACCGTGTATTTATTTAAGCCTGTGAACTAGCTCTGTTCCCATAATCTGTGTGTTGTGTGTGGCTTAGCTTACTTGCTCTCTTTCTGGGTGTGGAAACGTGGTTCTAGCACCCTCCCATACTACTTCGGGTGAGACTTTGACCTGCACAAGCAATTCACTACCAAAAGGGCCAGTAGTATAGTGGTTTGTTGGCAAACCTTAAACGTGCGAACCTGGGTCAGGGCCCCTAAATCCAACAAATGGTTCCATTGCCAGGACCAAGAGAATTTTGAAAGAGTAGTCGGGTAACGCTAAAACGCCAAAAGAAGGTAGATATGGCTACGAATTTAAAACTAGCTACCTTCAAGGGTGTGGGTGATGAGGATATGGATAGGTTCTGGTTTGTTGCTGAATCAGTATGAATGACGTAAAACATCACAAGTGATTCAGTGAAGCAGGCCCAGCTATCTCTGGCTTTCAAAGAAAGAGCTCTGGTTTGGTATATGGGATACATTGGAAAACATGCAAATGCAACTATTGATGAGATCAAAATGGCACTGAAGCAGTAGTTCAAAAGACCTAAATCCTATTCGCAGATAGTCAACGAACTAAAAGACAAAAGCAAGGACCATCTGAATCTGTATGGGAAGTAGATCAGAGGTTAAAGAAAGCAATTAGGGAAGGCATATTCCAGTATGATGACCGGCAGCACACAGAATGGTTCATCGCTATGCTGCTACCTCACTTACGGGTACCTATGGGACAACAATCTATCGAAACACGAGAGAAAGCATTGGAAGTAGCTATGAAACTAGAAGCTGCCCCTAGGGATGACACACAGCTGGGGGTACAACAGATACAAGGTTAGCTGGAAACAATGCATATGGAGATCCAAAATCTGCACAAGAAATGAGGGTCAGAAGCCAACCCCAAACAATGGTGCATCCGATGCTAGGTAAATAGTCACACCAAGGAAAATTGTCCATTAATTGCTGCGTATGTACAGACTGGAGCACCCAGTCCCTTGCAACCTAGGGAGGCTACGGGATCCAGTGGGTCAATGTTATGGTTTGATGATTGTCGCATTTCCGGGCTACACGACACTAGCCACTGCCCTCACAATACCACATACGGCTTGGAAGTTAACCAACAATGGTGCCGGTTCTGCAGATCAGTTGGCCACGATGAGCAGACCTGCCGCACATATGATTTTGTGACTGAACGGGGAAGCATATTTCGGGTTCAGTTCGATCCAGCTTCCCCCAGATCCCTCGTGGAAAGGGGGGGTTCCCCAGCCCTAAGGTAGGGGTCGCAAAGGCAGCGCTGGTCGAGGACAAGGTCAGCTGATTTTCTACAACTATGGGGAAGTAGGCCATTTTGCACGAGACTGTTTAAACCCAACTCGAAAAACCTGTCAGTATTGTAGACAGTGGGATCACTCGATTGAGGAGTGCCCGATTCTAGTAGCAAGGGTTTAGGAGAAGTAGCAGAACCCTATGAAAAATGTGTAGAGGATGAAAATAGAACCTCGTGAGGCAAGATCAGTCCAAGAAGGGTCAATAAAATAAGTTGCAATAGAGGAGGGACATCCCCCAAAAGAACTCAACCCCGCGATCAAGATGGGTGGTGATCACGACAGAAAAGGAACGTATGACACTAAATGAAGTGAGAAGGTCAAACTATTCTTGCAAACGTGTATGAAACTACTACACAACCAACAAGCCATGGAAAGTATTCAGGAGCTGATCGATGGGTGCGCAACGAAGACCCCTTCTAGCACGCAAAAACACAATGTGCACCAGCTATACAGACAGAAGAAATGAACGGTACGGGAAATGCGGCTGACAGCGCAGATTGGAGACTTTGAAATAGATAAAGTTATCCTTGATCTGGGATCAGATGCGAACGTGCTCCCTATGCAGACTTGGCAACAGATGGGTGAGCCTAAGCTCGAATGGTCCGTTGTACAGCTACGCATGGCTAATCAACATAAGATAGTACCATTGGGAATATTATCAAAAGTAGTGGTGGACATTGTTGGAGTTAGGGTACGAGCTGATTTTGAAGTTATCTAGATAGTAGAAGATACTGACCCCTACCCAGCCCTTCTGGGCTTGGAATGGGCGATCGACATGGGAGGTATCATCAACTTAAAAAAATGAAATATGATGTTTGAGAATAATGGAATACGTGTCATCATCCCATTAGACCCTACCGAGGGGGATAGGTATACAGAAACAGTCCATGGGAACGAAGAAATAGATAACCTCTACAGATTATCCACGCAGGATGGCGAACGAATCAATCCTGCGACCAGGGCTACCACCACTGGAAATCAAGATAATGAGGACCCTTCTAATTCAGATGAGGAGCTAGAACATTGGCAATTCTGGTTACAGAATGCTTCCACATTACGATGCCCCCGAACTACCATAAATATTAGGTGCATGTCAATTGAGGTAAGAGATCTACCTTGGTTTGATGGTTCGAGATATTTGGAGTAATTCCTGCAAGCCTTTGAAGCCATGGTTCCGAGGGAATGCATGTTGGGAGCCCTTAAAATGACACTACGGGGCGCGCTAGCACAGTGGTGGGGACTACACAGGTAAACCTTCCAGGTATGGGAAGAATGTCGAACTATGTTGGTCTTACGATTTTCAATGCCATCTTATCAGGATGACACAAGTATGACATACAGATCCTTGACCCTAGAACCCTGAGGAAACAAGCTTGTGTTGGGGGAGGACGCACCATCACTCAAGATGATTAAGTCAGTAGAAGTGCCAAACACACTGGGTTTGCGAAACTAGACATTAGCATTATAATGTCTAGTAAAAAGAAAAATTTACCGTTAGAGGCAATGGTCACCTAACAATTAATAGCACAAATCAGGGAAAGTCCTGAGCCCTACGTAGTGTTTACCCAGCCGTTGGACAATGAAAGATGCTATAAAACCACTGGGACAGCCCAGAGCACAATTCTATCTCAGTTGCATAACTTATACCCCGTAGCCGTAAACTATCAGAGCATTTGGGTCTACACTGCGTCAATCATGTCTACCCGAAACCCCCCTACAAGTAGCCAACCAGAAGCTAAATTCATCTTCCAGGCAAGAGCAACAGCTACCAGCCCCTCAAAATCTTCGGTACCCACGGAGGAAACAAGTGACGAAGTCATGGAGATTGAGTCTGAGGAAGAAGACGTACCCATAAACCCAGTTACTAGAAACAACAAAGAACCAGCCCAAAGCTCAGAAAAGCCTCCAAAGACTGCAAAATGGGCCGTGAGAAAGTCAAGGACATCGCCAAGAACACCCAAGATGTCTCATGCCTCAGCTGGGCCAGAAGAGGTCCTCCCAGCTAATCCAATCAACTGGTTACCCCCATTTATCCGGACACGAAGGACATTGACCCAAACACCACAAAATTTAGATGGTCTGATCACTTACTGAGAAACACCGCTAACCCCTATGGGGGTCTTGGTCATTGGTGATCCTTGTGGAAAGCTCCATGAGGTTAAATTTGATGATCATGACTTGAAAAATTACACAGTGTTCCTTGATCTAGCTCCCGTGTTGTATTTTGAGACATTCCATGCACCTAATGGAGTCACAGTCATCCTTTAGCAATGGGTATTTGGATTGGCCAAATCTGGGATCCTAAACCTATTACGAATGTCCTAATTTGGCCATTACAATGTCACAGATCGGTTAGCTCGACAGTTGCTCGCCCTGATTCATGACGACTGTTTATGGATTTGTGAAAGAGTCCCCATTGATGTTGCATTAATCCATGGAATAATTGTTCTCCCCATGCAAGGACCACACCCCATGGAGAAAGTGGGTAAGAAATATGAGGGGGAAATCACGACCAAAGTACGGTAGACATACCATATAAAGGAAAATAAGAGGGGTTTTATCATTGATTCCATTATTGATCCAGCTACGCAAATGGGTACCCGAATATTAGCCTACAAATTAATACAAAAATGCCAGGTTGCAATGGTCCCTGTGTATGTCATATGGGTGGCAGGTCAGTGTGCCAAAGGGGCTGCTTCAATTGGGCACAACACTTACGGGACGAATTTCTATCAAATGTCCGTGAATCACAAGAACAAGGAAAAGCCTTTTGCTACTCCTAGTTGTTGTTTCTTATCGCCCTCGTCACATGGGAAGCACCTAAGGAATCAGTCATCCCCCCGCTCAATCTGGGCATGTGTGAAGGAGCCCAGTACACTCATTTATGGGATTCCAAATATGCACAGTGATTGGAGGATAACCAAGTCTTCTGGGTTCTTTTCTAGGGTAATGTAGCAGCAGCCATCAATTCGCGCCCACGGCTATCTCCTATAATATATGACAGATACAAGGGTATCGCCAAGTTCCAGGTCACAATGCACCATATTCAAATTTGTAGTCTTAAGAATAAAAACTAGACGAATCTTCCTTATATGGTAACAGAGTGGGAGATTGATGAGGTGATTACACGATGGCCACCTGCCTGGAAGATCGGCTTCAAAACCCCTACGAAGAGTACTGCGGATACAAGCACCACTGCTACAAGCCCAAGCAGATAGACGGGAATGGATGCTAGTGCAATAGTCACAACGAGCATTTCTTCCATGCAACATCCCAACAAGGATACTATAGCTACCAACACCAAGCGGACAAGAGAGCCGGCACAAGAAACTCGGAAGCAGCAACGACCCCAGTGACCAGATAAAGATGAAATAGTCACCTTGACTGATGAGGATCTCGAGCAAATTGCGGATGCCATTACATTGGCCACAGAAGAGAAATGGGTAGCTTTAGAAGAGCAATAAAAAAATGCATTCGACATCATTCAAGCGGAGCTATGCACTCTACAATTAAAAACAGATACTTTGTAGACAAGCATCACCCAACGAAGAAACCCTCCGCCTCCTAGCGAACCTGCACTAGTTACAGAGGAAATGCATCTCTGTGCAATCCCCAGTGCTGCTCTTATCATGGATCCGTTGGACCCGGCAATGCATCTCCCCACAGGATCAGGCATACAGCTGAATCTCACCCATTTGCCGCACGAATCAGTAAGGGATATCCACACGGTGGTTTTCCATGAAATTTACCATCGATACCAACTAGTACATCAGCAACTATGTACGGCCGAGCAGACGATAGCACAACAAAATGCCGACATGCTTCTCGTGGTCTCCCAGCAAGCCGAACTGGAAAGAGCGATACACTAGGTGTATACAAACATAGCATTAGACGTATCACCCGATGCCACCCCGCGAGCTAAAATCGAAGCACTGGTGACCGCATTGAAGGCTTCCCGAACAAAGCTGCAGGCCTTCAAGACACAGATGGAGCAGAAAATCCGCGATCTTCAGGCCAAGTTGCAACCTGAGACGCCTCCGGAGGTAAGGGCTCAACGGGCTGCGTTAGTCACGGCTTCCATGAACACCATTACGAGATAGATTTCTCAAGGTATGCAGTTACTAGAGACAACCTTGCAGCTCTGGAGGAACGTTCAACATGATCCCAGCCTGCGACAAATTAATCAGGAGCTCTGTCAGAAGGAAGAATAATGTGAACAGATTGGGGCTACTATCGCCACTCTGATCCCAGCACATCGCATCGCCCGTCTAAGGAACAGCGAGGTCCTCCAAGCTAAGATTGAGGAACTTCGGCACAAGAAGGATGCCATTGGGAAGAGATTGAAGCCATGGTCTACCGCGGCCCTTTAATTCTCTCAGGACACAGATGCTGCGGTAAAAAGACTCAATTAGACACTGGAGAGTGTCATCGCTGTAACAGAAGGTCCAACGTCGCAAAAGTTAGTCAATATTGTGCAGAATGTTGTGGTGCAGAGCCTAGAAGTCTTGGCCCCACCGATTGCAGCTGTTGAGGCATTACGCACGCAGGTGGAGGCTCCACCACTGTAGTGACTTGGGACGAGTCAGAAGATTGTGTTGGGGGACTGTTGGAGCAGGGTCTCCCACACTGATGAAAGTTGGTCCAATTTTGTATTATTTTGATTATATTTAGTCTAGCGCAGGGGTGATAGGGTGGATAAAAGCCCCAATACGTTGTAAGTGGGTAAATAGGTAAAACCAGGAGTCCGCAAACCACGGTTTGCGGAACATGGTATTTCTAGGATAAATTAGTATAAATAGTAAGTCTTTTTGAGTTGATAGGTAGAAGATAAATAGAACTGAATGCTAAGTGCGGATTGATAGTTCTGGGTTTCGGGTATTTGGGTCGGACTCCTGCTAGCTGTGTGCATGGAGATCCTTTGTCCTGTTGTGTGCAGACCCTGCTGGCTATGTGCGCAAGTGGGATTTGGGGTTATGTAAGAATTTGTTGATAATATATGAGAAGTATTGTTGATATCTGGTTCTGAGATCTATCTGTTATATGAATCTACGCTCTGTGTTAAGGTATGAATTATTTGTATTATCTGTTTTGTTTATCTATAAGATATGTTATCTGGTCTGCCACGTATACTGTAATTTATATCTTTGTTGGGTCGAATGCACGTGGATGCAGACCTAAGATCTAGATCTATAACACTGTGTGCACCGTGTATTTATTTAATCCTGTGAACTATCTCTGTTCCCATAAATCTGTGTGATGTGTGTGGCTTGGCTTACATGCTCTCTTTCTGGGTGCGAAAACCTGGTTCTAGCACCCTCTCATACTGCTTCGGGTGAGACTTTGACCCACGCAACCAGGTCACTGCCGAAAGGGCCAGTAGTATAGGGGTTTGTTGGAAAACCTTAAACGTGTGAACCTGGGTCAGGGCCCCTAAAGCCAACAATGCATTGCCAGATATATCAGTAAGTCAAACCCTTGAGATCACGATATACATTAAGAAGCAAAAATTCATAGCGCTTGTTGGTTTTGGCAGTATCCATAGCTTCAAGGATCAAAGGTTAGAAAAATCAGAAAAGTATCAGATGTTAACAGAGGAAGTATTGTTGTGGGGGGAAATTATATAAACATCAAACGTAGTATAGGAGAGTTAGAGACTATAACTTATCAAGCCCTATGTATGCCATTCCTATGGTAAAAGTAGACGTGGTTCTAGGGATTAAATGATTGCGAAATGTGGGTACCGTTCTACAAATTATAATGAATTATCTATGACATTCAAATTAGATGGAACTAATTATGAACGCAATGGGCTAAGTTATCCACTTTCTCATATGATCAGCTCACATAGAATGGAAAAGTTCCTAGAAAAGAGTTGTCATGGAGTCATTTCTAGACTTTAATCGAGCGAAGTGAAGCACGAAGATGATATTCCATTATAAATAAAATGATATACCTCCACCTAGAGATAATGAACATCAAATTGAGCTCATACATATAATCACAACTCCTTATAGAAGGTCTTACAGATTAATAAAAATCTGATCTGGAAAATCTATTTTGGTTTAGTGATTTCATTGAATGTTTCAGGGGTTTACAAATCCAAAAGTCCCCAAGATGGGAAAATACTGTGGACATGGCCCCAAACAGTGAATTAAATCTATGTGTTACACTGGTTTACCCTTTTATGAAAGTTTAATGTTCTATTTTTCAACTTGTAACAGTTTCCCTATTTGGGGAGACATAGCCCACATGGGGGTGTTGACACCATTGTTGTTTACTATACTGGACAATATCTGATTATAACAACACTGATTACTTTTACACTATATTTGAATCTACATATCTATAGTTGATGTCAGAAAAACATGTTCTCATTAATCTTCTTAGCAGTTGAATCTGCGACTTTCGAATTTTTAGGGTAGAACTACTGTTTTCATAAGGAAAATTTGCTCCTTGTTCTAGGTTTGGACAGAATAGAAACAACTTCTAATTTCCATTTTTCTCTGGTGGACATATTGGCTGATAAATTTAAAATGCATACTAACTAGTTAAACGTTATTGCTCAAAAAATGACAAAAATAGACTTGGATAAAATCAGCTCAATCAACTTTTTAATCATTAGACTCGTGCACCTTATGTTTTGCGAGAGTAATACTATAATGGTAAAAATATACAATCAGTATTTTTCATACAAATTCCATTTATATTTAAAAGGCCAATAAAATGTCATACCTTTCCACAAGGAAGGTCAACAACAACATCATATCAAAGCGTATATAGTTGAATCAACACACTCTTCATCTGTGACAAGATAAAGTGAGTAAACATGTAATATCAATTAGAAAACACATTTTGTAGTGAACATTTATAAATTTGAATCAACAAGCTCTTGATCTGTGACAAGTAGAATTAAGTTAGTAATCGAGGAGGATCTTCAAGTACAAGTGGCTTTAAGTTTACTCCAAAATCAAAGTTGTCAGAATGTGGAAAACTCAATGCCTGGTTGAAGTTCTCGTCACCCTAATTCCAACGGCATGAACGACACTCAATTCTGAGCTCGTATGAGGAAGATAGAGGTAGTCAACGTTCATGGTGGACTTGCACATGTGGCAAGCTTAAGGAGGCAACAAATTTGTTGAAATTTGGCTCCAGAATCCAGCCAATTTTCTGGGAAAATTTGTGGTATGGTTAATTTTTCCAGTAACCTCTAGGTTTGAGAGAAATGTAAAAATTTTCTAGGGTTAAAAATTAAAACACAAATATATTAAATTAGGTGGCAGACCATCAACCCCGCCACCCACTAAAACTATATGCAAAAATTAATAAAAATTTGATGGGGGAAGTGGGCTGCCACCCCCATAAATGGTCATTATACCAAGAAAAGGGGAGATGGGGAGGAGTGCTATCCCCACGGAACCACCAACCACCTGAAATCTCATGTGTATATAATATGGTGGGTAGGGTCGCACGGATTGGACCCCACCCCACGTAACCGCTCACCCAACTTCATGACGGAGATTCGGGGACCAGTGGGGGTCGAACCCACCCGGCCCACGTGGCCGAGACCTGAGCAAGTGGTACCAAAAACATTAAATTAAATATAATGTCCATAATAGCAACAATCCAAAACATGGAGGGGCATGATTTGATCCCCCGACCCGTCGTCAACCATTAACTTAAATTACCACTGCGCCAAACTGCTAGACCTTGAAAGGTCTGCCCCTCTAGCATATATATGATTTTTTTCCGCAAAGAGATAGAGGTAGAGTAGCAAAGTGGATCAAAGGGGAATGACAAAGATAATTGTTGGAAATTGCACCCTGAGTTGAGACCTAAGAGGGATGACAAAAAGGAGAGGCAAAAGAGAGCTGCCACCATGCAACATCAAAAGTCTGAATCAGATGAAGATGAGAAGGTCACGGCTGCGGGAGTTGCATGAGGTAGACCAATTGAATTGGGATCATATTCCGGTGACGAAAGGAGGATTTCATCTTTGGGAATCGCATCAAATGGACCCATCAATTTAGGTTCAGATTTTGGCGATGAAGAAAAAATTTCAATAGTTAGTGTACCAAAGATAAAAAGGTCGCCCAATGCAACATGGCTCCAAGAACTTCAAGAGATAAATCAAAGAGTTCAAGCAAAGAATACTGAGCTAAGGAGAATCCTACATGAAGCATAAAAGGAGAAACAGAGGTTGTTACTACAGTTGGAAGCTAAGGACGAGGCCTTGGAAAAGTTGCAGCATAACCACCTTCAGGTAAAAAGTGATTCTTCAATTTCATATACTTTTCATGATGATGATTTTGTTGCTTTTGAAAAACATACTACATGCATCGGATCCAAACTATTATAGAAAATGGGTTATTAGGGAAAGGGCCTCGACATTAATGACTAGGGCATCATAAACCCCATCAAAGTAGAAGAATTACCTCGTCATGCAAGACTTGGGTATGTTAGGAAGGAGGTTGGGGATTGCTCCAAGATAGCCAGCGACCCACCAACGATAGATGATGATATCACTTCATCACATTCCAGCGACAATGAGGGATCCATGAACACTTATTAGAGGCACATCGAGAGAAAGCGTTCCAAGACGATCTGGAAAGTCTGGTAGAAGAAGAATCATTCTAGCAAGGATGAAACCATAAACCTGCATGTCAAACTCTTCAGGCCCAAAAAGCACCCATAAAAAATCCATCCATCGAAAATATTCCACAAGAAAATTGGCCACAGGAAGATGAGCCATTTACTTTATTAAGTAAAATATGGTTTTTTTAGAGGTAGTAGCTTGTCATGCCCACAACTTGTAAATCATGCATTGCAAGTAAATGTAAAAGTGATGATGTGTCTTTCATCGCTTCGAAACACAATGATGATGTTTTGGCCTTTTCTTATGATTATTTGAGGTATTGGTTTCTATTATGTAATCCTTGACCAATGAGTGTGTGCTATAAAATCTTGGCAAGTGTGGGGTTGATTGAGTCATGTCTAGCTTGTATGTGATTGCAAAGGATGTACTAGTTTTGTGAGAAGGTGATTAAAGTATGTTTTGGCAAGGACACACACAGCGTGCTGGAAGTGTTAATGCTTTTCGTGGTCCAAAAGATCTGTAGTGGGGAGGATTGATTCAGGAGGATCTTCAAGTACAAGTGGCTTTAAATTTACTCCAAAATCAAAGCAGTCAGAAAGTGGAAAACTCAGTACCAGGTTGAAGTTCCCGTCACCCTAACTCCAATGGCACGAATGACACTCAATTCCGAGCTTGTATGAGGAAGATAGAGGCAATCATATTTCAGGGTTGACTTGCACATGTGGTAGGCCTAAGGAGGCAGCGAATTTGTGGAAATCCAGCACCAAAATCTGACCAGTTTCTAGGAAAATTTGTTGTATGGTTAATTTTACCAGTAACCTCCAGGTTTGAGAAAAACCTAAAAATATTTCTATGGTTAAAAGTTAAAACACAAAAATATAAATTAGGTGGTGGGCCATCAACCCCGCCACCCACTAAAACTATATGCCAAACTTATTAAAAATTGGATTGGGGGGGGCAGGTTGCCACCTCCACCACCCCCATGGACAGTTCATTATACCAAGAAAAGGTGATATGGGGAGGCGGACCACCCCCAACAAACCTGCCAACCCCCAAAACTTTGATGTGTATATAATATGGTGGGTATGGCTGCACGAAGAGGACCCCGCCACACCTAACCGCTCACCCAATAACATGACAGAGATACGGGGACCGACGGGGGTTGAACCTGCCTGGCCCACATGTTCAGCCCCCAAGTGGGCCATCCCAAAAAAATCAAATTAAACAGAATGTCCATAATGGAGAAAATCCAAAACAAGGAGGGATGGGATTTGATCCCCCGACCCCTCCTCACCCATTAACTTAAATTACCACTGTGCCAAACCACCAGACCTTGAAAGGTCTGCCCCTCTTGCAGATATATCAATTTTTTTCCATAGAGAAAAGGAGGCAAAGAAATGGAGCAGAGCATAACCACGAGTGGTCTAGAGGGGCAGAACCATGCCCAGAGAATATTGAGGGGCATCAGAAAGATTCCCTAGGGTGCAGAAATTTCCAGTGTCAGTTTTGGACAAATTGTATGTCGATTTTACACCTCTCGATTACATGAACTCAACGGTGATCTATCCATTTTTTGGCCATTTTCCATATGGGATGTATAAGGGTGTTTTATGTAATTTTACTTTTACTTCTTCTTCTTCCTGCCACTTAATTAATGAAGGCCTCCCCACAGTTGAGCAGGTCTTGGAGACGTAGTCCAAATTGGAAGAGCTTCGTAATCAAATTTTTGGTGTCTTGATCCCATGCATGATATGTTATCTTTTCTCTTCATTTAATGTGCTTATGATCCATGGTTCTATGTTCTCTGTTATATGTAATTATTTAATCCATCTATAAGCAAAATATCTTGGATCAGTTAGCAAGTAGGAGCATTAAAACTAGTAGTCTTGATCTTGTTCTTTGTTGATCTACCAGGGAGAGCCACTGAGGGTTCTTTTGCTCTGTTATATTTTGTTGATTTCCTCACTGACCAAGGTTTGGATAATTTGGGATGGTTCAACTTAAATCTGTCCAAATCCTCCCACAAAGGGTTCACATCACAAATTGTCTTCAGACCAAAGTGGAATTTTTTATCCTAGATTGCTTTCTTCATTAAAACTTTCAAGGGACTCCCATGTTGGTTATATATTCCAAGACAATTAAAGTTGAACTAGTAGATATCACATAGAAACCTTATCTCTGAAATATATTATTATTTTTATATTTTAATAAAGCTTACATTTCATAAGTACCAGGTTTGTCTTATATAATTAGTCAATATTGAGTCCTTTTGTAGGCTTCTGAAGGATAGTGTTTGGTGCTCTAAAAATCTAGGGAAATTTACTCTGCAAAATATATATTTTTTGGCTGAAACACTCTTTCTTCTTTGAATAGGGTATAACATGGTCAACCAAGGCCTTGTCAAAGAACCAGTCTTTTCATTTTGAATGAATATGGATGTGTATGAGGAAGCTAGAGGAGAGATAGCATTTTCCAACGTTGATCCTAAAAACTTGAAGGGTGAACAACAATATACACCTGTTACTCGAAATGGTTACTAGAAGGTATGTTATAGAATCATGTTATTTTTCCATGTTTAATAATGACTGTAGGTAAGGTTAATTGCATGTATACCATGTTATTGGTATGCATGATAGTTACTGGACGATACATTATGGGGTTATTCTACTCTTCAAACCTGATGCTGCTATTTATTTTAGCTTGATATGGGAGACTTCCTCAGTGATCTTCAATCAAGGGGTGTGCATGGAGTCCTTCATATTATTCAATTCATTAAATTATCACTTCTTATGGAACCTTGTGAAAATATTGATGACATGTTATGAACATTTAACTGCAAGTTTTTGCGATGTGGGTTGTGCTGCTATTGTAGATTCTATAACTTCTTTGTTAGCTATTCCATCGATAATTCCCGCAAAACTTTGATCTTTTTAAGTTTTTATATATAATTTGGTCGGCTTATCTAGGTTTGTGCACCAAAAATATTATAAATTTCATAGAGTTGTGGCACATTTAATGCAATATTATGTATTCATAAGTGACAAGTGAATTCTTAATAATGCTTAGTAGATGTTCTATCTTTATACTATGAAAGATAATATGTTAACACTGATTTCAATAATTTTCTTATGTTTGAGGCTCTTCTTGGTTTTGTTACATTATGTTAGGGTCCCATGATTTGGCTGATTGGCAAACCAAATGACAGTGTAACATCAAACCAGTCTTTGGAGCCTAAGGACCTAGCCTTCCTGGACTCAGAGAGGGCTCTCTCTATTATATGTAAAAGATATCGGTGTGTTTGCTTATGGTGTTCTGATATTAGGCTAGTTATGAAGTGAGTTTTTGGTTTTGGTTTTTTAAGTTGTGAGGGATGAAACTGATCGAAGATGTAAAATAGGTAACAAGATGTCAGATCAACTGGGCTATGGGGTCAAAAGGTCAAGGAAGCTATCAGATGATGATACAAGGCTGCTGTAGGGCCGATTTGATTCAAGGCAGAAAGGATCTTTAGGAAAAATGGAATAAATGGACATCAAGTTGGTGAACAACAAAGATTTTCAAGCATAACTAGTTTGATAGACAACATAAACATGGTAGGGAAAACTCTTACATGCAAAATGTAACTATAAGCTAATCAATATATTGAAACAAACATTCAAGCCATGCATAGAGGAGCATAACTCTCTAACTTCGGGAAATGACTATCAGACTTTGGGGAAAACACATAAGACGGACTAACAACTCAAAACACTATGCCGGAATGCCTAAACACAGTACTTTAAGTTATTGGGCACTTTGAACAACAAGATTCGCATAGTTTTAGACAAAGGGCTAGATCGAAACTAGGCCTCCTTGGTTCAACAAGATGATAATCTAATCAGTCAAAGAGATAGTTTCATGGATGGGACTATGGACAGCCATAGGTAAGCAGGGCACACCATACATCCTACTTAACATGCATAGAACTATGAATGAAACTAGCAACAATGTCCTTAAGTTATTAAAGAGCAGTTAAGAATTCTTTAATATGACTAAGGAGGAAGAAAACATAAAAGCTATGAAGAAATAGGAAATTTGAAGTGCCTCCAAGGGCAGGTCTCAAATTTGTTCTCTACTAATCTATAGCAAGCAAGAAACATGTATTCATGAATGAAAACTAGAAGACAACAACATAGAAAGAGACACTATACCATTCTACCAAGTCATGGAATCCATCAACAATCCTTCTTCATTCATCCAAGAACATCCAAGAGGCAGTCCAAAAGCATAAGAAAAGTATTTCTTCCAAAGCTTATATGACCATATATTGCTTCTCTTCTCAACTTCAGTCTTGTTTTACAATGAAAGCCTTTGGAATAAATAGGCCAAAGTGAGGAAAACCTCATGGTTCAACTTGCTATCCTATTGGCCTAATCAAAATATCTAGTTTTGTCCTTGAGGCTTTGCAAAGCCCAAGGCACAAAAATATCTCATAAAATATCTAAAAAATGATAAAAAATGGAAAATAATTGACTTTTCCTTAATTCTCATGTGCAAAAATAGCTAAACGCATATGAGGACATATCATTTTTTAAAGGTTCAAAAATTACAAAAATATTCAAAATTTACATCAGCAAAAGGTCCCCTGACTTGCCGGCAACATTTGGCAGCCTTCCCGATGTCGAAAAGAGGCTCATGATAGCTCGTTGGAAAGCTATGAGTGTCTAATTTCTAGAAAAACTTGAATTTTCTCAATATGATGCCTAGAAGTTCTCCAAAAACAGGCCTATGTGTAAAAACCCAGAAAATAAACCTTTCTGATAAACGGGGCAGAATGTTGAAAAAGTGACTGTTTTTTGTATCTTTGGGGGACCAAAAAAACTTCAAATGCTCTGAAAATTTCTGAGTAGATGCCCCTAAATTTAATGCATCCAATGGTACCACTCTCAAGATTTTATGATGCTCCAAAACAAAATGGCGACGCCCATGATTTTATGCAATTAGGCCCAAAAATGTCGAAAAACAAGAACATGTCAAAATTTGCTCAAGTTTGGTGAGCAAGTCCCTCAAGGATTTTTAGAAACATGTCTAGAAGCTCAGGCCAAAATTCCAAGCTTAGAGGTGTCTTTCTCCTTTTTTCTCATCGGGCGCCCTTTTTGGGCAGTTTCGAGCCTTTCTTGGTTTTCTTCTTTGTTGCTTGGCATTCTAGCTTTGGTGAAGAAGTCATGGCCCTTTGCCTAGGAAAGGCAGCTAGCACATGCTTTACAGAATGCTCTTCATAACCCTTATGTTGCTGTTCTATTTCATAAGGCTGCCCCTTTTCCTGTCCTTGTTCATCACTGTTATGTTGCTCCTGCTGCTCTGTCTCACCTTCATTGTCAATCACTGTTTGATAAGGCACAATGGTTTCAACTGCTGTGTGAAATGCCCTTTTAACACATAATTCTCTGCCCTTTCCAAAACAATGCTTTTCACTTGGTATGTCACTCAATAAGTAAACTCAAGAACAAAAATATAGTCAGTAAAAGATACTCAGTCCAAGTGATTTTTTCTGTGTTTTGTGGTAAGGTCACCTTGATTTTGGTGTTTTTTGATGTGAGAACATGCAGCTTTGTAGCAGACAAGCAGAAAAAACTTCTCACAATCAACACCTTTCTTGTCTTTGCTTTTCCCTCACACAGATTTTTACACATACCTGCAAATGGTAATGACAGATGCACATATTGCAACTTGTTTTATGGTCAAAGAGGCAACAGTGGTATTTGCTCTTTTTACCCCACAGATGAGATTATTTTTGAAATGGAAAAAACATTTACATCATGATTTTCTGCTCTTTAAAAATAGACCCATTGTTTCAACTTTCAAAACCCTATTTCTCCCTTTGGATATTGTCTCACACCTTTTAATACTGTTCGAGGGCAGTTATTGGGCTTTGTCATCCATCAAGATATATTAGTTTTACTAATGCCAGTGCTGGGCAAATAAAACCTCTACAACCCCGAGTTTTTGAGCACAACTATCAACCCTTATCACCACTTGTTTTGTTTCCACTATTTTTAGCTGACAGAGGTGTTGTTTTAACTCAGCTTCAAGGGCAGTTTAGGTTTTTTGACACAAGAATGATCATCCTTCCTTAAACCAACTGTAACAACCACCCTCAAAACTTTTCACACTGATACACTTTGACTTGCACCAAGGGTTTCATTGTTTTCGCCATTACTTAGTACTTTGATAAACGAGGCATATGATTACCCTTTAGAAATTTAAACATACCAAGAAGGCACATGAAATCCTTGAAAATTTGATGGCAACTGTTGTTTGAGGGTTTGAGCAGCTTTTAAAAACTTTTGGAGGCGTTCTGAAACACAAACATGTGCGCGGCACATTTGTGACTGAAAGCGCTGTGCTGCCGGGTCACTGTCAGGCCGACGTGACCAGCGCCTACAGGCGCGCCCACGGTAGTGCATGCCTTTGGAAAAATTCTGCCTGAGCGCGCCGCGGGCTTTTCCAGGTGCGCCGTGCAAACCAAAAAGCTCCAAAACTCTGTGTAATTTGCTCCAACTCTTTTCTCTGATTCAGTGATCAGCAAGGGGAAACTTTTCTTGTGCTTTGGAGTTTGGAAAATGAATTTTCAATGGTCCTTAACTTCTTTAAAAGCGTTGACTTGAGGGGGTTTGGAAGACTTTTGTTTTAAACCACTGCCTCATCCATTCGAAAGGAAAGAAAAATGACTTTGAATGTGTTATGAAGGGCCCATATTTGAATAATGGTGGCAAAAGGAAGCATGCTTCTAAACAGCTCTAATAGGACTTGACCTATTCACTTATATGAAATAGATAAGAAGTCAAACTCTGTTCACTGTGTCCATATTTTTGAAAAGTAACTTCTGCCACTGCTGATCCTTTAGTGATATCCCTAAAATGAGAAAACTGCTCAAAAGTGCACCAATGATGATGAAGTATTTCTTTCCATTTGCAAGGAGATGAATTTACCCTTTTGAACTTTAAACTAGTAATGTCTGCTCAGGATGCTTTAAAAGGTGATAATGCTCACTGTGAAACTGATTTAGCTATCAGGTGTCCTTTAAGCTCATCTTCTGGCTTTAAAGGAAAATGCCTTTCTTTGGAAATGGTGACATGCCCTGTTGGCTTTGAATGATGTTCTAAAGCTTTGAAACTCATGCCATAACCTTTTGAAATATAATCCACATCATTTGCCTGTGTCATGACCTATCTTTTAACCAACAGCAGAGTTTGTGTTATTTAGGCTCCAGACTGCTATATTGGAAAGAAACCTTGATATCAATCATTTCCCTGGCCCTCTGCTTGTCAATGAAGGAGGCCTTTTCTTGAAAAAATGTCGGATGTTCTTTCAAACTCCTGTCTCAGCCAACTCTGTCTTTAATCATCATTTTTATGCAGAAGCCTCTAGTTGTTGTCTTACTGTAACCAAAACTTGTCTCACAGTCAGTGCAGCTCTTAAAATCAAATTTTGTCCATCTACCTTCTGCTTATAGATGAAGGAGGCACTTTCAACCCTCTGCTTGTAGATGAAGGAGGTTCTTCAGCCTTCAAGTATCATCAGCCCTGTGACAATACTAATTTTCCTTTTACTGTCCTTTCAGGCTTTGAATGTGATCGTAAGAGTTTGATGAAAAACTCTTTGCTCTGTAACTGTATCTCATGCTCAAGATCACATTGAGAAGAAGTTGTCTTCTCATGTGGAGCCAAAAATTGTCTTCTGAGATGCTGGTATGCTTCTGTCTTTGAAAGATCCATCAAACACTGTAAAAGCACCTAAAATCAGCTTGACTTGTGGTCTATGAATTGCTGAGACTTAAGGGTGTATTAGTGGCGTGACCTAGGGCTGTAACCAACTTCATTAGTAGAGTAGGAAGGTCTATTATGACTGGTCTATAGCATATGGAGGTTTTTGGCTCTTGGATGGTTTGCCAAGGGAGAAATGTCTTAAAGCGCCACTTCCTAACTTAGGGGAGACTGTTTGAATAGATTTGGATTGTCTCTTTTGAGCTGATGGGCAGACTAGTATGGCTGAGGCTAGGTAGGATTTGATAATGAGATTTCATCTTGTCACGGGTGGACTGAAAGGTAGGAGGGAAAAAAATATTTATAGGTGTTTTCCCAGCTGGAAAATTTGACAAATTTTTAGATCGGCTGTTGGAAAACTTGGCTTTTAGAACTAGTCATCACAACAAGTAAAAACTACTGATGACTAACAGTGGCTCCATTTGGGGAGGGCAGCTCCTTTTTAGGAGGTGTCCAGAATTTTAGATCTTTGGCTTATGAAGACCAGTGCCTTACCCATTGGCGCAAATTTCACTCTTCTTTGATGCTACTTCTGAAAAGTGACAACATGATTAGCGTCAATGATATTTCTACCTACCCCACTATCTTTCCTAACATTTTTTCTTCTTTTTGACGCATTTGAACTAGCAGCCTTTTGACAATGCATATTTTTCTTTTTTGCAAAATGAACCTATCTAACTCTACACTTATATCTGCTGGGAGTTCATATTAAACTGATGAACTCCTTCATTACTCTACCTAAACTAGATCATCTGTCAAGATTAAACTGTTTGACAGGATTTTGTTCTCTAATCTAAAACTTGAAATTTAAAATGATCAAATCAGGGTTAAACTGTCTGATTTGTCATGTATTTGTGGCATGAAAGGACAAACTGCACACAAATATTATTTTGCAAAAATGAAATCTAGAAAAACGGGGCTAAGATGCACAATTTGTTTTTCATTCCCGCTTCTCTCTTTGGTTCTGTTTTAGGCATGTGGAACCAGTATCTCTTCCTAATCTACTATCTTTGATAAGTCAATCTTACACAATGTTGACCATATTTTTCACTCACTAACTTATCAACAAATAAATTTAAACATGTTCAGCTATGATTAGGCTAGATAGCTGAACAAGACATTTGAGTACTAGTAGCGACATTTAGACTTGCGCGCTTTCCGAAAGACTATTTTTTGGAACATGGGGCTTTTTCCTATTTTTCAACCGCCCTCTTTTCTATCTTTTATTTGTTTTTGACTTTTCTGCTTTTTCACTTTTTCTTCAAACAATCTAGAACTGAAAAGATGCTCACAAGGCTGAGCTTATTTTTCACAGCTATCTATCTATCCTAGTCTAAACTATACACAACATACATTCATTTGGTGAACTCTTCTTTCCAATATAGCCAGTCAAGTAGATGATTGCATGGTTGATTCTAGTTTAGTTCTTTCATGATTCAGAAATAATGAAAGGGCCACTCCCATTTGGTTTGTTTCTGGACAGTAGTGCTTAAGTTTTTCCTCATTCTTGGTAGCAACTTGTTCATGATAGAACCCACTACTCCTTCAGATCTCTCAAGGAAAACAACAAATGGATCTTGGAATAATACTTGATCTAGAGGATGTGATCTATAGGCTTCATTCAGGGTCACTACTCTTTCTTCCACTTGGCTATATTTGGGACTTCCCTGGTAAAGCAACTCTTCCCCTTGCTCATGATCACTTGAACTGTCAGGCTCATCATATATTGCAGTGTAGTTTTCTTTCCAAGCTGGTGTGTTCTGATTAAGTGGACTGAAAACTGTGTGAAGGTCATCAGGTTGATGGGCAAGGATACACTTTGACAGTAAATTATCTTGAAAGGATAGTGTGACAACTCTCATGTGTTTATCAACCTCTATTTATTCATCAGCAATTTGTAATTCAATGGAACTTGGTGGCTGCAAATCTGGAGTTAAGGAAGATTCCATGTCTAAAATGATTTCCTCAACCATTTCAGGAAAAGGCTTCTCATTTACAACATGCTCGAGAATTTCATCATCCTCCTCAACCTCATCATCAAAGCTGAAAAACTGTTGACCTCCAATTATGTGAATGTTACCTCTGATGGACTGAAGTGAAGTAGAGCAAAGAGTCTGAGACTCTTCACTTACTTCTGAACCCTCAAGGCTTTTCTCATCAGTGTCATAGATGACCTGCAATGGCTGCTCACTTTTCTCAAGTTTATGAAACTGAGCTTCTTCCCAAAAATCAAAAACTGAGTCTTCTGCAAAATTAGCTTCTGTTTGGCAATCATAATCATCAACATATTGATCAAACATTGGAGAATCATTAGCATAAGTAATGTCACCAGCCATGTATATTGGACTATCAGATTGCTTTTCTTCAACTTGATTTACAAATCTATTTTCTGACTTATGATATGCAGGATTAATAGGAGAAAAATCAGAGAAGTTTTGGTTATATGAAGTTTCAGAGGTTGTCTGAATGTTTATAAGTCAATCTATTTCTTCTTCAGTTGAAGGAGGAGGTATTTTCTGTTTTCTTTGAAGTGGGCAAAAATTTCTTTCCATCTTTTGTGGAAGTTGATCTTGTGACTGAATGTCCTCTTGCATTTTACAGGGAAGGGCAGATGGACTATTATTGGTTTCAACCTTTTCAAAGAGCTCTTGTGGATCCTCTCTTATTTTTTTATGGATTTCATCTAGGATCAACTCTTCTTGGTTATCTTGATGGTTAGCTTGGGTAAGAAAATTGTGGACCTCCTCTAAAAAATCCTCAAGATGCTAATTTCCTAAGTGTTCTTCAATGCTTACAAGGTGTTGTATGAGGTTTTCAGAGTGATCACAACAATTTTCAGCCAATGATAGAGATGGACAATGCCCTATATAGCGTTTACAAAATAATTTGTGGAAATCCTTCAAAGAAAACAAGATGCCAGGTTCTAGGCCTTCATACCATTCTCTTGACTCTTCTTCTAATGTACCCATGAACATTTTCATGAGGCAGTCCTCATGCCATTCAACCTTTAACTTCCATACATGTATATGAAAATTGATGAGGTGTAAAAATGGGTCGTCAACATTTTCATTTCGAAAGAGAGGTAGGCCTCCTATCTAATTTACATCTGTAGGCATTTTATGTGGGAATCCGGGGATATGTTCTCTGTTCATTGGAGCATATCTCCTTTGTATCCTTGGATCCATCTTTGTTAATCAGAAAGGATCACTATGTTTTTTCAACCAGACTAAAGTTCTCTACCAATGGAGTCTTTTGGTCTAATGAAGGTTGTGGAGTTGCTAGATGGAGGATTTGAACTGAGCTGTCCACCATCAGCATGATTGGGATTGCTTAATGCATTCCCAGAATATTTTATAAGGACTAGTGGAGTAATAGGCCTACTGGAGGCTAGTGGAGTCGCCAAGTGGAACTTGGTTGTTTTTGTAAAGATATAGCTATGGTCCACCACCAGTAACTAGGGAAAACTAATCTGGGAATGTTTTGGGGTTTTTTCTGAGTTTTATGTGCAGCCTATGGTTTATTAAAGTATTCTAAACTTGTTTCATCACTTTTCTAGGGTGGCGATAACAAAAAGAGTTTACTCTAAATGATATTATGGACTGCTTGCTTGTTTAAGTATCTAAAAGGACTAAAGAGTCTATAAGAGTTTTCTAGACTCTTATGTACTCAGTGTCCCACCATCTCCCACTATGTTAGTGAGCGATGGGATAGTTGGATCAGATAGTAACCTAGAGTTCGGTAAAATAGTAAGGCCTACTGGAGGCTAGTGGAGTCGCTAGGTGGAACTTGGTTGTTTTAAGATGTGTGTGTATGGTCCACCACCAGTACTGACAAAAACCAATCGAAAGGATTTTTTTGGGGTTTTTCTGAGTTTTATGTAATCCTAAGGCTTAGAAGAGTGTCCTACAGCTGAATCATCATTTTGCTCAGATGGTGAAAGAGCTGGCTTCTACTCTTCAAACAACAATTAAGTTTTCTAAGATTGATTAAGACTTCAAGAGTTACTAAGGAGTACTTAGATTGCCACTAACTCGGAAGGTCCCACCGTGATCGCCATTATGTTAGTGAGCGGTGGGATAAGTCAATCAGATAGTATTCTTAAGGTTGCTAGAATGTTTAGGGAAACTAAGCTTGTTTGTTACTCAGAGTCCCACTGTGATCGCCATTATGTTAGTGTGGCGATGAGGTGGCTCAATGGTAGATGTGCTTAGTTCAAAAAGGGGCTTTCCGTGAGTCTTGCAAGATATTCAAATTAAAATGAACTCAGAAAAGTCCCACCGTGATCGCCATTATGTTAGGGTCCCGTGATTTGGCTGATTGGCAAACCAAATGACAGTGTAACATCAAACTAGTCTTTGGAGCCCAAGGACCTAGCCTTCCTGGACTTAGACAGGGCTCTCTCTAAATGTGTAAGGGATATCTATGTGTTTTCTTATTATGTTCTGATTTTAGGCTAGTTATGAAGTAAGTTTTTTGTTTTTGGTTTTTTATAGTTGTGAGGGATGAAACTGATCAAAGATATGGGATAGGTGAAAAGATGTCATATCAACTGGGCTATGGGGTCAAAAAGGTCAAGAAAGCTATCAGATGATGATACAAGGCTGCTGAAGGGCCAATTTGATTCAAGGTAGAAAGGATCCTTGGGCAAAATGGAGTAAATGGACATCAAGTTTGTGAACAACAAAGGATTTCGAGCATAACTAGTTTAATAGCAGACATAAACATGGTAGGGAAAACCATTAATCATGAAAAATGTAACTATAATCTAATCAATACATAGAAATAAACATTCAAGCCATGCATAGAGACTTTTAACTCTCTAACTTCGGGAAATGGCTATCAGACTTTGGGGAAAACACATAAGACAGACTAATAACTCAAAACACTATGCCAGAATGCCTAAACACAGTTCTTCAAGTCAGTGGGCACTTTGAAAACAAGATTCGCATAGTTTAGACAAAGGGCTAGATCGAAACTAGGCCTCCTTGGTTCAACAAGATGATAATCTAATCAATCAAAGAGATAGTTTCATGGATGGAACTATGGATAGCCATAGGTAAGCAGGGCATACCGTAAATCATACTTAGCAATACATAGAACTATGAATGAAACAAGCAACAATATCCTCAAGTTACTAAAGAGAAATTAAGAATTCTTTAATATGACTAAGGAGGAAGAAAACATGAAAGCTATAAAGAAACAGGAAATTTGAGGTGCCTCCAAGGGCATGTCTCAAATTTGTTCTCTACTGATCTATAGCAAGCAAGAAACATGTATTCATGAATGAAAACTAGAAGACAACAACATAGAAAGAGACACTATACCATTCTACCAAGTCATGGAATCCATCAACAATCCTTCTTCATTCATCCAAGAACATCCAAGAGGCAGTCCAAAAGCATAAGACAAGTATTTCTTCCAAAGCTTATATGACCATATATTGCTTCTCTTCTCAACTTCAGCCTTGTTTTACAATGAAAGCCTTTGGAATAAATAGGCCAAAGTGAGGAAAACCTCATGGTTCAACTTGCTATCCTATTGGCCTAATCAAAATATCTAGTTTTTTTCTTGAGGATTTGCAAAGCCCAAGGCACAAAAATATCTCATAAAATATCTAAAAAATGCTAAAAAAGGTAAAATAATTGACTTTTCCTTACTTCTCATGTGCAAAAATAGCTAAACGCACGAGGAAATATCATTTTTTAAAGGTTCAAAAATTACAAAAATATTCAAAATTTACATCAGCAAAAGGTCCCCTGACTTGCCGGCAACATTTGGCAGCCTTCCCGATGTCAAAACGAGGCTCATGATAGCTCGTTGGAAAGCTATGAGTTTCTAATTTCTGGAAAAACTTGAATTTTCTCAATATGATGCCTGTAAATCTTCCAAAAATAGGCCTGTGTGTAAAAACCCAGAAAATAAACCTTGCTGATAAACGGGGCAGAATGTTGAAAAAGTGAGTGTTTTTTGTATCTTTGGGGGACAAAAACAACTTCAAATGCTCTGAAAATTTTTGAGTAGATGCCCCTAAATTTAATGCATCCAATG
>CM076577.1:1345584734-1345822179 GCA_034641835.2 Pinus albicaulis | reverse complement strand
TACCACTCTCAAGATTTTAGGATGCTCCAAAACAAAATGGCGACGCCCATGATTTTATGCAATTAGGCCCAAAAATGTCGAAAAACAAGAACATGTCAAAATTTGCTCAATTTTGGTGAGCAAGTCCCTCAAGGCTTTTTAGAAACATGTCTAGAAGCTCGGGCCAAAATTCCAAGCCTAGAGGTGTCTTTCTCCTCCTTTCTCACCGAGCGCCCTTTTTGGGCAGTTTCGAGCCTTTCTTGGTTTTCTTCTTTGTTGCTTGGCATTCTAGCTTTGGTGAAGAAGTCATGGTCCTTTGCCTAGGAAAGGCAGCTAGCACATGCTTTAGAGAATGCTCTTCATGACCCTTATGTTGCTGTTCTGTTTCATAAGGCTGCCCCTTTTCCTGTCCTTGTTCATCACTGTTATGCTGCTCCTGCTGCTCTGTCTCACCTTCATTGTCAATCACTGTTTGATAAGGCACAATGGTTTCAACTGCTGTGTGAAATGCCCTTTTAACACACAATTCTCTGCCCTTTCCAAAAAAAATCTTTTCAATTGGTATGTCACTCAACAAGTAAACTCAAGAACAAAAATACAGTCAGTAAAAGATACTTAGTCCAAGTGATTTTTTCTGTGTTTTGTGGTAAGGTCACCCTACTTTTGGTGTTTTTTGATGTGAGAACATGCAGCTTTGTAGCAGGAAAAGTAGCAAAAACTTCTCACAATCAACACCTTTCTTCTCTTTTCTTTTCCCTCACACATATTTTTACACATACCTGAAAATGGTAATGACAGCTGCACATATTGCAACTTGTTTTATGGTCAAAGAGGCAACAGTGGTATTTGCTCTTTTTACCCCACAAAGGAGATTATTTTTGAAATGGCAAAAACATTTACATCATGATTTTCTGCTCTTTATAAATAGACCCATTGTTTCAACTTTCAAAACCCTATTTCTCCCTTTGGATACGGTCTCACACCTTTTAATACTGTTCGAGGGCAGTTATTGGGCTTTTTCATCCATCAAGATATATTAGTTTTACTAATGCCAGTGCTGGGCAAATAAAACCACTGCAACCCCGAGTTTTTGAGCACAACTATCAACCCTTATCACCACTTGTTTTGTTTGCACTATTTTCAGCTGACAGAGTTGTTGTTTTAACTCAGCTTCGAGGGCAGTTTAGGTTTTTTGAGACAAGAATGATCATCCTTCCTTCAGCCAACTGTAACAACCACCCTCAAAACTTTTCACACTGATACACTTTGACTTGCACCAAGGGTTTCATTGTTTTCACCATTACTTAGTACTTTGATAAACGAGGCATATGATTACCCTTTAGAAATTTAAACATACCAAGAAGGCACATGAAAACCTTGAAAATTTGATGGCAGCTGTTGTTTGAGGGTTTGAGCAGCTTTTAAAAACTTTTGGAGGCATTTTGAAACACAAACATGTGCACGTCATGTTTGTGACTGAAAGCGCCGCGCTGCCGGGTCACTATCAGGCCGAAGTGACCGGCGCCTACAGGCACGCCGCGCGGTAGTGCACGCCTTTGGAAAAAATATGCCTGAGTGCGCCGCATGCTTTTCCAAGCACGCCATGTAGGCCAAAAAGCTCCAAAACTCTGTGTAATTTGCTCCAACTCTTTTCTCCGATTCAGTGATCAACAAGGGGAAACTTTGCTTGTGCTTTGGAGTTTGGAAAATGAATTTTCAATGGTCCTTAACTTCATTAAAAGCGGAACACCAACATGCCTTTGAGAGTGACTTGAGGGTGTTTGGAAGACTTTTGTTTTAAACCACTGCCTCATCCATTCGAAAGGAAAGCAAAATGACTTTGAATGTGTTATGAAGGGCCCATATTTGAATAATGGTGGCAAAAGGAAGCATGCTTCTAAACAGCTCTAACAGGACTTGACCTATTCACTTATATGAAATAGATAAGAAGTCAAACTCTGTTCACTGTGTCCATATTTTTGAAAAGTAACTTCTGCCACTGCTGATCCTTTAGTGATATCCCTAAAATGAGAAAACTGCTCAAAAGTGCACCAATGATGATGAAGTATTTCTTGCCATTTGCAAGGAGATGAATTTACCCTTTTGAACTTTAAACTAGTAATGTCTGCTCAGGATGCTTTAAAAGGTGATAATGCTCACTGTGAAACTAATTTAGCTGTCAGGTGTCCTTTAAGCTCATATTCTGGCTTTAACCCCTTTTTTTAAGGAAAATGCCTTTCTTTGGAAATGGTGACATGCCCTGTTGGCTTTGAATGTTGTTCTAAAGCTTTGAAACTCATGCCATAACATTTTGAAATATAATCAACATCATTTGCCTATGTCATGAACTGTCTTTTAACCAACAGCAGAGTTTGTGTTATTTGGGCTCCAGACTGCTATATTGGAAAGAAACCTTGATATCAGTCATTTCCCTGGCCCTCTGCTTGTCAATGAAGGAGGCCTTTTCTTGACAAAATGTCTGATGTTCTTTCAAACTCCTGTCTCAGCCAACTCTGTCTTTAATCATCATTTTTATGCAGAAGCCTCTAGTTGTTGTCTTACTGTAACCAAAACTTGTCTCACAGTCATTGCAGCTCTTAGAATCAAATTTTGTCCATCTGCCCTCTTCTTATAGATGAAGGAGGAACTTTCAACCCTCTTCTTGTAGATGAAGGAGGTTCTTCAGCCTTCAAGTATCATCAGCCCTGTGATAGTACTAATTTTCCTTTTACTGTCCTTTCAGGCTTTGAATGTGATCGCAAGAGTTTGATGAAAAACTCTTTGCTCTGTAACTGTATCTGAGGCTCAAGATCACATTGCGAAGCAGTTGTCTTCTCATGTGGAGCCAAAAATTGTCTTCTGAGATGTTGGTATGCTTCTGTCTTTGAAATATCCATCAAACACTGTAAAAGCACCTAAAATCAGCTTGACTTGTGGTCTATGAATTGCTGAGACTTAAGGGTGTATTAGTGGTGCGACCTAGGGCTGTAACCAACTTCATTAGTAGAGTAGGAAGGTCTGTTATGACTGGTCTATAGCATATGGAGGTTTTTGGCTCTTGGATGGTTTGCCAAGGGAGAAATGTCTTAAAGCGCCACTTCCTAACTTAGGGGAGACTGTTTGAATAGATTTGGATTGTCTCTTTTGAGCTGATGGGCAGACTAGTATGGCTGAGGCTAGGTAGGATTCGATAATGAGATTTCATCTTGTCATGGGTGGACTGAAAGGTAGGAGGGAAAAAAAGCTTTATAGGTGTTTTCCCAGCTGGAAAATTTGACAAATTTTTAGATCGGCTGTTGGAAAACTTGGCTGTTAGAACTAGTCATCACCAACAAGTAAAAATTACTGATGACTAACACATTATTTAAGCCAAGCATGTCTATCTATTTTTGTAATTTTCTATACAAGGTAGCCTTTTTACTTCATTTGTTGCTCTTATGCATTCTGATAAAATTATGCCATATATTCTATGGTTTATAGAATGTGTGTTGCTTTTAGTACTCAATTTCATACTAATCTATAATTGTGATGTAAAACTTTCAATAAGACTCGACATAATCAATGCTATAGAATATTTGAAAGCACATATTTCTCTTATGATACTAAGGAATTGATACATTGTGTGAAATTCTTTGTCTATTGTCTTGAGTATATTTTTCCTTGTGTGAAATAGAAGTTATAAACATCCGAAAATGGCACTTTGATAATTTTTCTTTTTTTATCTATAGTTGATGCATTCCCCAGAAAAATTATTCATATTAGGTGAGATATGAAGCATGGAAATGGTGTAGCATGCTTCTTTAGGCTTTATATTGTGCTCATAAATCATTATCAAACCTTAAATTGTCAAATGTAACAGAAAGTCTCCGACTTTACAAAACATAGGAATCGCAGAGTATGAGAAGACCGTCAAGCCCGAGAAGAAATATGCAGATGATCACGGATCAGTAAATTATGGAGATGGTGGAGAAGAGCCCCCTCTCTCTCCATATTCTATTGACAATTCCTCTTCTTCTCATCATTCTTGCAGACGTCATAGACATACATCTAAGAAACCTTCCTTAAACTATATGTAAAGTTTGAATTGCCCATGTACACTGGAGAATGCAATGCGAAAAAGCTCAACAATTGCATTAGACAGATTGAGGTCTACTGGCCAATTCAATAGATTAAGAAAGATGAGGAAAATATCCAATTGGCATCCCTTTGACTGGGTGGCACCACTCTTGTTTGTTATGAGAGAAAACTGCAAGGCAACAAAAATTTGGGTGACCTTCTCTCTTCATGGCCAAATTTAATTTCTTCATTGAAAAATCATTTTTACCCATTGGGCTATAAGAAAAAGGCATTAATGGAATGGAAACACCTAAAGCAAAGGAAAGGTCAAAATGTACAAAACTTCACTGAATAATTTAGAAAACAAGCATTGAACTTAGACATTTCATTAGATTCACTAGAGATTGTAACTAATTTTAATGATTATTTACATAGTTACATAAGGCAATCATTATTACTGTTTGAGCCTACTACCATTGATGAGGCCAATGTGAAGGCCATGAATATTGAAAGCAAGGGGATGCATGAAAAAAATTACCACCCAAAGAGAGCTGAAACAGCCAAGAGAAGAGGATAAAAGCCCTCTTGTACACATTGTGAGAAAGAGGGATATAACGAAGAAAATTCTTGGAAACTGCACCCTGAGTTGAGACCTGAGAGGGATGACAAAAAGGAGAGGAAGAAGAGAGCTGCCACCATGCAACAAGTTCAAAAGTCTGAATCAGAGGAAGATGAGAAGGTCACAGCTATGGGAGTTGGAAAAGGTAGACCAATTGTCTTGGGATCAGATTCTGTGGATGAAAGGAGGATTTCATCTCTGGGAATTGCAACAAATGACCCATCAATTTGGGTTCAGATTCTGACGATGAAGAAAAAATTTCAATAGTTAGTGTACCAAAGATGAAAAGGTCGCCCAATGTGGCATGGCTTCAAGAACTTGAGGAGATAAATCAAAGCATTCAGGCAGAGAATACTGAGCTAAGGAGACTCATAGAGGAAGCAGAAAAGGAGAAACAAAGGGTGTTACTACAGTTGGAAGCTAAGGATGAGACCTTGTAAAAGCTATAGCATAACCACCTTGATGTAAAAAGTGATTCTTCGATTTCATATACTTTTCTTGATGATGATTTCGCTGTTTAAAAAAAAAAAAATACAAGAATCGGATCCAAACTATTAAAGAAAATGGGATATTAGGGAAAGGGCCTCGACATTAATGACCAAGGCATCATAAACCCCATCAAAATATAAGAATTACCCCATCATGCAAGACTTGGGTATGTCAGGAAGGAGGTTGGGGAATGA
The DNA here is from genome assembly GCA_034641835.2 of Pinus albicaulis. Classification (NCBI taxonomy): domain Eukaryota; kingdom Viridiplantae; phylum Streptophyta; class Pinopsida; order Pinales; family Pinaceae; genus Pinus; species Pinus albicaulis. The sequence continues at coordinate 1,345,816,842 of CM076577.1, read as the reverse complement.
TCCAAGACAGCCAGCGACCCACCAATGATAGATGATGAGATCACTTCATCACATTCCAGCGACAATGAGGGATCCATGAACACTTATCAAAGGCACATTGGGAGGAAGCATTGCAAGATGATCCGGAAATTCTGGAAGAAGAAGAATCATTCCAGCAAGGATGAACACCAGAAATCTACATGTCAAACTCTTTGGGCTCAAAAAGTGCCCATAAAAATACATCCATCGAAAATATTCCACAAGAATACCCACCAAAGGAATATGAGCCATTTACTTTATTAAGTAAAAGATGGATTTTTTAGAGTTAGTAGCTTGTCATGGCCATAGTTTGTAAATCATGTGTTGCAAGTAAATGTAAAAGTGATGATGTGTCTTTCATTGCTTTGAAACACAATGATGATGTTTTAACCTTTTATTATGATTAGTTGAGTTATTGGTTTTTATTATGTAATCCTTGACCAATGAGTGTGTGTTATAATCTCTTAGCAAGTGTGGGGTTGATTGAGTCATGTGAAGTTTGCATGTGATTGCAAAGGATGTACTAGTTTTGTGAGTAGGTGATTGAAGTGTGGTTTGGCAAGGACACAAGCAGTGTGCTGGAAGTGTTAATTCTTTTCGTGGTCCAAAAGATCCTTAGTGGGGAGGATTGATCCAGGAGGATCTTCAAGTACAAGTGGCTTTAAATTTACTCCAAAATAAAAGTGGTCAGAATGTGGAAAACTCAGTACCAGGTCGAAGTGACCATCACCATGATTCCAATGGCACGAATGACACTCAATTCCAAGCTCGTATGAGGAAGATAGAGGCAGTAAAATTTCAGGATTGAGCTGCACATGTGGCAGGCTTGAGGAGGCAACAAATTGGTGGAAATTCAGCGCTAGAATCTGGCCCGTTTCTGGGAAAAAAATTTTATGGTGAATTTTACTAGTAACCTCCAAGTTCGAGAAAAACCTAAAAATAGGTCTATGGAAAAAAATTAAAACACAAAAAGATAAAATTAGGTGGTGCGCCATCAACCCCGCCACCCACTAAAACTATATGCCAAACTTATTAAAAATTAGATTGTTGGGGGGGGGGGGGTTCCACTTCCGCCACCCCCGTGGATAGTTCATTATACCAAGAAAAGGGGATATGGGGAGGTGGGCCACCCCCAGCGGACCCACCAACCCTCAGAACTTTGATTTGTATATAATATGGTGGGTAGGGATGCATGGAGTGAACCTTGCCCCACCTAACCGCTCACCCAGCTACATGACGAAGATACGGGGATCAACAGGGGTCGAACCTGCCTAGCCCATGTGTTCATCCCCAGAGCAGGCCATCCCAAAAACATTAAATTAAATAGAATGTTCATAATGGCGGCAGTCCAAAACAAGGAGGGGCAAGGTTTGATCCCCCGACCCCTCCTAACCCATTAACTTAAATTACCACTGCGTCAAACCGTCAGACCTTGAAAGGTCCCCTGATATTGCAGATATATGAATTTGTTTATGCAGAGTAACGGAGGTAGAGCAGTGGAGCAAAGCGGAACCACGAGTGGGCCATAGGGGCAGAACCATGCCCAGGGAATATTGAGGTGCATTAGAAAGATTCCCTAGGGTGCAGAAATTTTCAGTGTCATTTTTGGACAAATTTTATGTCAATTTTACACCTCTCGGAGACATGAAATCAATGGCGATGTTCGTTTCTCCATCAGATCTCTCCATTTTTCGATCATTTTCCATATTGGAGGTATAAGGGTGTTTCATGTAATTTTACTTGTACTTCTTATTCTTCTTGCCACTTAATTAATGAAGGCCTCCCCATTATTGAGCAGGGCCTAGAGACGTAGTCCAAATTGGATGAGCTCCGTAATCAAATTTTTGGTGTGTTGATGTCATGCATGCTATTTTCTCTTTTCTCTTCATTTTACGTGCTTATGATTCACGATTCTAAATTCTCTATTATATGTAATTACTTAATGCATCTATAAGCAAAATATCTTGGATCAATTAGTAAGTAGGAGCATTAAAACCCATAGTCTTGATCTTGTTCTTTGTTTCTCTACCATGGAGAGCCACTGAGGGTTATTTTTCTCTGTTATATGCTGCTGATTTCCTCACCGACCAAGGTTCGGATAATTTGGGATGGTTCAACTTAAATCTGTCCAAATCCTCCCACAAAGGGTTCACATCTCAAATTGTCTTCAGCACCTGTTGGGCCAAGAAGAAGGTACGTTTCATCCCATCTTTACCATGATTTCTTATGTAATTTTATGAATTTTCCCCTTATCTTAGAAATAAATTAAAGGGAAATAACATAAAGCCAAGGAATAATGAACTAATGATAAAAGGAACGTTTAACAACGTAAAAACTGACTTGTCATATCTTTATTGAAGGGAAGAAAAGTAGTCGAACTACTGATGAACAAAAGACAGCTGACAAGGGAGGAAAATAGGATCATAATGGCTCCTATGGACCGGTGGGAGATGGAAAGGCACATCTACGCTTGGAGTACTCAAATGATAGCCACGTAGCAATAGGGTCCCGTATGTAAAGGATCTGTTACTACTTTAAAATTTTCCTTTAAAAGGACGAAGATGAACAAGATAGATATATATTCATAGAGATTTTGCTTTGTAATAGAGGTATTGGGACATAATATTCCAATTGTATTAAAGCATTACTCTACTGCTTAATAAAGAATCTGTCGTTTTTGGAATAAAAAATATCTGAGTATTCCTTAGCAGTAAACTTCTGGTGGATTTGGGCCCAGCCCTGGAAGTTTCTCTACTACTTCTGTGCTATACGTTTATTTACAGAATTTGTGTTTCCAGTCATCTAGTGCATTTCATAAGATATCACTTAATTGGTTAATTATGAACATAATATGTTTCAACTTCCTCTTTTATTAGAATACTTCACCATTAATTTCTTCTTGCTTAAAATAAATTCTTTCATAATTGTTTAAATGCTTTCATCATTTCCCGATGCTTTTATAATTGTTTGATTAGTTCTAACAAAACTGATGTTCAATTCTGCATATAGTTAACATTGGATCTTGTCATTATCATTTTGAGTGTTTGGTTGTTGTTTAATTCAGAAAATTGTCATTAGTAGATTAAAAGAGAATTCCATTGAAAAATTAGAATAATTGATTGTTGTTCAAATCATTAAGAGTTGTTGCTCAATTCATTACGGTTGTTGTTCAGTTCATCAAAGCACACTGTTCAATTGTAGTTTATTCTTTCATGAGTAGTTACTTCTGCATAGACTTAGAACATAATTAGATCCCTTGAATAGTCAAAAGCATTTTGTAATTCACTTCCAATTTGATTTGATTGAACTTCAAGAATAAGATAGTCTTCCTGATTATAATTTAGAGTAGTTGTCCTCCAACGTCACTTGCATATACTGTGTTTACACTCTTGAAAGAACAAGACTTGCCCTGGGTTGATAATTAAATGAGAACCATTGAGGTTACCTATAACAGTCACCTTTATGACCCAACATTTTTGGCATCGTTTCTGGGGAGAGTTTAATAGTGATGTCCTTTATTTATTTTTCCTTTTGCTGTGAAGAATTGGGTATTGAAAACGAAAGGTAAAAACCTGTGTACCAGCACACAAAATGCTTGCTCTCCAGCTCACATTATAAACAATTGTGCAGAGATTAGTAGGATAGGTGCTCTTGTTTTATGAATAGGAAGAAAAAGATAGAAACAAATCAAAATCCCCCACTTAAATCTACAAAACCCAAGGGACCAATGATCCTTGGCAAAACAACATATATAGCCGAAATCATTAAGAAGGTTGAATCCCAGGCATCCATAGGACCCAGAACCATTCCTGATCAGATTCCTACTACACTCCCTCAGGCAGTAGCCTCACCATTTGCAACCCACACCGAGATTCATAGTGAAACATAATGGTTTGAACAAAGCCTTCAGACTGCTAATCACATAAGTCCTGACCCTTCAAGAGAGGGAGGTTCTTGAAATTTGTAGGAACGAGAGGGAGAAACCGGAAGTTCAGCATAAGTAAAATATCTAGAGCCTGGATCCCCTGAGAGAGTGGTTGAGACAGAGACACCCAACATCCTAGATTGGGGAAGTGTTGTAAGGCTTCCTCCGCATCCACTCCCTAATTCCACTGAGATTATTCTTCAAGAACAAGAAATCCCTGAAGATTATTGGCATATCTTTGATCAAATGGAAAACAACCAAAACCGTAGGCAAACATCAACATTGGAGTATCACATTGTTGATCCGGCTGCAAATTCCCCTATGAAATCCATTCCATTACAAAACATCCCCACCTTCCATGGGTTGACCTCAGAAGATCCTGACGCTGAATTCGATGTCTTATGTAGGGGATATGACTACACCACTAACCCTCAAAAATTGAAATTATTCCCCTCTACCTTGAAAGGAACATCATTACGTTGGTTCATGGGGCTCGGTGGAGGAACCATTAATAGCTGGGATCAGATGAAAAACTCTTTTCTTATAAATGTCAAGACTATTGTCGGACTTGAGAACTAAAAGATGAAATATTTAATATGTCTGCAAGGGACAATGAGACATTAGAAGAATAGGTCGAAAGATTTCAATATAACTTTCAACGGTCTCCATATACTACACTCTTTAAAGATATCTTAAAAGAAACGATGATTAAGGGAATGAAAGAAGAATGGGTCGAAATGCCTAAAATAATGGGAAAATGGGGCATCTATCAAGAAGAATACGATGACATTATTTCACTATGTATCAGGTGTTCTCGGGGTAGTACGCAAAGTAGGCCAACCGGGAGAGACTCAGCTACAAGTAATCCTAAGCAGTCTGGTGGCAATGTGACCAGAGCAGAATTTGGTAATATTTTAGAAGATTTTAAAATTGATATCTTGGGCACCCTGAGAACACAGCTAGATGTCCTACAAGCCAAACAGAAAATGTAATATTCACAATTAGCTTATTGCTAGTTGTAATATTATATGTTTCTCTATTTTTCAGTCTAGAAGAATAAATGGGGTAGGGAGACCCTTAAATATCTTTAGTAGGAATAAAACACTTACAACGTGAATGTGGTTCAATTTAGGTAGGCAAGATAAAGTCAGTCCTCCCCTCCCAAAAGTTTCTTGTCCTCAAGCAACAATAAAGAAGGATGCTACAAAATCTTCTCTCCTTCCCAAGTGGCATCCTCATCAGGATGATTCATCCATCGAATCATATATTCTTTGATCACCCTACTCCTTAGCTGCTTCTCCCGAGTATCCAAGATTTCCTTTAGTTGCAAAACTAGATGGCCCCCATCATTGATAGGTGGGAGATCCATATTGGCAACCACATGTTGTCCAATGCCCTTCTTGAGGCATGAGACATGAAAAATGTCATGGATCTTGCTCCCCATAGGAAGCTCCAACTCATATGCTACGTCCCCAACACGATGGATCACTCTGTATGGCCCACAGAATCGAGGTTTGAGCTTCTCAGCTCCCTTCTCCTTGAGTGTAGACTTTCTATAAGGCTGAAGACGAAGATAGACCAAGTCAACTATCTCAAAATGTCACTCTATCCGACCACTGTCTGCATATAATTTCTATTGGTTTTGTGCTGTAGCAATGTTGTCCTTGAGGGCCTAGAGTATATCATGACTCTCTTGAATCCATTCCTTTTGTCTAGGAGATTTTCTTGCCCCAAACATCACATCAACAAATGAAAGTGCAACATACCCATAAAGAGCTCGAAATGGGGTCATGCCAATGGACATATGAAAAGTTGTGTTCTAACAATACTCCCCCAAATGGAGCCAATGCAGCCGTGCTCTCTGTTGGCCTGAAACATAGTTTCTCAAGTATCCTTCCAACCGCTTTTTTACTATTTCAGTCTATCCATTGGTTTGTGGGTGATAGCTGGTACTTGGTGTGAATTTGATCTCCACTAACCGAAAAAGTTCTTGCCAAAAGCCACCCATGAAGCGGTTATATCGATCACTAACTATGGTCTTTGGGATACCATGGAGTCTAAACACATCCCTGAAGAAAATCTTAGCTACCTGTGAAGCAGTATATCGTGAAAAAATAGCAAATAAATGTGAATACTTTGTTAGGCGATCAACAATTACAAATATACAATCCTTACCGTGAACAGTAGGTAGACCGGTGATGAAGTCCATGGAAATACTCTCCCATTTTCCATCTGGAATAGGGAGTGGTTGAAATAATCCTGCAGGATGGTTGTTTTCTCCTTTGTTTTGTTGGAAAACTACACACTCCTTGATGTGTTGGAGTACATCCTCCTTGAGACCCTTCCATGAGAACCTCTCCCGAGTAGCCCGATAAGTCTTGGTGAATCCTTGATGCCCTGCAAGTGGGGAATCATGTGATGCTTGCAAAATCTTCTCCTTGTGCTTATAATCTCTAGTCGAGAAGACCCTATCTCAGTAATAGATGACCTCATATATCACTCTATACCTTTCATGAGTCACCACTCCATCTAGGATCTCACATGCAAAGTTGTCTTTGGAGTATTCCACCAACAACTGGGCCTTCCAATCTGCATCTATGCCCCTTAAGGATAGCGTTGCTGGCCTCTTGGATAGAACATCTGCCACCACATTACTCTTCCCTTTGACATACTCTATGTCAAAGTCATATTCTTGGATCTTACTTACCCATTTCTGCTGCCTCTCCTTAAGCTGCTTCTGCTCAAGAAAGCATCGAAGACTATTATGATTAGTCTTCACTCAGAATTTATTCCCCACCAAATACTGTCGGAACTTGGCTAAAGAATGCATAATAGCCACCATCTCTTTATCGTATATGGGGTATAGCCTCTCATGTGGCAGCAACTTCCAACTCTCAAAATCTATATGATGTCCCCCTTGCATCAATATTGCCCCAATGCTTTCCCCTGAAGCATCACATTCCAACACAAAGGGTTGAGTAAAATTAGGTAGGACCAATACCAGGCATCTACTCATCACCTCCTTGAGCTTACCAAAATCTCTCTGCATTGTGGGTGTCAAACTAAAGGTTCCCTTATTGGTTAGATCTGTAAGTGGTGCTGTTAGTTGAGAGAACCCTTTTACAAACTTCCGGTAATATTTACATATTCCTACAAATCCCCAAAGTTCTGTGACATTCTTTGGTTCATGCCAATCTCTAATAGAATGGATCTTCTCTCCATGGACTCTTACCCCATCCACTCCAATAATGTGGCCCAAGTAAAGCATCTCTGTGAGCCCAAACTCACACTTGGAGAGCTTAGCATAGAACTGATGCTCCTTAAGAATGCGTAATACTACCTCAATATGCTGTAAATGTTCCTCCCATGTGCGGCTATAAATAAGAATGTCATCAAAGAAGACCAACACAAACTTCCTCAAGTGACCATGGAATATGTGGTTCATGCAAGATTGGAATGTTGCTGGAGCATTGATCAACCCAAAAGGCATTACCAAAAATTCAAAATGCCCATAGTGACACCAGAATGTTGTCTTGGGGATATATTGATCCCTCACTCTGATTTGATGATATCCTGATCTCAAATCAATCTTGGAGAAATATTTGGATCCTCTTATCTCATCCATCAATTCATCAATCCTAGGAATTGGGTATCTATTCTTCATGGCAGGGAAAATTTTAAGGATGGAAATTTATCTTAAAGATTCAAAACCTTGGGGAATCTTACTAATCCATAATATCCAAAGTATAAAATTGTTGGTGATATTTTAGCAAAAATATTCAAACTTCTAATGATTTTATATAGACCCTATAAAATTTTGGCGATATTTAAGGTAAACTAATTTTTTCTTATAAAATTTGTGTGAATCATTTTTAAGAAAAATGGGAATTGGCGAATCTTTTTTTTGGAAAAGCATGGAAAATTAGCCCATCTGTGAATATTAGCCCCTAAAATTTTCCCTTCTTCATGGTTTTCTTATTCAATGCTCTATAAACAATGCACATTCTCAATGTGCCATCTTTTTTCTTCACCAAGACCACTGAAGAGGCAAAAGGACTAGTGCTAGGCCAGATATGTCCAAGGCCAAAAGCTCTTGAATGGCCTTTTCAATCTCATCACTATAGGATTTGGGGTGCCTATAGGGTGTGGTAATCACTGCTTGGATTCCTTGTTCGCACTCAATAGTATTTTCAAAACCTCGGTCAGGAGGTCTTCCATGTGGAATATCTCCAAATATTGTAGATTATCGGTCCAAAATAGATTGTACATCTAGATGTACTGATGAATCCTTGCTCCCATCTTCTGACAAACGTAGTTCTACTGCCCATTATATGTCCCCTCTACGTAAATTTTCTTCCATCCTGTGGGCTGAGACAACTTGAGGTGGATAGGTGTGTATGCCTTTGATTTTATGATGTTTACCATTCCCCTTTTCTGTCCATTCCATCTCTAAGGTTTCCCAATCAGTGGTAACCTTCCCTAAGGTGATTAACCACTGGACACCCAATATGACATTGATGTCTGGAATATCAACCAAAAAGAAGTGGCCTGTCAATGTGTAGGTTCCCATGGTGATGGTTAATGCTAGAACATATTTGGCACACTAATGGTTCTAGCTCCTTGAACCAAAACTGAAAACCCCTGAAATTCTGTTATGTGAATGCCCCTCCTTTGTACCAACTGTGTATCAATAAAGTTATGAGTAGCTCCACTGTCTACCAAAATTGATACTCTTTGTCCCATAATAGTGCCCCTAACTCTCAATGTTAGATACTTGGTAACTCCTCTTAATGTTGCAAGAGCCCCTCCCATTGGAGCAAAATATTTTATTGTATCTTTTGTGGGGGGTACAGCGCTGGTCTTCTCCTCCTCATCAGGAAAATATCTCAATGCAATGTGCTTTCCCTACAACACATTAGTGGTTTGGAACCCATGGATATTGAGAGGTGAAACACAGTTTTTTCTTCCTTAGACCCTTCTGATCATTGTCAAGAGGTGTCCTCCCTAATTCTCCTTTGTGCATGAAGAAATTTTTCGCTGAAAGGGTGCTTTGGTATTGGGAAAGGCATGTTGTACAAGGAAAATTTTAGGGGCTAATATTCGTAGATGGGCTAATTTTCCATGCTTTCCCCAAAAAAAATATTCTCCAATTCCAGTTTTTTTCTAAAAATGATTTGCCCAAATTTTATAAGAAAAAATTATTTTACCTTAAAAATCACCAAAATTTTATAGAGACTATATAAAATCATTAGAATTTTTAATATTTTTACTAAAATATCACTAAGCATTTTTTAGTTTGTAGATTGTGGATTAGTAATATTCGCCAAGGTTTCTAATATTTAAGATAAATTTCCATCCTTAAAATTTTCCCTGATGTTGTAAATCCCTAGCCTTCTCCATAGCTTCTTGGAGTGTAGTGGGTCTAGTGGATTTCACCAACCCATGCAATGGTTCAGCCATCCGATCAATAAACATGCATATTCTTCGGTTCATAGTGAGGTCATATACCATCACTGAAAGCTTCAGAAACTCAGAAATATAAATTTCTAGATCTCCCATTTTCTTGAGCTTGGTTAGCTGAACAAAGTGAGCCTCCGGATACCTAGGATCAAATCTCTCTACCAACTTCCTGGTGAAATCTGAATATGAAGTGATATAAGCATGCCCAAGTGTAGATAACCCATGGAACCACCATTCATGAGCCTCACCTTCTAGGTGCAGCACTACTATTTTGATAGCCTCCATTTCAGAAACATTGTTGAGTTGGAAATAAGTATCCAAATTCTCTACCCAAGACTTGGTTGTGCACTTGGGTGATCCATCATAAGAGGGAAAAAACAATATTTCCAAGCTACACTGTAGATCTAAGTTTTGTGTAAAACCTCCCTTTTTATGGTGATGGAAGATCTCCTACCATTCTTGATCCGAGAGAAATTCTGAAAGCTAAAATGTTCTTTGAATCATCGAGATTGAGATTCATATTCCACAAAATAATCTCCAAGGGTTTCTTCCCTCAAGGGCCTTCCTTCCTCACCTTCCAAAGATATGAATGTGGGAATAGTGGAGTGTTGTGAAGAAGGTTGTGTTGTTGTTTGCTCCCAAAAATGTGATGTGTCGGAGCTTTCTCCATGGTGAAACCCTCTAGGGGATTCCTTCTGCCTCATCTCTTTGATATATTTGGAAATTTCCTACACAGTCTGAAGAAGTAGCTTTGGAATCTCCTTCTCCTCCATGGCTGAAGATATATTTTCCACAAGTTGAGCCAATATCAGAACTCTGATACCACTGTAATATTCCTTCTTAGGAAAATCATCAATATTGACAATTAAAATGCAGTTTTCAGAATATTACACTATAATAATGAGGAAAAACACTTGGATCCATTATTTTATGTATTATAGCCCTCAAATATAGAAGGGGGTTAGAAACAAATCATTCTAGCTAAGTTAAACAGTTCTCCCAAGCTCAATATAGTCTAAAAACACCAAAACCTCATGACTACTGCAACACAGAATTTATGAAGCATATGACATCCTAATAATGATGGTTTCTACTACAACAAGATAGAAACAAATAGATCTGAAGATATATTACTCAAGGAGCTGAGAAAATGGAGATCTAGTCTCTTTTATACAATCTTAAGATAACCCGGCAAGGGTTTCTTGAAAGCACGAGGTACAAAAAGTAGATCTACATATCTATGAATGAAATCACACTATCTGACTACAAATATGCATACATATGGCTGTAAAATACAAGAAATGGCTGAAACTTCTCCTTGCTAGCTTTCTGGGAGAAAGATTGATCCTTTCCCTAGAAAACTAGCTCACAAACATGGGTTTTAACCCTCCCACTGCAACACCATGAAAAATAATGCAATTTCTCCAAGGGAATACGTTGTAGCTATAGGTGACTACTTGAACCAATGTCTGATGGTGGAAATATATCCCATAATACTCCTCTCAGATACCTTCACCAAGTTCTCCAAGAAAGAGTGTGGAATTCCCGCATGGGAATACCTTGCACTAAAGAGTGCAGAAAACCCAACTAAACAACTGAAGCATGCAAGAATTCATAAGACTCAAACATAAAAAATATTCTGAATGCCTCTCATGGCTGCCATCCCTTCCCTTTTATTCGTGGTGAGCCTTCTCATATTTCGCCCCACTCATTTATGAGGTTATTTCCTTGCAAAGACTCCTCCTCCAAAACTGCACTATTCCCACTAGCTCCACTCTCTCTTTTGGAAGCGTTGTTGATTTGGTCAACCTGGATCTAGTCCACATGCATTGCTCCCTTTCACACCCAAGGTGACTTTATTTTTCCTACCTAAATTGATCCACATTCGCATTGGAAGTGTTTTATTCCTACTATAGAGATTTAAGGGTCTCCCTACCACATTTATTCTTCTAGACTAAAAAATAGACCAACATATAATATTCCAACTAGAAATAAGCTAATTGGGAATATTACAGAAGAAAGCTATAGCAAAGCAAAACTTGGTTGTTTTCTCTCCACACTGTCGGAAGAGGCACAACCAACAAGAATGTCCATTAGACATGGTCCAGACATGTGTTATTTGTACCAAGGACCATGCCACTGACCATTTCCCTTCATTTCCGAGGCTGAAAGAAGTTTTTAAAGAAGAAGAAGAAGAGATGAAACCAGTTTATCTAATGAACCAGCATTGACAGTGGCAAGCATGACTAGGTATGTTACAAGACTTGCCTCAGTTGTTTTCTTCCCCATAGTTTCACCAGCAGGACCCTACAACATCTTGGTAGAACCAATCGCCTTTCTCTACTTGGTCATATCATTCAGTTCCTATGCCTTATTGGCCAACACAACCCTCTTCATGTAATAATTGGCCAAGTTTTCCTTGTTCTTCCCCTTACTGGAAAAACAATACATATGAGTCCTAGTGGCCTGCCTCCCCTTCACATACCACAAATTGGCCTAAAAAATGGTAGCGACGTCTGGGAATGAACAATCTACTGATGGCGGCAGGGGTTCAGAATCAACCTACATTACCAGCTCTGTACCCAGTCCAACACAATCCTCAGCCTATCATGTGTCTTCAACTGTCGGCTCAACCCAATCCTAATCCTAACAATAGGCCGGTTTAGCTAATTTAGATTGTCGAAAACCCAAACCCCGAAACTAAGCAAAAGAAATGCAATGAACTTAGGCTAAGATCAAGACGTGTTATTTCACCAAAACAAGATATGACCCTGCCACAACTTGAATTTTAAATTTCGATAGCACCTAGACAAACAACTATGCCTGAAACAAAGGTAGAGAAGGGGAGGGACATGGTTGACCAAAGGAACCCTGAAAACCTTATGACTTCTACCCCTCCATTCCCTGAAATATTAAGATTTCTTAGACTGACAGTCTCTCCATACTTTGATATCCTAGGGGATTGAGGAATATTTGCATTAAAATCTCACTTCTGTAGGCTATACAAGACATTCCTATCTATGCCAAGACAATTAAAGAGCTGTGCAGAAAGAAACAGGTAAGGAAAGCAAAAACTATACCGACTGTTCATGTGGTAGGAGCACTATGAGAATTACTGTTGGGTAGAGAAACACCCATAAAAAATGAGGATTCAGGGAACCCCATATTAACTGTACAAATCTGTGACCACTCCTTTCCAAACACGTTGGTTGACTTAGGGGAAGCCATCAACATTTTAACTACAGAAACTTGTGAGAATTTAGGCATAACAATGTTAGAAACCACATCTACCTTGCTAGAACTTGCTGACAGATCTGTTATCAAACCAAAAGGAATATTACAAGACATCCTGGTTTTTGTGGACTCATGGGAGTGTCTGGCTAACTTTTTAGTTATTAACCCAAAAATTAGGATGGATGGACACCCCTTGATAGTGAGTCGACCTTGGTTAGCAACATTCGATGCTTACATAGGTTGTCGGATAGACAGCATGACCATTGCTAGAGGTGATTACATAAAAAATATTATCATTTACCCACTGTCCAAATTAAGTCTACCCACTATAAATATTCACAGGCATCCACATACATACTGGGAACAAAACATCCATTCACCACTAACAATATTTGGAGCTCTTGAATTCAAAGATAAAACTGAAGACAATGTAATAAATAACTTCATGAATAAGCCATCTGTGTTTGGAAACTAAAAATTCAAAATGTTAAAAGAAGTTCTTGATGATGAAACACAAGAATACCCCTTGACAGACATTGATAATCAGCACATACCCATCAGTGTTGTTTGTAATAGCATACCAATCGAAATTGAGCCAGGGAATGTTTTAAATATCAATGGTAGTGTGGATAGTAACCAAAAGAAAAAGCTCATAAAGGTTTTATAGAAATATCAGGGAGAATTTGCTTGGGACTGCCCAGACATGAAGGGTATAGATCCTCAACTATGCACACATCATATTTATACTGACAAGGAGGCTCAACCTATTCAGAAACCTCAGTGGAGGCTAAACCTGCATTTGAAATACATTGTAAAAGATGAGTTGCAAAAGCTACTGGATGTAAACTTCATTTATCCTATCTCAGATAGCAAATGGGTCTCTCCTTTAGTAGTCATTCCTATGAAGAATGGGAAGTGGAGAATCTGTGTGGATTACAGATAACTGAATAAAGCAACATAGAAATACCACTTCCCCCTTCCTTTTATTGATAAGGTCCTTGATACATTGGCAGGAAAGCAGTTCTTTTCCTTCCTTAATGGGTTTAGCGGTTACAATGAAATCCAAATAGACCCTGAGGACCAGGATAAAACAACCTTTACCTACCCATGGGGTACATTTGCCTACAGCGTATTACCATTTGGATTATGCAATGCCCCAACAACATTCCAAAGAGCCATACTCGACATTTTTTCTAATTTAATAAATGAAGGACTTGAAGTTTACATGGATGACTTTACCCCATATGGAGATGATCTTTATCAAGAACTAGAAACACTAGAAAAAGTATTGGATGGATGTATTGCTACCAGATTGTGTTTGAACAATGAAAAATGTCACATGATGATGACCGAAGGAGTAATCCTAGGACACGACATCTATGCAGCTGGAATACAGGTAGATTCGGTTAAAATAGAAGTAATCCTTTTATTAGCCACACCTTGTACGCAAACAAAGGTACATAGTTTCCTTGGATATGCAGGGTACTATCGCAGGTTTATAAATAATTTCTCACAAATTGTCATGCCCTTGTATGCATTAACTGTAAATGTTGAATTCTATTGGTTTGATAAATGTGACACTGCTTTTTTATATCTAAAGAAACTGGTCTTGGCAGCACCAATCTTACGCGGCCCTAACTGGAGGCTACCCTTTCACATTTCCTCAGATGCATTTGACTTAGCGATAGGGGAAGTTATCAGTCAAGAAGAATATAAAAATCCCTATGCTATTTATTATATCAGCAAGAATCTCACTCCTGCCGAACTAAAATATACAGTGATTGAAAAAGAGTTCTTGGCTCTCATTTATGCTATCAATAAATTTATACATTATATAACTGGATATCAAGTACTCCTATATACTGATCATTCTGCCATTAGATATCTAGCTAATAAACCTATTACAAATGGGAGAGTAACTTGCTGGTTGTTTCTTTTACAGGAGTTTGACATAACTATCAAAGACTGTCAAGCGAAGGAAAATGTGGTTGCAGATTTCCTATCTAGAGTTCCCAAGTCAGATGACACACTAGCGGTGGAAGATAAATTCCTCGACAAACATCTGTTCACTGTAGTAGTAAAAACACCATGGTACGCAGGTGTAGAAAACTACCTAGTAGTAGGAAAGTTTCCCAGACACTTGACATCAAAACTACGAAAGCTAATTGTTCAACGTAGTACTAGATTATCCTGTATCGATGGATATGTTTTTCATACATGAGCTGATATGAAAATACGCAGATGCATCCGAGAATATGAGATAAATGACATTCTACAGGCTTGTCATGATGAACCATGTGGTGGCCATTTTGTAGATCGCAGAACAGGGAAAAAAGTATTGCAAATGGGTTATTATTGGCCTACGATTTTCAAAAATGCTAAGAAATATGTCCAAGCATGTGATAGTTTCCAAAGAATGGACCTCCCAGGCCAAGCTGACGAAATTCCATTACAACCACAGTTGGTAGTGGAACCTTTCGAATGGTGGGCACTGGAATTCATTGGAAAATTCAACCCGCCATCAAACCAGAAAATTTACATACTAGTTGCAACAGATTATGTGACGAAGTGGGTATAAGTGGTGGCTTTATCAAGAGTAATGGAAGAATTTGTGTTCAATTTTATTTTTGAGTTATTTGTGCGATATGGCTTACCACGGGAAGTAATAACTGATGGGGGGGCACAGTTTGTAGGAAATAAAATTACGGCCACCCTGAAGAACCACCATATCATCCATAGAGTCACATATCGATATCATCCGCAGGCAAACGGGAAGGTTGAAAGTACCAACAAAGTCCTTGAAGCAATTCTCACTAAAACAATCTCAACACATCACCAGGATTGGGCTACTAGACTACTAGAGGCCTTGTGGGCTTACCGCACAACTTGGCGAAACACCACTGGATATTCTCTGTAACATCTGGTATTTGGAAGAGAACGAATTTTTCCTATCGAATTCTAAATAAAGTCTCTAAGGACAACCCAGGAGGTGGGGGTGGATTTGACAGAGGCCTAGATTAGAAGACTCCAACAAATAAATGAATTAGATGAAATACGGATATTGGCTCTGCAGCGCACCACAATTATCCAACAACAACGATCTAAGTGGCATGACAACCTCATCAAAAAGAAGACATTCCAGAAAGGAGATTGTGCACTTCTTTATGACTCCACATTCCAAGACTTCCCAGGCAACTTACAAACAAGGTGGCTCGGTCCATACGAAATTCAGGAAGTACACAACAATGGTACCCTCACCTTGACTACCATAGACGGATCTGGTTCTACATTCTGAGCCAACGGACGCAGAGTGCACCTCTATCATAAACCACTTACAAGGAAGTCTTTCTACCAGCATATGTGCAACGATCCCATGATCCAAATTTTTGCTGCAGGGGGTGATGACCCCACAGCTTTAAATTCATGAAAACTGGGTACTTTCTCTTGTAAATATTGTATATATGACCACTACAATTTATATTTTTTTCATTTGTTGTACATTCTTCATACAGCTGTATTCTTTTCCTTTCTTTTGTATGTTTACTTTTGTTGTTCAAACCTTTGAATGGATGTTGTTCAATCCAATTGAATGGTTGTTGTTCAATCGAATTGAACACCTATGTGTTGGCGTGCTTATTTTTTTTGTTCAAGCCTTTGAATGTCTATTGTTCAATCCAATTGAACAACTGCTATTCAATCCGATTGAACAACCGTATGTTTGTGTGTTTATTTTTGTCGTTCAAACCTTTGTACGGTTGTCATTCAATCCAATTGAATGACTGATGTTCAATCAGATTGAGTAGTCGTGTGTTCGTGTGTTTATTTTTTATGTTCAAAACTTTGAACAGCCGTATGTTTGCGTGTTTATTTTTGCTGTTCAAACCTTTGAACAGCTGTTGTTAAATCTGATTGAATAAATTTTATTCAATCGAATGGAACAACTGTTTTTTTCTTTCTTCTTTCTAAAACATTTTTTTCCTTTTATTTTATTTTTTATGATCTGTGCTTGAATATATACTCCTCATTACACACCCTGGCCATAAAATCATTTTTGAACAGGAATTGGCACCTGAAAAGGAGAAAAGTAGTTATGTTACTAATATGATGATCCTTTGAAACGTTGATGGAAATCTCTACTCTGGAAGCTGACATGGTTTATCTATGCAATGAAGGGCTAGACATCTCTTGCTCAAACATATGATCACACAATTCATAGTCTTATGATGGTATATCTTTCTACACTTTCGAATAGTATCTTCCCTTGAAATAAGGATATAGGAATAAGGAGTATTAATTGTATTGGCATTCTCCTTACTTCTCACACCATCCCTAACCCTTAAGGAGTTAATGAGCCTCCCTTCATGTATAAAGAACAAGAAAATTTTGTGTTTATATGAAATTTTTTAAGAGAGAATAGGGGGTCTCATCATGAGGTAGCCTACGATGATCATAAGGATTTAACAAGTGACATGCCCACAATGGCCAACACACCAGGGTAATGACCTTCTCGACAGCTCCAACTATTGAAGGACAGGAGGTCTCATCACGAACTGACCTGATCACTCTGTTATAATTCCAGTGAGTGGCACTGTGACCATATGACCATCACACCAGCACGATAGTCTCCTCATAAAACAAAGAAAAATGCCTACTTTTCAAAAAGAAATATTATGTTTATTTTTAAGAGAGAATAGGGGGTCTCATCACGAGACAGCCTACCATGCTCATAAGGGTTTAACAAGTGACATGCCCACAATGGCTAACACACCAAGGTAGTGACCTTCTCGACATCTCAAAACTGCTTGAAGGACAGGAGGTCTCATCACGAGCTGGCCTAATCACTCTGTTACAACCATAGTGAGTGGCACCTTGACTATCTGGCCACCACACCAGCATGGTGATCTCTCTATAAAATCGGCAAAATATCTACTTTTGCATGGAATATTCTAGCTCATTATCCACGTTAAAATAACAAACCTGTCGAGGCTATGAACGCTTGTTGGTAGCAGTGGCTCTACTTGTGGCATGGGAGTATTTTTCTAACAATAGCCAACTACTTTTATATATGCCTTATTTCCTATTTCATCCATTTCCGAGATAAATGTACTACTCGAATAAGTGTTAACACTATCTACCAGCATAATTAACTATGAAGAAATTATCCTTTCATGATTGAAGTAAGGGATGACAGCACCAATCATAATCCATCACTGTCATGCTTCCATCATGCTACACCATCAAAATAGGGACATCATATCACACTAATTTCTATACCGCTTTTCTCCCTTTCTTCAGTCATTTCCACCTGATGTACACTTATGATAATTACCGATTCTAACCTTTGCATCGCATGCATTCATGATTGTTGCAATCTCTCCTCTTTTCTTGAGCTCCAAAGCCACGGACACCCTTCTCTCGTACAACTATGGTTCCTGATTTTTGACCTTTCCCTTGTATGCATTCATGATTGTTGCAATCTCTCTTGTACCTAAGGACATGGACGCCCTTCTCTCGAGAGAGGGGGTGCAAATATGCATAATGAATAAGCATGCCAATTCCCCGCAAAATTCCTTCGGATACGCTGATGGGACTAAAATATCATGGCATTTATGATTTGAGGTTGAATGTTTTTTTCTCGCATGCAGTGTTTGTTTTAACCAACAAGGCTAGAAGAAACACAGACAGAAGAAAAACCATTTCAGAGAACACATTGGCCATGGGAGGAAATTCTCTTCGTAACGAACCTATAACCTTCGAAGTCTTAGAATTAGCTCGCGCCATTCTCCAGCAAGTGGGATCAATTCCATATCCTCACAGACTTCAGGGGTTTAACACAGAAATAACAGTTGAGTTCCTGCAAAACCTGTGGGAAGGGCACACTACAGTTAGAGGAAGAATTATATTGGTCAATGATGAAATCATTGTGGATGTCTTTGGACTATCAACAGAGGGAGAAATATTGACCGAAAAATATATCCCCTTACAAGAAGCAGTCTCAACATATGACGACTCAAGAGAAAAATTGGAACGGAAAGGGAAGGGGATTAAGCTTGCATCCTTACAGTAGCTGTGGCAAGAATTGGTAGTGTTCGTTCAAAGATACATCACATGCAACGAATGCAGGACATGGTAAAACCTCACCAACTTAAACTCCTAGTTGTTCTCAAATGAAAATTTCAGTTAATATGTCTTCTTCTTGAATTTTGTATTACACGATACTAATGTTTGAATCAGAAAAGCCAAAATTTCGCAAGAAGTATGGCTTAATCAAATTAGTCATCATTCACGAGCTAGGAAAAAAACAGACATCTTGGGAAAACTTAGTTAATCCTGCCCTGCATGCCCTTGAGGAAAACACTGTCAGAATAGAAATTTAACATCCCAGAATAAACATACCCAGGAGAGCAAGAGGGAAAAGGGCCCATGCCTCGACCTCAGAACCAGGGAAGCGAAGATGGTTCGAAAGACTGCAATTATGGCAAGACACCTCTAAATTTCTAGATGAGGTAGGACCATCCCATACTCCACCTTCAAGTCCTAAAAATATGCCCTTACAAGACTATGAATAAGAAACAACTTGAGTTCTGGAGTGAATGAGGGTATCCCGTGAAATTAGTAGCCCATATGAACAAGTTGAGGAGCAGGGGACCTGTTGAATCAATCTGCCACTACCAACAGCTATGGCCACACTGAAATATTACCCCACCATGATGAATTACAGGCTTTAAGGGTTTTATCTCCCCCAAAAGTGAATGGGTGAGTAGGGAAGACCAGACAGAAGGGATATACGAATCTGGAAATTAGTCAAGAGACACCGTTCCATTAGAAAAAAACACAAGCATGGAGACAGTGCCCCTAACACCTGAAGGGAGCATTATCTCACCCAGTCGAGACGTTAATGCAGAAATAAAATCTGGAGCACAGGAAGAAAATATCATCATTGATAACCTTATACTGGCACCACCATTCCTAAAACTAAAGCCACTGCTCCTCCTTCCCCTACCAAAACCTTGTTGGAAGAGAAATCAATTGAAAAGAAGTTAAGGAAAATGAGCAGGACTTGCAAGAGGTTGAGAAAGATTATAAAACATCAGAAGAAACATTTGAAGGAAGTGAGCAAGGCTTGGAAACCTAAGAACGAATTGGCCACCATGGAAACCCAAACAAAGTTTGTTACCCAATTGGTAGAAACTTCTAAGATTTCTGTACAGACTGACCTGGTGGACACCGCTGAAGCTTCTGTGCAAACTAGTCTAGAACTTACAGAAGAGAAGGAAAATAAAATGGAGGAGACACCTACCTACGCTCCCCTAGTAGAAAAGGTTGTCAATCAAAAATTCCATAACGAATTAATTCAAGCCTAGCATGGATTGGCTCTGTGCAGAAAAGAAGTAGTACCCTTATAGGAACATCAGACACTACAGAAGAAGTTTAAAGACCTTTTTGCAACTGAGGATGAAACATTTTCCCAACTCAGGGAAGAAAGGAAAAAAGTAAAGAAAGCACGGGATCAAGTGGAACAAGCTAAGAAGCAAACCAGTATGGTTTTCTCCCTTTACTCTGATGTATTAACCCGCAAGGCACCTGCCACCAACTATGCTCTATTCTAAGTAGAGCTATTGGAACAGGGTCTCCTACGAGCTATGAAACTGGTCCATTTTGAATACTTTTTATTAGATTTAGTCTAGCGCAGGGGTTTTGGGGTGGGTCAAAGCCCCGAAAGCATTGTAATGGGTAAATGGGTAAAACCAGGGGTCCGAAAACCACAGTTTGCATACCATAGGAAAGTCTAGGCTAGATTATTATAAATAGAGGAACATTTTGTATTGTAAGGGTAGGATTTGAAGAGATATTGATTCGAATTGTGGTTTAAGTTGTCTGTTTCGGTTTTTTGGGAAAGGACTCCTACTGGCTGTGTGCGCGGAGATCCAGAGTCTAGCTATGTGCGGACCCTACTGCTATGTGCGCAGGCTGGGAAGGGGATTGTAAGAAGGAAATGATGAATTAATGAATAAGAAAGGTTGATAGAGAACTGAATCTGTGAGTACTATCTATGTGAATCTTGGTAATTACTAAATTATACACATTCTAGATTTAAGATGCGAAAGATCTGTGTAAGTGTGTTTTCTGTATCTAAATATGTTATGTTCTGTTTATGCAATATTGTGCCACTGTCATAAAAGTATATAAGTATAGATCTAGCACACGTGGATGAAAATAGAGACCTCCTTAGCCGTGCGCAGAACAAGGTGATCTGGGTATCACAGGGCCAAATGCATCTCTGCTTGTCTTACCTATCCTTTCTCAGGGTGTGGAAACCTAGTTCCAGCACCCACCCATACTACTTCGGGTGAGACTTTCACATGTGCAAGTAGGTCACTGCCAAAAGGGCTAGTAGTATAGGGTTTTGTTGGCAAACCTTGAACTCCGAACTTGGGTCAGGACCCCTTGAGCCAAAAAATTGTTCCGTTGCTGGGACCTGGAGCATTTTGAGAAAGGGATTGGGTAATGACAAGAGAATATTGGAAGCCTGAAAGAAAGGAAATTGAGGACTGGTTCGAAAAGCAGATCTAGGAATACGCGTTAAAATAAAATTGCAGTGAGAATTTAACAACATAAAGGTAGAAAAATAGGTACATTCTTATAGAAAGCTATAAAATATGCTTTGTAACATTTGTGATTGAGCTTCAGGAGCGACTGGCCAGACTCGTAGAATTCCAGAAGTGTTATAAGGACGAACGAGTCACTCAGTGGACCCTAGAGTTGATCCGGCAGCTAGAAAGAACTGATAATACTATCACGCGCGCAGTAGATCATTGGGTGGACAGTGTACTAGGGGGATTTGTGATAGAATTTGCCATTGATCACTTTGTATTGTACTCTGAGGCCAAATGACGATTCTTTAAAGGGTTCCGGAGAAAATTTCTGAGGACGTTACCGTTGTTGATTAAAATATTACTGTGTGAAAAGAGCATTCTGTGTAGTCATATCGACTGAATGACCTAGAATCTAGACGGAAGTGCAACACACAGTGGTAAATACTATCGTACCAACCTTGACGGGGGGAGATCCGCCTATAATCTATTGCAAGAACCTGCTATGCAAGATCCCCCGGCTACACAGCTGGCTGGGCAACACAAAGGTAAAAACTCACCCATACCACCACCCCCGCTGGACAGCGATATGGCTGCGCAACTGAGACTACCTACCTTCAAGGTGGTAGGGGATGAGGATATGGACCGCTTTTGGCTTGTTGCAGACTCCATCTAGACTGCGCAAAATGTGGTAAACGATATGGTGAAAAGGTGCAACTGTCCCTAGCATTCGAGGAAATGGCACTAGAATGGTATATGAGATACATTGCCCAGAATGGGAGTGCATCTATTCAGGATCAAAGATGCTCTGAAGCAGTAGTTTCGAAATGGGAAACCTCATTCTCAGTTGGTAGCAGAAGTAAAGGACTTCAAACAAGGTGTGTCTGAATCGGTGTGGGAGGTTGATCAGCGATTGAAGAGAGAAATTAGGGAAGGAGGATTCAAGTATTATGATAGAAAACATACGGAATGGTTCATTACTATGTTGTTACCTCTCCTGTGCATGCCAATGAGTCAAAAAACCTTTGAGTCGTAGGAAAAAGCTGTGGAAGTCGCTATGAAACTGGAGGCTACACCCAGAGAGGATATGTCGATAGGGGTCCAGCAAATTTAGGAACAGCTAGGAGATTTGCATATGGAAATTCAAAACCTGCGAAAGGAGTGAGGAAAGGATGCCCCTGCAGATCTATGGTGCATACAATGTCGAGTATCTATCCATACGAAGGATTAGTGCCCTCTACTAGCAGATTACATGCAGTTGGGAGGACCTAGTCTGGTACGCCCAGGAGCATGTGGGGAACCCATCCTATCACGACCAGGCTCGAGCAGACCTGCACTATGGGGTGACGACTTCCATGTAGCAGGACTTCATGATACGAACCATTGCCCTCGGCTAGGTGCGTATGTCCCAGAAATGAAGCAAAAATGGTGCAAATTATACCAGTTAGTGGGACACGATGAGCAAAATTTTTGCTCTTATGACTTGATGATAGGTCGTGGGAACTTGTATAGGGTCCAATCAGATCCTGCGTCACCAAGAACTTCTATGAACTTCGGAGGCTCCCCAGCCAGGGGTAGAGGAGGTTGGGGGGACCAAGAGTTAAAATCAAGCAAAGGAATGTAGACCTGAGTGTGAAGGTCATGACACGCAGCGTGATGGTCACCCAAGGAGCAAAGGAAGCACTTGCCTCTCGGGAGGGAGTGAACATCAAAGAACAAGAACCACTAACATCCCTCGCGCAGCTGCCGACATATCTCAAGCTAGAGGGGTGGGTTGAGCCCTTTCTACAGGCATGTCTGAAGCTGATACGTAACCCACAGGCCATAGAGAACCTTCAAGCATTAATGAATAGTTGCACAACTCGGCCCACTCTGATTCCCGAGACCAAGGATGAACACAAACTATACAACTATAAAAAATTCACTGGAAGAGAAATCTGTTTGACTACGCAGATTGGTTACTATGAGATGGATCAAGTTATCTTAGATCTTGGATCAGATGTGAATTTATTACTGAAGTAGACATGGCAATGAATGGGAGATCCTAAATTGGAATGGTCCACTATCTATCTGCGAATGGAAAATCAACAAAAAACCATACCTCTAGAAAGGCTGCCAAGAGTCATGGTCGATATCATAGGGGTGAAAGTTTTGGCTGACTTTGAAGTAATAGAAATTGTGGAAGATACAGATCCCTACCCTGCACTCCTAGGACTGGACTAGGCTATAGACATGGGGGGTGTCATCAATCTCAAAAAACGCAACATTGTGTTTGAAAATAACGGTACGCGCGTAATAGTACCATTGGATCCCACAGAAGGGGCGCGGTATACGGAGCCAGCACGTGACGAAGAGGAAATAGATCACGTTTATAAATTAACTATGCAAGCCGAAGACTAGACTAACCCCATGGCAGAAGGAGTACTCTGCTGGGAAAAGGACAGTGAATGTATGTCCGACTCTGATGAGGAACTGGAAAATTGGCAAGGTCGGTTGCACGAGGTTTCGGCGCTACGATGTCTTCGGATCACTAGGAACTTCCGTCGCATCTCCGCCAAGGTAATCAACCTGCCCTACCATGAAGATGTAGGTAAAGCTAAGGAGTTTTTACGAGCATTTGAAGCCAAAGTTCTCGAGGAACGCAAGCTAGAGGCACTTCCGCTAGCCCCGCGCGGACCGCTTGAATGGTGGAGGGATATGCAGGGACCAGTATACCACACTTGGGAGAGCCTGCGACTTGGAGCACCAACTAGGAGATGGGTCCCAAAGTTATTTGGGTCAAATAACCCACATAGTTGGTTACTGGCCTGGGAAGCACAAGGGTGCGATAGGACCCCGACCAGACAAGCTCACCTGATTACCCATGACCTAGGCTTGCGTTCGACTGCGTGGTATTTAGATGCAGAGTTGCACCAGCCCACGTGCAACTAGGAGAATTTGCAGGCTGAGTCCCTACGAAAATTTCAGGTGGATGGCACAAGGATGCTTGACGCATCCCTGCCACACACGAACGCCCTGACCAAGGGAAAAGCGCACCTGTTAAGAAGTATGGTGGTCAAGTTGCTCGAATGGTACCTGAACCATATGGCAACTTTAATTCAGGGTACGTGGACAGCACACAGGCGTCAGCCAAAGTCTGAAGATCCATGGGAAATCCCTCAGGTATGAATAACGACCGACAGACCACCACACTTTGATAGGAAGGGAACCTTACCGTTACACAAAATGGGCGGCTAGCCATTAATGCGGAAATTTATGGTAATTTTGTTCCAGACAATTGATGGTAAGTTTCAAGTAAGGGTTTCTCTGCCATTAGATAGCTCGGAACAATATACATTCAATAAGGTAACTTCACGACGGGCTCCATATTGTCTCTGCACCCTACCTCTGTTATCCTCCTACTAGATTATTCGGATCATTGACGTTTTCGGGGAGGCCTATCCTTTTATTTCTATGGCGGTCCCTAACTAGCCAAACACTTTGGCACCTACTATTTCAGCACCTGCAGACATCATGTTGATGGGGTTTGGGGATGCTAAGATTGATCAGATGATTGGTCGCTATCCCCCTACAGGGGGAATTGACTTTGAACCCCGTGCGGGGAGGAACCACAGCTGCGCGATGGGAGTTCCCGACCTTCACAACCCGGGAACGGTCATAGGGCCTAGCCGAATGGCCTCGTGTGATACCACAAAGGAGTGTACGCAATTGCCCTAGTTCGCCACCAACACTGTCGTAGTCGAGTGATAGCTAGTCCTGTGCAAGGGAGGAACGAAGCGCTATAGGGATATGTTACGACTTCTCCGTAGTCCCAGATTACCGACCAGCAAAGGCCATATTTTTTCGCTCCCTTGCACTATCATAGTTCACGACCATGCCCCAACGACCACAGACCTACACATAGATTTTATGCAGCTATCTAGAGAGGTGCTACAAGGATTATACATAGTTGTGTTGCAAGAGATCCGTCACCGTGGCCAGACTGCAAAACAGTAGCATGTAATAACCCCAGAAGTTCGGGCACAACAGGTTGCATGGATCACAAAAGCAATGAATATTATTAAGGAGCAGCTTACTCAGGGCACTCAGTTGGTCAAGAAGGCTACACAGCTCTAGACAGAAGTTCGATTCCACCTGTTAGAGTCGGCCCTTACAGCCCTCCGTCAGTGATCATTTCGTCTTTTGCATATTCATTTTTTGGTGTCTCGCTTGTTCCACTTCGTTGCATTTCACTAGGAGCATGCCATGGACTGACGAAGGGGTCTGTTGTCTTATGTTTCCTCATGTTTACACCTGCAGTGCTATTTTAAAAATTTCCTCAAAAAAATCACTCAAAGTCATTGCCGTTTCATATATGGTCATTAAAAATGTCAATAAGTGTCTTTGGTCCTAGTGTCTAGGGTTTTTGAGTCATTTGTATACTAGTCATAAAGCCTGCAGGGTGAGGAAGGTTCCGCATTTTGATTTTTTGTTTTATTATCATCAGCATTTAAAAAAAAAAAACATTTCTAGTCCAAAACTCTGTTTTGGAACTAGAAATTGTTCATTATTATTTTTGTAATAAATTGTACTTATTCCACCAAGAAGAAAATGTCAAAAGCAGACCCCTGGTCTTTTCCTTAGCCGAATAGCCATATCCCTGCAAGAAGACAGCAAAATCATTAAAATCGACCTTAGAAAAGCCAAAAGAAGATTGTATTTAAAAAGCCAAATGTGAAATTACAAAAACATTGTAATATGGGTTTGCAATTAGATTTGAATCAAATCTGATTGTGGAGGATATTTGTGTCATATATAAAAGCCAAACCAATTTCATTTGCACCAATCCACAGCACCCAAAGTCGTGATTTGGAGTTGGAGGGCCGATTTCAAAATTTTAAGCAGCGTTGAAGGGTCTTGAAGCTCGAGCGACCCACCTGGGCGCGAGCGACCCATCTGGGCAGAGCGACCCACCTGGGTTATGTCCGCAGTGTGAAAATACAAGGAGAGCGACCCACCTGGGCCGAGCGACCCACGCAGAGGTGAGCGACCCACGCAAACACAGAGGTTCGAAAATTCATTTTGAGCGCCCAGTCTTGTTTGGGATCGCCCCCATCGGCCTTCAAACAGGTTTTTTGCAATTGCTTAATGTTTTTAAATGCGTTGGTGGCATCATTGGTGATTTCAAACGTTTCAAATGGAGGATTTAAACCCCACAGTCATGGCAATATCATTTTCAGGGTTTTCAAATGATATGGGTGGTTGCATGAGTTTGTTGCTTATCTTATATCAGTGATATGTCCAGCCTTGCATATAATATCAAAACCATATTGTTCTCATGCCCATTATGCCATTGTGACCATTGCTATTAATTTACCATGTTTAAGACTTTCGTTCCATGGTGACTGTGGTTGTATTATGTCTCACTGCCCAATGTAAAAACATTCTCATGACTCTGTTTCAAACTGCCCATTTGACACCTTTGTTGTTATTGTTCATAGACAAAAACATTCATATGATGCCATGCTCCCCTTTGATAAGATTTGTTCAATATTTTGAAAGTTGCCCGCTCCCTTTGGTCAAAGTTTCACTTGCATTTAAAACAGAGATTGTGACTCTTTTCCAATCCATTTAAAACAGAGATATTATCATGGTTTGTTTCCTTATGGTGTTTTGACGGTGGGAATATTTGTTGGGTGTTGAAATACACATCATAACTTTGTTTGCACTGCTTTCATATCAGTATACATAGTGCCAATAGCTTGGTCAGAGCCATGTCAGAGACAGAGTCAGAATATGAGCTAGGGTCAGGCAGTGATTCGGTGACTGAAGGTAATGTGCCACGGGGGTCCCACAGAGATCACAGAAGTGGTAATCATTGCAGAGAGGAGCCTACTTCTTTGGCTCGGTTGCAGGCATGTCCATTAGCTATGGATTGTTTCCGATATTTGTCATGTTTCAGATTTTGTGAGATGGTTGCACAAACTCGGCCTCATCGTGAATTGGCCCGTTTGTTTGTTCTACATTTACGGGATGGCCGGGTAAGTCTTGCTGGGGTTGATTTCATTGTGTCACCCTTGACTATTGCTCAAGCCACTGGTATACCAAACATGGGCGAGGAATGGAACAAGGGTCAGCATTTAGAGAAATTCCACTATCAGCCATATATTAAAACTGGATATATGGGTTACTTGAGCAGAGTTTTTCCATTCAGATTCTTGAGAGATGAGTATGCACCGCTGATGAAGCTCATCATTCAGTATTTTAGTTGTGAGGGCAGGTATGCTCGTCTTTTCACGTACCATATTCGTTTGTTGATGCACTTCACAAGGGTACGTATGATGAATATCCCGTATTTCATATACCGCAACATAGAGAGGATGGTGATGTTTGTGCAGAAGAAGACGAGCCCAGTGCAGTAGTACAGGAGTATATATCATTTCGCTTTGATCCAGATCATGGTGTCACATTAGTTGGTAGAGCAGGGCATCACATGGGAGGATTTCATTTCTAGAGACTTTTTCAGAGTTCCACAACCGCTTCTCGAGACAGTTCATGATGCAGGAGAGCCTTCACACCAGCCGGACATACTTGAGGTTGAGCATATCAACACTCCTTTGGTTTAGACATATCAGCGAGGCCACAGGGCCTTATTTGCAGCGACACGGCGAGTATTATCTCCACGTGAGGTGGAAGGGGTCTTGCCGACTTCATCGACACGGCGAGTACTATCTCCACGTGATGTGGGAGGGGTCTCGCCTTCTTCTTCAGTACAGGTACAGGTCCAAGACAGGGGCAAGAGGCCCATGCATGATGAGGGCCCATCAGGAGGCCGGGACACCGATATGACAGTCATTGATGTTGATACGGGCTCTCCCAGCTCGAAGCTGAGGGAAGTCATCCAGGAGCAAAGGGCCGAGAATGACCAGCTGAAAGACCAATTGCAGAAGGCTCAGTGGGTGATTAACTATTTGGAGCAGCGCAACAAACAACTTGAGGATGAGCTCACATTTTATGAGGTGCGCCAAATCCGTGAGGACAGACAGTGAAATCGAAAGAGACCCGGTGACATGACACCGACTGACAGAGATACTGTACTCACGCGTGTGAATATCCATCTGGAGAAGTTGTTGGCGAAGGCCAATCGAGACAAAGACATGCTTCGCCACATGAAAGGCCATTATTGGGCTCGCATGCATGTGTGCAAAGCGAGAATGAAGATCATGAAGAGGAGGTTGCGCAAGGCATTTAGACGGAAGAAAAGGCCTAATCCACTTTGGATTTTGGCCGAGGCTTCATTGAATGGGCAGGACACATGATGGAGGACCTCCTCTCCGAATTTGGGCCAATTCTGAGAAAATTTTGTCATTTTCAAATTTTTGGGTCAAAAAACAGGTTTTGCAGTTACGTGGGTCGCGCGCTCATGCGCTCACTTTTTTTTGGGACACTTTCTGGAGGAAATTTTTACATTTTTTGGATTTTTCATGGTTAAATATGCATCCTCTGAAGTCAAATTAGCATTTCATCGAAATCTGGATGGTCAAAAAGCTCAAAAACACCATGAAAATCACCTTGCTGCCACCTTTTGCACCAGCAGGGAGTACCTCTGGGAGAATGAGGTTTTGGAGGGTCAAATGAGCTCCAAATTCAGAAATTCCACTTGGGTTGGAAATTAGACATCCAGGGCTTTCCAACGAGCTATCATGAGCTCAATTTGAATGCCGGGAAGTACCTCAAATTCAGCCTGGAACATGAGCGACCCACACGGCTCAGGAGCGACCCACTTGAAATTTTTCCTGAATTTTCAGCTGCCAGCTCAGTTTTTCGCCTAGTATGGACCAGTTTTGCTTGTGGATAGAATTTTTGGGTTTTATGATGTAAATTCATGTTTGGCATGTAACTTTGGCTTATTTTTATCTCTTCTAGAAGATTCACTCTCAAATGAGTAAAAAATCATGTAATGGATCAGTTTCCACTCTTTTAGAGGCAAGTTGTTATCTGCCTAGATTGTAGTTCCATGATTAGAATTGGTTGAAACTGATCCCTGAAGAGGGAATTCGACCCCTAGAGGTGGGGAAAGGGGTTAGAGTGATCTATATATTGTAATTTCTGAGGCATTCTACGGGTTGGACTCTTGGGATACTTTTGATACCATTGTACATATTTTTCATATTTTGGCTAAGGAAAGATCAGGGGTTTTGCGGCACTTGTTGGGATCCTTGTGGTGTTCTGTTCTTGATGGTGTTTCTTCTTTGTTTACTGTAAGTTTCTTCATGTTTAATGTATTCCATCCTTTCATTATGCTTCTGAACTAAGTTGAATGAGTGAAATAAGGTTGAATCCATTGTTTACAGTGCTTGGCCTTTGAATTCAGTTAGTTCTATATGTTTTCAGCTGTTTGGAGAGGATCCAAGTTCTTCTTTTCCCTCTTCAGCTCCTCGTCGGTCTAATCTATCCATATATCCAATTCAAAGCATCAAGATCATCACCTACCTCGCCCCAGCTTGAACTCTGCAAAGGTCTGACCTTATCCCCGGACCCAAAATCTGTTTTCCCATTACTCCAGCGAAAACCCAAAAAATCAAAAATCAAACATACCTATCTCTGTACTAGCCTAAAATCAGTTCTTATTGTAAGTCATCTCGCATCCTATTGCTTATTTTTTCGAGATTGACGGAGAGAGCCCTCTCCTGTCCTCGTAGGGCTAGCTACGAGGCTGAGCGTGGTTTGATGTAGCCTTGAGTTTTACTTCATTTCAGCCTGAGGTAGATTTGAGTGCTAACACCACCCCATGCTTCATTGTATCTAGGAATACTTACGACAGACGGAAGCTGCGTTCGATTAGGTTAAAGCTACCTTGCCCTCCCACATCTTTGCACAACATCTAGCCTTCATGAACACGATTGTAGATCTCCATCGCGCCAGGAAAGTCGTCAGGAAATGCTTGAAACCTTGGGGCGATACTGCCCTCCAGATCTCCCAAGATGCTCATACCGCCATCGCATGCCTCCACAAGATGCTAGAACAAGTTACCGCGGCCTCGGACGACCCTGCCTCCCTGACGCTTGTCAACATCACACACTGAGATACTACCCAAAGTCAGGAAGTGCTCCCTCCTCTCCTCATCGCTCTCAATACCTTGCGTGCGAAGATAGAATCCGCATCCCCAGAGTGACTTGAGACGAGTCACAAGATTGTGTTGGGGGACTATTGGAACAGGGTCTCCTACGAGCTGCGAAACTGATCCATTTTGAATACTTTTTATTATATTTAGTCTAGCGCAGGGGTTTTGGGGTGGGTCAAAGCCCCGAAACCATTGTAATGGGTAAAAGGGTAAAACCAGGGGTCCAAAAACCATAGTTTGTGGACCATAGGAAATTCTAGGCTAGATTATTATAAATAGAGGAAAATTTTGTATTGTAAAGGTAGGATTTGAAGAGCTATTGATGCGAATTGTGGTTTAAGTTATCTGTTTGGGTTTTTGGGGAAAGGACTCCTGCTAACTGTGTGCATGGAGATCCAGAGTCTAGCTGTGTGCGGACCCTGCTGCTGTGTGCGCAGGCTGGGAAGGGGGTTGTAAGAAGGAACTAATGAATAAGAAAGGTTGATAGAGAACTGAATCTGTGAATACTATCTATGTGAATCTTGGTAATTACTGCATTATGCGCATTCTATATTTAAGCTGCGAAAGATCTGTGTAAGTGTGTTTTCTGTATCTAGATCTGTTATGTTCTGTTTATGCAATATTGTGCTACTGTCATAAAATTATATAAGTATAGATCTAGCGGATGTGGATGCAAATAGAGACCTCCTTAGCCGTGCACAAAACAAGGTGATTCGGGTATCACAGGGCCAAATGCAGCTCTGCTTGTCTTACCTATCCTTTCTTAGGGTGCAGAAACCTGGTTCCAGCACCCACCCATACTACTTTGGGTGAGACTTTGACCTGTGCAAGTAGGTCACTGCCGAAAGGGCTAGTAGTATAGGGGTTTGTTGGCAAACCTTGAACTCCGAACCTGGGTCAGGACCCCTCGAGCCAACAAGAGTGGTATTTACTATTGAAAATCAAGGCTCTTAGGGTAGGAAAGCCCACAACTTTTAAAACCATTGAAGAATTCATCCAGTGTTTCAATGAGTGGAATGAGCAGGTCCAACATCTTCTATGTGAATTATATTTACACAATTTCTTTCTATAGGAAGATAGGGACAGTAACTCCAACCCCTTCATTGGGGACGTTCAGTTCCAGGATTTCCTATCTTTTTCCAAGAACCAAACTCAGTGGGCTAAGGCCTACAACACCTTTCAAAAAAGAGAGCATGGCCTAGACCTATGAGTTCGGGGGGAACCTACTAAACCCCTTTATCTATTCACCCAACATAAGAAATTCATGTAGACGAAAGGCGTGATATCCAAACTGGTACCTATCCTCAAGGATATAGTACAACATGGGCAGGATTACTTCCAGGACATTCAGGGAGAAGCATTGGCAACAGCTAAATAGAGGTGGCTAGCCTCCACAAACAATGTGAAGAATATAGAGCCATTTGGTTACAGGAACTTCAAAGCAGCTGCTTTCAAATTCCTTCTATACAACAACCTAGTCTTGAACATGGGCCCTACATGGATAGGGTGCAAATACAGGCGTCCTCTCATATGGTACCCCCCTAAGGACTATCATCACGATTATGAGTTGCCAGAGCGGCCCACAAACTCTGCTTTTGCAAAAATCAGAAAAAGACATGGCTTCAGACTCTATAAAGAGGAGGTATACCCTACATATTCTTTAACCCAACTACACCTCAACCATTTGTTTGCATGAGGACCTGCAAATAGGTAAGCAGGGGAGTATGTTTAGCCGAGAAGAACGTACGTTTCATCCCATCTTTACCATGATTTTTTATGTAATTTTATGAATTTTCCCCTCATCTTAGCAATAAAGTAAAGGGAAATAATGTAAATCCAAGGCAGAATGAACTTATGATAAAATGAAGGTTTAACAATGTAAAAACTGACTTGTCATATCTTTATTAATAGGGAAGAAAAGCAACCAAATTACTGATGACCAAAAGACAGCTGACAAGGGAGGAAAACGGGATCATAAGGGCTCCTATGGACAGGAGGGAGATGAAAAGGCACATCCACGCTTGGAGTACTCAAATGACAACCACGAAGCAGTAGGGTCTCGTATGGAAAGGATCTGTTACTACTTTTGAATTCGCCTTTAAAATGCCAAAGATGAACAAGATAGATATATCTCCATAGAGATTTTCCTCTGTAATAGACGTATCGGGACAAAATCGTCCAATTTTATTAATGCATTACTTTTCGACTTGATAAAGAATCTGATGCTTTTGGAATAAAAAAACTCTGAGTATTTCTTAGCAGTAAACTTTTGGTGGCTTTGGGCCTAGCCCTAGGAGTTTCTCTACTACTTCTGTGCTATACCTTTATTTACAGAATTTGTTTCCAGTCATCTCGTGCATTTCATAAGATATCGCTTAATTGGTTTATTATAAACATAAGATGCTACAGCTTCCTCTTTCATTATACTAGTTCACCATTCATGCCTTCTTGCTTAAAATCAATGCTTTCATAATTGTTTAAATGCTTTCATCATTTCCGATGCTTTTATAATTGTTTGATTAGTTTTAACACAAATTCTATTCACTTCTGCATATAGTTAATGTTGGATCTTTTCATTATCATTGTGAGTGTTTGGTTGTTGTTTAATTCAGAACACTGCCATTAGTAGATTAAAAGAGAATTCCATTGGAAAATTAGAATAACTGATTGTTGTTCAAATCATTAAGAGTTGTTGTTCAATTCATTACGGTTTCTGTTCAGTTCATCAAAGCACGTTGTTCAATTGTATTTTATTCTTTCCTGAGTAGTTACTTCTACATAGGCTTAGAATAGAATTAGCTCCCTTGAATAATCAAAATAATTCTATAATTCACTTCCAATTTGATTTGATTGAACTTCGAGAATTAGACAGTCTTCTTGATGATAATTTAGAGTAGTTGTCCTCCGACGTCACTTGCATATATTGTGCTTGCACTCTTGAAATAACAAGACTTTCCCTCGGTTGATAATTAAATGAGAAGCATTGAGGTCACCTATAATAGTCACCTTTATGACCCAACAACACCAAAGTGGAATTTTTTTATCATAGATTGCTTTCTTCATTAAAATTTTCAAGGGACTCCCATGTTGATTATATATTCCAAGATAATAAAATTTGAAGTAGTAGATAGCACATAGAAACCTTATCTCTGAAATATATTATTATTGTTATATTTTTATAAAGCTTCCATTTCATAAGTACCAAGTTTGTCTTATAAAATTAGCCAATATTGAGTCCTTTTGTTGGCTTCTAAAGGATATTGTTTGGTGCTCTAAATATATAAGGAAATTTACTCTGCAAAATATATATTTTTTGGATGAAACACTCTTTCTTCTTTGAATACAATATAACATAGTCAGCCAAGGCCTTTTCAAAGAACGAGTCTTTTCATTTTGAATGAATAGGAATGCATATGAGGAAAGTGGAGGAGAGATAGTATTTTCCAGCGTTGATCTTAGACACTAGAAGGGTGAACATTGGTATACACATGTTACTTGAAAGGGTTACCGGCAGGTATGTTATAAAATCATGTTAGTTTTCCATGTTTAATAATGACTGTGGGTAAGGGTAATTGCATGCATATCATGTTATTGGTATGCATGATAGTTACTGGCCAGTACATTATGGGTTTATTCTACTCTTCAAACTTGATGTTGCTATTTATCTTAGCTTGATATGGGAGAATTCCTTATTGATATTCAATGAAGAGGGGTGCATGGAGTCCTTCATATTATTCAATTGATTAAATTATCACTTCTCATGGAACCTTGTGAAAATATTGATGACATGTTATCAACATTTAACTGCAGGTTTTTGCGATGTGGGTTGTGCTACTATTGTAGATTATAGAAATTCTTTGTTGGCTGGTCCATCGATAATTCCTGCAAAAATTTGATCATTTTAAGTTTTTATATATAATTTGGTGGGCTTATCTAGGTTTGTGCACCAAAAATATTATAAATTTCATAGAGTTGTGGCACATTTGATGCAAGCTTATGCATTCACAAGTGACAAGTGAATGCTTAATAATGCTCAATTGATGTTCTATATTTATACTATGAAAAATAATATGTTAACATTGATTTCTATACAAGGTAGTTATTTTACTTCATTTGTTGCTCTTATGCATTTTTTTGATAAAAGTATGCCCTATATTCTATGGTTGCAATACTATGTGTTGCTTTTAATACTCAACTTCCTAATAATCTATAATTTTTATGTAAAAATTTCAAAAGGACTTGACATAATCAATGCTATAGAATATTTGGAAGCATATAATTCTCTTATGATACTAAGGAATTGATACATTGTGTGCAATTCTTTGTCTAGTGTCTTGAGTATGTTTTTCCTTCTGTCAAATAGAAGTTATAAACATCCCAAAATGCCACTTTGACTAATTTTTATTTTTTTATCTATAGTTGATGCATTCCCGAGAAAAATTATGTATATCAAGTGAGATATGAAGCATGGAAATGGTGTAGCATGCTTCTTTAGACCTTATATTATGCTCATAAATCATTATCAAACCTTAAATTTTAAAATGTAACATAAAGTCTCAGACTTTACAAAACATAGGAATTGCACACCAATGCTTTCTCTAAGATGAGATTGACTCAAAAATTAAAAGAACAAATGATAAGTAACAAACTATACTAAATTTTTTTTCTTGATGTAGTATTTCCAAAGACCTAGGGACCGTCTTGCATCAAACTCCCATAGTTAATATAAGAATCTTGCTCATGAGGTTGTTGACGAAACAAATATAGTAGGATGTCTTGGTATTTCTCTTCTTCCTTCTTCCTCCTGCTTCAAACTCATTAACCACTTATCACTCTCCTATGTCTACTTTCCTTACCAACATAGGTTAGAATGGCCAACATATTTGTTTCTTACTCCTTGTTTCCTATTTTGTTTTTTTGTAGGGAAGCTTACATATAAATGGATAACCATTTATTTCACACAAATGGTTTCTTTCTATATTATTCTACAAGGTCATGAGAATTTTCCCCTCCAACATAGGCAAAAAGGGAAAACATATTTGTTGCTTTCTCACAACTATTTTTTGTTTGTTTTTTTTTTACTACCAACTTAAGAGATGCATAGTTGTTTGTCACATATAATGGATTAGATTTGTCCTTCTCTGGTTTTTTATTAGTTCATTATTCTTGACACATGGCTTTCCAGGTTTTCTCACTAAAATTGGTTCAATATTTCTCCCTACATATGAAGAGAGGCTTCTTGCTGCAGTGCATGAATTATTTGCCAAATTTTCCTACTTCAACAAAAACATAGGTTCCCCAATCTCTCAAGAATGAACTTTTTGATATTTGTAGGGGTTTTTTTTGAGTAAATATTGTGAACAAACTGTTGATTTTGTGAATAAGTACAAACATTACTTCGAATGTGATCTTGATCCTGACAATAAATCAACATTTCCACATAAGATATATGATTTTATTAACCATTTAATACTTTCAAAGAATGTTCTACAAATTGATATCTAAAATAGATTTCCTCTTGCCTTCAAACTGGAGGAAGAATGCAAGGAAATGTGTGACTTTCATGTATTTTATCTCGAAGTTCCGGGATAGTAATTTGCAAATCAGGTATGATTCTTTTTAACGATATTCAACTAATGGCACTCTATGCTTGAGCATTTGTGGAATATGAAGGCAACATTCTTCATTCCCATTTACATACAAGAATTCAAAATTTGAATTGTCTTGTACACATTTATTGAAGTTTCTAGAAATTAACATGAATTCATTAAATCAAACACTGAAAAATATAGGACAATGAATATCAAGACATGTTTAAGTTGTTCTATTTTCTTACAGTTTGAAGAGGCTTATTACATTACTTTGAAAATTCTATTTTCAGGACCATTTGTGAGAAGTTT
Source organism: Pinus albicaulis (assembly GCA_034641835.2). Classification (NCBI taxonomy): domain Eukaryota; kingdom Viridiplantae; phylum Streptophyta; class Pinopsida; order Pinales; family Pinaceae; genus Pinus; species Pinus albicaulis. Next base: position 1,345,780,608 of record CM076577.1, on the reverse strand, counting down.
CATTTATATTGAAACTAATCTTCTGTGGGTTATGATTTATGTGTATAACATTCATGAGGATGGGATGATGACTTCTAAATCACCTTTATTGGTATCTTGCGGGAGATTGCACCTCACCATAGAGTGAAATTGGATAGATTTGGGGCTGATTTTACCATAGTGCACAGACATGGTAACAACATCTATCAATTGGCAATAGTTGGTTCTGACAGTTCAGAACAACATTTTCTCATACATACTTTACTAAGTCATAGTTCCACAAGTGATGAACAAATAATACAGTTGTTTCATGTCATAAACAAGTTGTTTGACAAACACAAGTAGTCAAGATGCGGGCATCTTGCCTTTCACACTCCAATCATTGTTTTAGTTCAGCCATAGGTGTGTTTGTATTCTTACCACTCAAAATGTATTGGTCAGCAATTGGTGCTAATTTCTTGACATACAATTGGTGCTAATTTTTTGACATATGTTTATTTTTATTGAACTTTTGTGATGTCCTTATGATGCATAGGAATAAATTCTAGTATACATGGCTTTAGTAGAAGAATTAAATTTAGTCTGATTTCTTATAGTTAATCATATTGCATCATCCAAAAAAATTTCAATTTTACAAATATAAATTAACTTAATTTTATTTCTTAGTTCATTAACATCAATAAAAACTAGGATCTTTGGTAGTGAATTTTGGCATGCTGGAGACGCATGCATCACCATGAGTCTTCCTGAGTTACAGTGAGCCTATCACTTGGCTCATACTCATTATCTCATTGAGATTTGGGACTCAGGCAGACTTGGAAAACATAGCTAGACTTGGGTTGTAGTTGGCTCAAACTTTTCTCAGGCTCAGCTGAGAGTAAGATCAAACTTTCCAGGCTTGGCTCAGACTCAACTTTCACAAAATTTGGCATGTTTTATTTTTTCTTTTATTTTTGTGAAGTTTTTCTTATTCTATCACATGTGTTGAGTCCCAAGAAAACTAAGTATTTGTTGAATTTGAGTCTGACAATTTTGAATTTTACATTGAATTGAATTAAAATAGATAAATCAACATGAAGTGTAAATGAAAACATCCTTAGGAGCTACTTGAAGAAAGCAATGAATTATATAGGATATTGTCAATTTTTGGGCAATTTTACACTATTTGTTAAATTAACTTATTTTTCTAAACGGAACTAGGCTATTTTCCACTATACCCCAAGTGTTTGTTGTTGCCAAATATTCTTGGTATGGCTAAAGTGAGTTTAAGTTTGACTAAATCTTCACATATCGTTAGGTACTTAAAGAGTTGGTTTTTTTTATTAATTTATTATTATATTGTTTTTGCAAATTTAAATATTAAATGCATGTAACCAACCACCCTACCTAATAGCGTGTTGGAAAAGGTAAGATATTTTTCAAGGTTGAAGGTTGTTTAACAACAAGGCTAAAAGCCATTACCAAAATATTATCAGTATGAGCTCAACATGTCACTTGTGGTAATTGAACCTGGGTAGGGAGGATAGAAATCATTCCTCCCAATCACTTGAGTTAAACCCAATAGACTTTAAATTAAATTTTGAAGGACATGTAGGTGGACTTTGATCCACTTTTATGTGCATTGTGCACGGGTCATTAGAGCATTTAATATAATATATTTAGGTGCAAACACACGTTTGATCACTGCCTCAAGGTGCCCCCATGGCTTCAGGTTTTTCCCACATGGGTTTTGAATCTTTCCCATTGGTGAAAAAAATCTTGCTTTCCACCATTAGATCTAAACCCTTTGGGTGGTTACTTGAAGAATTTCAGTTACTGTAACTTCAATTTATTATTTTCCTGGGAAGTTAGTTAATGTTGTTTGAAATATCAGCGTGTGTGAAATGGTTATTTATCCTTTACATAATTTCCAAGTAGAATCATGTGGGAAATACTACAAAATTATCTACAAAAATTCTTAGTTAAGCATTCTAAGCATAATAACATTGTCTCGACATTACACTCTTCTAGCAATCTTAATATAATTTATTCTGATTCCTGAATATCAATTTGTGCCCTGACCACATTATATGTTTTTTTTTAGTAGCTTATTGTTCATAATTCCATCAAGAATAAGTCACTATTTAATTGACTTTGTTAAGGTTTAATTTGAAGTAATTTTCATGTCCTTTAAAAACGTTACATCCTTAGGGTTTTGGTAGCTCTTTCTAGGGTATAGATAGAATTTATTGTCTCTTAGCATCATCACTATCATCAGAAGCCTTATTTTTATTGTCATCCTATGTTCAGATGGACATGTGAGTAATGTCCTAGAGTTTGAGAGTGTACTCCATCATTTTCTAGGCAAGCAGAGTGCTACCCAATCTGATTTATGTGGGTCCCAGAGTGCTACCCAATCATCATTATTTTCCTCTCTTTCTTTTCATTCCATGTTCATTCCACTTATCTTGATGCCATATCCACAACAATAAAAATTTGAAAAATGCTCATTAGGTACTATAAAATTAGCAAAAAATGTAATTAATTGTGATGCAAAATGAACAACTTATGATGTGATCTTATATCTTAATTTATTTTCCTATTCAAGTATAATGTTGCACTCAAGTATAAAGTTACCATATTCTTGAAATTCCTTTTAATCCGCAAAGAAATGCTGCAGAAGTCATGTTAAGCATGAGTTATGACATGTTTGCAAATGAAAAAAAATATACTATTGTGAAAAGAAATAGGTTAAACAGGGTACTGAAGACAATCAAGAGAGTGCAACTCATGAAGTTAGTTTGCATAGTGAAGATAGTGATGAAGTGTTAGTGGAGACAATAATGATTTGAACTTCTCCAAAATGAATACATAATTCAATAGATTTAGATCACACCTTAATTAATGAATTTGATGAGAATACCTTGACAAGTTGTTGTAAAGTGAGTTACAAACTTTACACTCAACTCTGTCTTCTTTTATGCCAAAGTATTTTCATAATTGTTAATATGAATGTATATGATGCACAAGGTATATTCACAGAGACACTATTTGTCCTTGCCGATTTTTTGAGCTCCTTGCTAATTTTTTGAGCTCCTAATCTAATTGTAAGTATCAGACCTATTTTATATAATTATCCAATATTGAGTCCTTTTGTTGGCTTCTGAAGGATCGCATTTGCTGCTCTAACAATCTAGGGAAATTCACTTTGCAAAATTTATATTTTGGCTGAAACGCTCTTTATGCTTTGAATAGTGTATAACATGGTTAGGAAAGGCCTTGTCAAAGAACCATTCTTTTCATTTTTAATGAATAGGAATGTAGATGAGGAAGCTAGAGGAGAGATAGTATTTGGCAGTGTTGATCCTAAACACTTCAAGGGTGAACATTAGTATACACAAGTTACTCAAAAGGTTTATTGGCATGTATGTTATAGAATAATGTTAGTTTTTCATGTTTAAGACTGAGGTTGGTACTCTAAGGTGTTGTTGGATGCTCGAAACCCCGATCATGATGGCCTGAAAAATTCCTCGCATTAGATTTGAACCCCCACACATCAGTTGCTTCCTACACCAATTTCATCCTCTTCTGGCACTCCCCTTTGTTGCATCATGATTAATATCTATTGAGATATGTAGCGAATTGGTGCATTATGAATTGTCCTTTGTGCAACCCCTCTACTATCCTATATTTCCTCGCCTATATTTTTCTAATAGAAAATTCTCCAAGGAGCATAAATTTCAAAGGAAAGTGTTCAGTATGTAAAATAATGGTTGGAAGGAAACAGAGGCACCCCCATAAATGAGTGAGCAAGAAATTGTGAACCTAAAAGAACATGGAAAAAGTAGTATAACTTTTTCTCAGCATAGATCAAAATATTGAGAATGAAATATCACTTCATGCATTGCCAAGTATATCAATAAGTCAAACCCTTGAGATCACGATATACATTAAGAAGAAAAAATTCATAGTGCTTGTTGGTTTTGGTAGTATCCATAGCCTTAATGATCAAAGGTTAGCAAAGTATCTCAGTCGTTTTGTGTACCCAATGGAAATTTTTGAAGTATCAGATGCTAACAGAGGAATATTGATTGTGGAGGAAAATTATATAAACATCAAACTTAATATCGAAGAGTAAGAGACTATAACTTATCAAGCCCCATGTATGACATTCCTATGGGAAAAGTAGATGTGGTTCTAGGGATTAAATGACTGCGAACTTTGGGTAAAGTTCTACAAACTATAATGAATTATATATGAAATTCAAATTAGATGGAATTGATTACAAACTCAATGGGATAAGTTCTCCAATTTCTCAGATGATCATCTCACACAGAATGGAAAAGTTCCTAGAAAAGAGTTGTCGTGGAGTCATTACTAGACTTTAATTGATCGAAGTGAAGCACAAAGATGATATTCCATTAGAAATAAAATGATCTACCTCCTGCTAGAGATCATGAACATCAAATTGAGCTAATACATAGAATTAAAACTCCTTATAGAAGGTCTTATAGACTAAGAAAAATTTGATCTGGAAAATCTAATTTTTTTTTGTGATTTCACTGACTGTTTCAGGGGTTTAAAAATCTGCAAGTCCCCAAGATGGGAAAATACTATGGACATGGCCTCAAAAATGAATTAAATCTATGTGTTACATCAGACCATCAACCCCACCGCCCACTAGAACTATATGCCAAACTTAATAAACATTTGATGGGGGGGTTGGGTTGCCACCCCTGTGAACAGTTTATTATACCAAGAAAAAGGGAGATGGGGAGGTTTGCCACCCCCGCAGACCCACCAACCCCCATAACTTTCATGTGTATATAGTATAGCAGGTAGGGCCACACAAAGTGGACCCCGTGCCACTTAACCGCTCACCCAACGACATGATGAATATTTGGGGACTGGAGGGGGTCAAACCCACATGGCCCACATGGTCAGACCCTGAGCGGGTGGTCCCAAAAATATTAAATTAAATAGAATTTCCATAAATGTGGTAATCCAAAATAATGAGGGGCAGGATTTGATCCCCCGACCACTAGTCAACTATCAACTTAAATTACCTCTGGGAAAAACCGCCAGACCTTGAAAGGTCCGCCCCTCTAACAAATATATAAATTTGTTTTTGCAGAGCGACAAAAGAAGAGAAACGAAGTGGAGTGGAATCACGAGCAGGCCAGAGGGGTGAAACCATGCCTAGGGAATAATAAGTGGCATAAAAAATATTCCTCAGGGTGAAAAACTTGTCAGTGTCAGTTTTAGACAAATGTTATGTCGATTTTACACCTCTCAGTGGCAGGAACTCAACGGTGATGTTTGTTTTCTACATCAAATCTCTCCATTTTCTGCCATTTTCTAGATTGGAGGTATAAGGGTGTTTTCTGTAATTTTACTTGTACTTCTTCTTCTTCTTTCCACTTAATGAATGAAGGCCTCCCCACTTTTTATCAGGGCCCGGAGACGTAGTCCAAATTGGATGAACTTTGTAATCAAATTTTTGGTGTCTTTATCTCATGCATGCTATGTTCTCTTTTCTCTTCATTTTAGGTTCTTATGTTTCATGGTTCTAAGTGCTATGTTATATGTAATACTTTAATGCATCTATAAGAAAAATATATTTGATCAAGTGGTATTAGAGAAGGTCTTTATCGATGTGAATTACATGAGTATATGCTAACAAGAAACAAGCTACAAAGAGGCAAAGGAAAGCTTAAGTCCTTTGACCCTGAAGCAGGATGTGCACCACGAAGAAGAAATATGGAAAACAAGGAAGCTCGTTGGGAAGAAGAGCAGAATTACTGCAAGGAATTCTACAACATGGTAGAGAAAGTAGACAAATTGTTTGCAGAGTATGAGAAAACCGTCAATCCCGAGAAGAAATATGCAGATGATCATGGATCAGTAAATCATGGAGATGGTGGAGAAGAGTCCCCTCCCTCACCATCTTCTATTGACAATTCCTCTTCTTCTTCTCATCATTCTTGCAGATGTCATAGACATACATCTAAGAAAAAATTACTTAAACTAGATGTAAAGTTTGACTTTCCTATGTGTTAGCTCCCAGTAATTCTGAAGGCTAAAGACTAAACTACAGGGGTAACATCAAACCACTTTGGAAACCAGGACCTAGCCTTCCTAGACTTAGAGAGGGCTCTCTCTATTAGATATATCTTTTTTTATAGGGCTAGCTATTAGTGCATAGGGTTTTTCTTGAAATTTATGGTTGAGGTAGCAGAAGAGGGTCATTGGGATATGGAGTCAAACAGGTGTAAACAAAATCAAATGGATGAATAACTGAGGTCAGGTGCAACCAGGAAAGTTAGCCATGTCAATGGATCTTAATATCTTATTAAATGGAAAGGAGGAGGAGATTAAGGTTCAACGTGAATGTAGAGTAGACCGTCTCTGAATTTTGCATTCAGGTCATAGAGGAAAACATAAAGTATTGTTTTGAGACTGAGCAGGGTACCCCATGGTAAATCCTACACAAAAATTGCTAGCCTCATTAAAGAAATAAAACAATATGTAAAACTAGAGATGACAGATTAGAAGAAAAGGAGCACTTCACCACAGATCGTAACACAAGAATATAAAAAATAGCATAATCTTTCATTCATGCAAAAGAGAGTGCTTACGACTAGATGAGTCTATTACAATGGTTTTTTCCCTTCCGGACTCCCTTTTATACTTCTAATGCATGCATTATTTATATAAAAACTTAAGTTAGTTACTCTATGTAATGTTCCAAAATTTTATGACAATAATTTGGAACATTATTTTTTGTTGATTTCACCTAGGAGGAGAATAAATGGGTAAGGAGGCCCATGCATAGTGATAATCTCAATAAAATCCCTCATAGTATGAAAGGGGATCATCATTGGAGCTGGTATTCACACCCTCATGTGTGAACAGGGTTATTTGCAAGTGGACAAGGTCAAGTTTAACCAAGTCAACAGTGTTGGCCCAAGAGGTGGAGTACACTTAGAGAAGCAGTGCAGTATGAATGGGAAGAGGGTTATTTGGTGGAGGAAACCCTAAAAGGAATGGGACCCATGGAGAAGGGCTTTCACTTGTTTAAAATGAGGGCAAGGCAACCATTGTTTCTCATGCTTTTATTATTCATCTCATTGTCTATTCAGACAATTGTGCATTAATTTTTGTTTAGAAAGAGTTGTCATGAGGAATTCCTGTTTAGGATTCCTTCTCCTTCTTGAGAGGCCTCTTGAGGTATTGTTCTTCATTCTCCACATTTCTTGGCTCAAGGCCAAAGCTTCCTCCTCCAAAACAACATTATTTCTACAGCAGCATAATTCTGTGTTGTAGGGTGTTGCAGTGGAGGACCTCAACACCGTTTCCGGAGTTGATTTTCAGAGGAGGGAGTCTCCATTCCTTTGGGAAGCTAGTGAGGAAGGTTTTAGCACATATTGCAGACTTTCAAATCAAGGCCAACCCATTCCCTAGCCCTATAGTGCATTTCCATCCAGTAACTGCGTTATTTTAGAGGAGCATTTGTAGTGGGGCTCTTGCAAATTGTTGGAGGGAAAGAACTTTGGTGAGAGGATCAACCTTTCACTCTAAAGATCCATTGGAGGAGGCATATTCATATTGGGCATCATCTACAACAATCTCCATCTAGTTCTATTTATGAGTTGATGTTGCTACCCAGCAACTCCGGCATTTTTCAGTTTTTGTATATTACAGCCAATCCTTCCAGGATTGACTTGAAGTAGTCATTGGGAGTTGAGATCTTCACTCCCATTGTTGTATTGGGCCATAAATTTGTATATATATGTATTTTACATATGTTAGCATGCAGTCGCTCTATAAAACTGCGTTGTCATAGCTTGAGCATCCATGTGTAGCAGTATTTTATCATGTATCTTGAACTTGTTTCTTAAGGTTGAGCATTGCCTATCTTGAGTGACCTTTTTCCTCAAGATCTTGTATTCATTTGTTGTTGCTATTATTAATGAGGAGCCTATGGATTTCTCTCACATTTATATGAGTTGAGTGTTGTTGTTCCTTCATTATTTTGTTTTCATATTGCTGGGCCTCCAACATTAGAATATCTTGAGATATTCTCATTGTTGTAGCATTTTCATAATTTGGAACATTACAGTGGTATCAAAGCATGATCTCTGGCTCAGCCGGTGGATCTCAGCCATCATGATATCAAGGAGAGAGAAGATGAAGACTCCATTCTATGGAGAGAAGAAGGAAGATAAGCTTACAAAGCTTCTTCCAAAATATCTACAGAGCATTCATGAAGAATTCGAGAAGATAAGAAGGGAGATTTGTACAGGATCTCCAAGAGGGTTTGAAACTGAGTCAAACTCTAGATTTTATTATAGGGAGTGTGAGCATGTAGCCACACCCTATGATTTACAGCGCAGTCACATGGCTATTTTTTCCCTAAGGAGGAAAGAAGAAGGAGAAATGTCGAAGAGAGGAACTCTTGGTGGTTTCTTGCATGAGTATGAATCTCAAACTCAGAAGTTTAGAGATGATATTAATTTTCCGGAGTTTTGAAAGATCATGGTGAGGAGGAGAAAGCATCATAATGAGGATAGATTTCTTCTATCCTTCTTTGATGGTTCCCTTACTTGTTCAGCCAGGGCTTGGATAGAAGAGCTAGACACCTTTTTGTAACAGCATCAGATTTCTGAAGATGAAGCCATCAAAGTAGCAGCGCTGCACTTGGGAGGTAAGGTATATGCATGGTGGTTATTTGAGTCATTTACTTTAAAAAATGAAAATACCTCTTCCTATGCAATGTTCATTAGAAATTTGATGAAAATATTTGGTAGGATGAATTCTGAAACACATGTGGAGGAAACAAACACATTCAAACAAACAAAACCTTTGCATGTGATGAAGGAAACCATAGACTTAAAAACATTTCAGAGAACCATGAAGGAGGCTGATATCTTGCATGATACTTTGTTGGAGGCAAGACCTTCATCTTGTATTTTGGCACAAGGAGGCAAAGAGATTCCTTTTCCAAAAGGAGGATCTAATCACTGGAGGGTTTCCCACTCATGTTGAGGAGGCTGAGGGCAACAGCGCTATCATTTCTACAGTTGATCTAGCACCTCATGCAGAGGAAGGAGGAGCTCTTTCTCCAACTAGAGGGATTCTTGCATCCTTGCAAGGAAGTCCCCAGGATTTCATACATGGAGGTCCAAGCACAATCAGTGAGTAGCATGGTTGTGCAGCATTTCAGTTGGAAGGAGAGGGAAGGAAGGAAGAGCAGCATCATGTGATGAGAAGTACACACCCTTCTCTATTTCAGAGAGCTAGTGCAAAGAGGAGACAGACTGTATTGCACTGTGAGAGCAAGGGCAAGGTTTCCCAACCATATGTGTAGTCCACTTCTGACATTGATGTCTCACTGCATAGAGGCATTCCACCAGGGAGGCCACCTGATCTATCATTGATGAGAGACATTTTGTCTTTGGATTCACCACTCTTGGATTTTGGAGAGGTGAAGAGTTTGGAGAAGAAATTTGGCATGGGGGATGTCAAAGTAGCAGACAGCAGCAGGAGGGGAGCTTCACATGCCAGATCACTAGCGCTGTCCCTTGGGAGGATTGATCCGCATTGGAGATCTCAGCTCTTGGTAGAGTACTCCAAGGATCTTAGTGCATGCATGATTCTCGATGACCCGGATAGAGATGATGAGTATATGGTGGATTATATGGTCATTTATTCACATGACAGAGTCTTCTTGACTAGAGATTCTAGTCTCAAGGAGAAGTTGTTGCATGTAGCACAGGAGGATTTCTTTCCTATGCATTTTGATGCATATCTTGCCTTGGCAGAGGAGTTCATTTGGGAGGGCATCTAGCAGGACATACATCAACATATGGAGAGATGCAAAGCCCAGATGATTATGGATAGGATGTCACATCTACCTTCCTACTCATTGGGAGTAAGGGAGCATTATCATTTAAGCCATTTCAACTCAAGTCTTCGAGTACATAATGGAGAATGTACAATTTCAACTTATGTTTTGTACTTCTTGTATTTTTATGAGAAACATAATTTACCAAGGAGGATTATTCCTTTTTGCATATTGTATAATGATGTACTTGAAGCCATTTTTAGCATTGAGATTGGCTATCTCATTTGTGGGTTGTGGGGAAAGCCACACGATTCTTGGTGTGCACCATTGGCACCAAACTGTACTTTCATATTTCTATCTTGTAAAATGATTGTGGTAGCAAACAAGTGGCTGGAAGAACACTTGTTTTTGTTTGATTTGATGCAGGCAAGGAATCCACTGTGCTGGTTCCTTGTATGGGAGCTTGATCCACTTTCCGGTTGTCATGTGACAACTTGTTTCTATTGGTTTTTGCTTCCATGTATTTCTAGTATCTCTATGTTCATGGGAAGCTTTGATTGGAGACTGGGCTTGAGACTGAGAATGTCCATTGGGAGCATGATTCTCCCTACTATACAAGTTGTACATTTCAAGAGGAACCATGGGCTATCCATGAATGCCACATTACATTTCTTCTCTTCTTGTGGGAGGGACCACTTGAAGAACTTGAGGAGGCACCCCATGGATCATGAGAAAATGGAGGAGTTAGCATAGTCAACTCTTTTCCCTTTGAAGATGAGGGTAGAATCATCTATGAGCCACTCCATTTATATGAGCAAAACATATGGTAAGAGTATTTTTGACTTGCATAGTGATTTTTCTATATATATGCATCTCTTGACCATATATGTGCAGGAATTTGCTCAAAGAAGGGATATTCTTCCTTGTAGATTTGGTGGTCTACATAAGGCCATTTTGGATGATCACTCCCTAAGAGGAGATGGGGAGGATATTTCTCATGGAGAACATACTTACATTGCACATTACATCATTCACTTTCTCCAGATTTGTGAAGAGATTGGAGCAGCAAGCAAATGGTGGGGAGGCTACCCATAATTTTATTTTCTATGGTAGTGGAGAGTCAAACTGCGTTGGATACATTTGAGGGACCATTGTCCTTCTCCTTTACTTCACATGGAAACCAGCATGATTCTCCTTATGGTTCCCTTGATTGATATTTCTAGAGCTTTTCTTGGGAGCATGATTGGAAGAGATACACATTGGGTGAATGTGTTCTTGGAGGGAGAAAACTCTCACACACTTTGCACTACATGTTCTAGAGGGAGCATGGGAGATAGTATGGCCACTACAACAGCTCATTTGTTTCCTTATGAGGTGAGCCATATGAGAAATGTGATGCCATAATATGATGACTTCCAACTCATCACATATGAGATGATTCGGGCCAACATGTTTCATAACGTTGGAGGAGAGATCCTTGGAGGTCTAATCTCCATATTGACATTTGAGGGAAATGTCATTGTAGCCCAGGACCAGCATACACTCTACACTTATCCAAAGTGGAGAGGAGGACAACGTGGGGTAGGCTATTTTGTCTACCAATATCAGATTATTAGCCCACCTACATTGCTGGAGCTAGAGGTGGAGGATGACTTTCAGGATTTGCCATGTTGGGAGGCAACTCATTTTGCATGGATGATTGCTTGGGGGATGGAGGATCCACATGAGGAAGATGTTCCTCAAACATTTCATAGAATCCATGCCTTGAGAGGAGGCTTTCCAGTTATGTCCTTGCAGTTGCTCGAGGACAAGCAACATTTGGGGGGGGAGGACTATAATGTTCCAAAATTTTCCGAAAATAATTTGGAACATTAATTTTTGTTGATTTCACCTAGGATGAGAATAAATGGGTAAGGAGGCCCATGCATAGTGATAATCTCAATAAAATCCCTCATAGTATGAAAGGGGATTATCATTGGAGCTGGTTTTCACACCCTCATGTGTGAACAGGGTTATTTGCAAGTGGACAAGGTCAAGTTTGACCAAGTCAACAGCGCTGGGCCAAGAGGTGGAGCACACTTAGAGAAGCAGCACAATATGAATGGGAAGAGGGTTATTTGGTGGATGAAACCCTAAAAGGAGTGGGACCCATGGAGAAGGGCTTTCACTTGTTTAAAAGGAGGGCAAGGCAACCATTATTTCTCATGCATGTATTATTCATCTTATTGTATATTCAAACAATTGTGCATTCTTCGTTGTTTAGCAAGAGTTGCTGGGAGGAATTCCTGTTTAGGATTCTTTCTCCTTCTTGAGAGGCTTCTTGAGGGATTGTTCTTCATTATCCACATTTCTTGGCTCAAGGCCAAAGCTTCCTCCTCCAAGATAGCGTTATTGCTACAACAACATAATTATGTGTTGTAGGTTGTTGTAGTGGAGGACCTCAACACCATTTTCGGAGCTAATTTTCAGAGGAGGGAGTCTCCATTCCTTTGGGAATCTAGTGAGGAAGGCTTTAGCACATATTGCAGACTTTGGCATCAAGGCCAACCCATTCCCTAGCCCTACAGCGTAGTTACATCCAGTAACTGCGTTATTTTAGAGGAGCATTTGCAGTGGGGCTCTTGCAGATTGTTGGAGGGCAAGATCTTTGGTGAGAGGTGTTAGCCACCTATAAAATTTGTCATATAAAATGGTGGCTAAATCAATTTTTGAAGCCTTCAAAAAACAATTTTATTGCCAAATTGTTATTTCTTGAAGTCTTATGAAGATGACTTATCCTTGAGTTAATTTTCACTGTTGTTTCCCTCTCAATTCTGAAAATCTGCTATTTCATGAAGAAAAAACTGTTGCAAAAACTCTATTTTTCCCCTCATTTTACCCCTCCTTTCACTCATAATTAAACTTCTTTTTATCCCCTTGTTCCCCATGAAAATTCCTCTATTTTCCCTCATTTCCCTTCTTCCCTTCTGTTGAAGCCTCGAAAATTGCTGCTTCAAACATTGGGGGAAAACCACCCAGTCGGGACCTTAAGACAACTCCTTTTCCATTTGGGATGGTGGCTCCGACTGGATTGATAGGACCAGTTTCCTAGTAATTTGAATGGGTTGGTAATGGAATGATTGGATGGGGGAAAATGGGACTAAATGACTGAAATGAAAATACTAACTAATCTAATTTAAATACTGATAAATAAATTCTAAAACTAACCCAAGTATCATATGTGAATACAATTTAAAATTGTTTCAATTGAACAATAACCATAAAAATGTATTATAGCTTAATTGAAATGTGCAGCAACAAATAAAGATAACTCTGTTTAAGAAATTAAACAGATTTATATTAGCATATTGTATTTATCATTGTATATCATTTACATATACTTTTGAAAGATAAATATTTACAATATACTCAGAAATGATATATATAAAGAAATATTGTGAAACAAAGTACATATAAACAATAGCAAATTTAAAAGAGAATATAATATAACAAAAGGAACTAACAGTGAATATATAGAAATACCATATCCATTTTGAGACTTTCAAATGCAATCTGATACTCTAATCCAGCAATTCCGATGCAAAATCAACTGTAAGGTACAGAAATGCAACTCTTAAAAATAATTCCGCATAGAATCACAAGATGTGATCCTTTATAAAAGAATATAGGAGTAAATGGAGTACAAAAATGTAATCTCCAAGTCAAAAATATTACAAATTAAGGACCCCTTTCTAAATGCATGAAAATGGGTTTGAATAGGTACTTAACAAAACAAAATAACTAAAACTATTCCTACAATCTATCTAAAATAAAAATATCTGAAACTGAAATGCGAGCTTGTAGAAGACTGGCTCATTGATCATCAAATGAGGTGGATGTGCGAAGGTGGTAGATATTGAGCATATCTTCGACTTTTGTTGGCTGACTCATTTTTGAATGTAACTGCCCAGTGTATGTAGCATCAGAGAATTCAGGAATGATATAATGAATAGTATTCGAAAGGAATTTTATGGCCATCTGTTGGCTGTGTGGCTTGATCAGATAAGTCCACATATTATCCCATGAAATTCCTTGAAGTTTTCTAATGTGTTGATTTTTATTGATTATCTCTTCCTTCCACCTGGAATCAGCGTCTTTTACTTTAGGTAACTCACCTGAGGTACAATCTGAGATCAAATTGGTGGTGTACAAGCTATCATTAATCAATTGTGTTGTATTATTCATTAAAATTTTAGCCCTTGATGTGGCTCTTTCTGATTTCATTAACTGATGTTCCCATTCCATAAATAAAATTTCCTTGTGTCTTTCTTCAATTCTAGGAAGATTAGCTTTTCTTCCCTGCTTTGTATCCTGCCATGAAAGGAACTCAGAAATTTTATCATCAACATCCTCAATTTCTTGCCTAAGAGTGACTGATTTATCTATAGAAGATGATGTTATTTCGCACAAAGGCTCAATTTGTGTCAACTTTAGACAAAATTCATTTAACTGTTGAGATAGCAGTTTGTTTATTTCAAGAGCTTCAGTTATGAATTGAGCTATCTTAGGATACTCCTTGAACTTGTCCAATTCTGATTGGAACATTTTTTCCTGTTCAATCTTTGAATTTCTCTCATTTTGTAGAAGATTTTGTAGCTTTTCTACCTCTTGATTCAACTGTTGTTGTTTGTCCAAGGCTTTTTCATCAATATTCTTCTTTTCAAGGCTGAGCTTCTCTTCTAGATGTTTAGTTATGAGCTCTGCATCCTGTACTTGCTGTTCCAACTGAATAATCTTTTGTTGATCTCCGACAACCTGTTCTTCAAAATTAGCAATTTGCATGTCCTTTTGTTTTACCAGATATGAAACTTCAGAAGCTTTATCTATAGTGGCAGCACTATAGGCACCGGCATACTGAGACAATTTGGTGAGATCCTCAGATGGATCCACCTCAGCATTTTTATAAACAACATTTAGAAATTCCCCTTGTGATGCCAAAAGGGCATCTTGATCCGTTCTCCTCCTTTTCCTTTGTTTTCTTACCACAGCCCTATGTTTGGGACTGTAGAATATATCTAAAGGAGTGATTTCTTCTATCTTTAGAATAATTTCTCCTGTGGGGTTTTCAGGAATAATTTCTACATCCTGATCTTTGGGATTATCAACTTGACGAGTGTTTTGCAGTCCTATCTGCTAGGCAAATTGTTGATATTGATTTAGAAAATGAGGAGAAACAACCAGTTCAGTATCTACTTGTCCTCCAAGTTGAGAAACTGCATTATCATTCTTGGGTGCATGTTCAGTGTTTTTACTTTCTTTTCTTCCTTTCTCAATATGTACATGGGCATCAGTACCCGTGCTCTCTTTTTTTGTTTGAACTAAAGGCTTCTGAGCGTCTTTTTGAACAGTTGTTTCTGTCCTGGCAGTGTCAACTTTGCTGCTGTCCTCCTTTTTCCCTAGAACAGGATCAGCTCCTGTGACTTCTTTACCAGAAGTACTTCCTGCTTGTTGTGATGCTTTCTCCTATGTGGGAACTCTCAACTGATCAAGAGACACTTTAAGTAACCTCTAGCTTCTAAACAACAAAAACTTTTTCATGTCCTCGGCTTGCAACTTGGACTTGGCTAAATTAAAAAATTGGGATATATCATCCATGGAAACAAATAAATCATCAAAAATGTCTGGTTCATGTTCAAACCGGGCAATCGAAACAGAGGTAGTAAAATCATACGCCACTTTCCTTGGGTCATATTGTCTTCCAGGAATTGTTGAAAGCTGAAGATCAGAAATCTTACCAACTTCTTTCTCAGCATGAGCGAAACTATTAAGAGTATAGTCACCACACTTAAAAGGGAAGGTAGGCCACATAAGTTTTTTATTGCTTTTCAAAATTCTAGACATTCCTTCAACTGTCAGTTGGTAAGAAATCTTCTAAGCTAACAGCTTATCTGGAACGTATAAGGGAAGGATATGTGGCTGAACAATACTCCCAAAAAATCTAATATAAGTGAATTTTTCTTCCCGAAACCAATCTCCGATAGAGGACAAATCAGTCTTGGCTTTATTAGAAAGTCTATGAGGGAAATGACCAAAAATGGTTTGGTAAATTGGAATGAGAAAACCATGGCAGACTCTGTAAACATGAAGTTTGAAATATTCTTTCCATAAGAAATTGTGATACACATGAATAGGGATAGGTTCTTTAGGAGTCCATCTCCAACCTAGCATGGGGAACTCAGAATTGAAATAGAGGGTGTCTAAAATATAAGCACAAAAATGGAAAGGGGTAGAATTCCCTGAATTCTTGTCTTTTCTATACTCTAGAATCTGATTGGCTATTTTATCTGAAAAAATGACAGCCCAATCCATAATTTCAGAACTAACAACAGAATGAATAAACGGGACCATTTGAATAGAAAATCTAGCAGAGTTATCATTTCCAAACAACCTACACATCATCGCTGCGGCATAACAATATGGAGGTGAGAGTGACTCCACATAGTACATACCTGATGCCTCCTGCTTATGTTTCTCAGGATTATTCCTCCATTCTTTGATTGGCTCTGCCTGGTTTGGATGTTTTGCAGCATATTCTTTAAGGAAGTCTTTGTTGTAAATCTTTTGCGGGTTGGGAAGATGGTACATTGCTTTAATATCCTCTGCCTTGAATGAACCAAACACTGATCCAGAACCAGAAACAAAAGTCCTATTTTGAATGGTCACATTGTCAATTACCCATCTGACAACATCATAGTAGGGAAAAATGTTTGCACAGGCAGCTACTCGGTGTAAAAATGAATTTTCCAATGCACTGAGTTGAGTTTCAGAGTCTGAGTCTGAATCTTCTTCATCGAGAACAGTTGCTTTAGGCACGATAACCCTAGGTTTCTCTTTTTCAATCAAATTGTATACATTCTCCCATGTCATCTTCCCCAGTCCTTGACAGGAGGTGTCTGTGACCAGCTTGAGCCTCGCCGGTTTCTCCTTGGGCAACATATTTAACATAGTAGCTTTTGCAACAAAAGCAGCTTTAGAATTTCTGCTTCTCTTTGAAATTTCAGTATCGAGAAAATTCTCTCTGGTTCTGTGAATGAAAGGATTCGAACCTTTTTTCTGCAATTCAAATGAATGCTTTTAGCCGAAATAAAACACAATAATGAGAACAACTATCCAAAGATCTGTTTATTTAATTACCATCTAATCTCTCGGTATTTACAACATAAATTCTCTTCAAGGGGTCACATTCACGCATTGAAAAAAAAATAACCCATGATCTTTCGCCTGATTTTCAATTAATAGTGTCGTACAATCGGAGATCGGCGCATGCTTGTAATAAATGTTAAAATTCGCTTTTGATCCTTTGCGATGCAATGAATAAATATAAATGCGAAGTAACAATCGCATCGCAAGTCTTCGATGGTGCGCAAGATAATACAATATAATTCATGCCGTTTTTCCGATTGCGACAATCACATCACAAATTGTTTTGAAAGGAAATGCAACAATGCTTTCTACCGAATCTCAATTGCATCAAAGATTTTACAATGGAATGGATTGTTTAATACTATCTCTGAAAATGCGATTGCGATTGAGCGCAATCGCATCGGCATTTGAAGGGAATGCAATGTTTAACTTTTCTTCCGAAACGCGATTCGATAAATCACATCGCATTGGTCATGGATAAAAAAATGCAATACTTAATATTAATCCAAAATACAATTGCGATGGAGCACGATCGCATCGGAACTTTTCAAAGCAAAAAAAACTCTTTAAAATCACTTCTCCGAATTTCCGATTGTGATTACTGTTCATATTAACATATTATTAAGTATATAAAGTCTTTCTAATATGTTCAAAATATGTTAAAAGGGCTTCTAACTCATCGGATCAGAAAGTTTTTTAAAGTTTGTATACTTTGTGAAGAAATGTGATATGCATCCTTTTATCCATGGATCTTTTATTTCTATTTAGGGAAAAAGATATATATAAAAAAGGGGACCTATTTTTAAATGAGATTTATTCTAAAAATTAAAAATGGGGAGGGTTGTTGTATAGTACAACAATTGGCGATTCACTGGAGGAAACAGTTATCTCTGAAAAAATGAAATGAATACTATATTTCTTGTAAGTAAAAATTTCTAAAGATAATGAAAACTTTTCTTAAGATAATTCAAATAAAATCTAACTGTGAAAATGAATAAAAATCACTTACAATTTATTTCTAATTCTTCAAGGATAAAAACATTTTTGGGTTATCTCAAGCTTTGATTGGTTGATAATAATAAATAAAGTGGATTTTCTCAAGTTTAGCTTGTGTAATATACTCTATTGTCACAGGTATTGCCTCTGCTGCCAGCAAACATTCATAGTCTCGACAAGGTTACCTTTTAACCATTAACTATTCATTGTCCCATCCAATTAATATTATGACTCTTTAAAAAATAAAATCATAAGACATATTTTCTCATATTTTTTCTGTCTTTTTATTTATTTTTCTTAATTTAAGAGCCATTGTTCTGGTTTGGTAGCCAGTTAGTAACAATGTCATTCACTAGTTGTAATTAAACTGAACAAGCCAGCTCGTGATGAGACCCCTTGTCTTAATTTATAAGCCATTACCCTGTTTTGGTATGAAATATTGGTAATGTCAGTTTGATTACTTTCTATGATTATGGTAAGCAGGCTCGTGATGAGACCTCTTATCTCCTAAATTTGTTCATATAATTTCTTTAGAATTACATTCTAAAAAATCACAATCAAAATGGATGGGGTGAAATAGTTGTATCCTTAAGAATAAATGGATGACAATTTTCACAGGTTTTGTTTGCCAAAGCTTGAAAAGTCTTTACTTTTTAAAGATAACCTTTATCTGCTTAATAAACTTATAATGATTTATATTTTCATCAAAGTTTCATAAGATCATGCAAATGTTTTAAATAAATTTTCAATGTTTAACATTTTATTTTAAACTATATAAAAATTGTAATCAGTTCTTTAAAAATTCTTATTTTACTTAAAATAAGTATTTATAACATTCTTTCTAAGAAAATCTTCTAATAGTAAAAAGTCAATTAAAGACTATTAACAACTTTTATTTACAAAAACAAATGAAAATTGCAGAAAGGAATATGTACAAGTAAGAAGGGGTTACCTCCTTATGAAAAGAATTTCTTTAAAACAAGCCCATTTACAGGAAGAGATTCTCTCTTTCCTGTTAAATCTTGAATTATGAATGTATATGAGCCTATCTTTTCAGCAATCTGAAATGGTCCAAGCCACATCTTCTGAAATTTTGTATGCTTACCTTTTTCTTCATGTGCTTTATCCCATTTCAGAACAAGATCACCAATTGACAAATTTTTTGAGCCGGTGGAATTTGAATCAAAAGAAGTTTTAACAAGCTGCTGATGTTTTTCATGAACACTTCTTGCTTTCTCTCTATCCTCTTCTAATTTTAGGATCTGATCAAATCTCAATTGAATGGATGAGGAAGGATTTTCTTCAATGAATTGCACCAGGGCTAATGATGGAAGAGCTAGATTTGATGGTATCACGGCTTCTTTACCATAAACTAAATTGAACGGTGAAGTTCCAATAGAAGCTTTAAGAGTAATACGATCAGCCCATAATGCAAAGATTAAGGACTTGTGCCAATTCTTTTGGCTTTGATCAATAGTCCTTTTAATGATTTTGAGGAGATTTTTATTAGTGGATTCAGCTAAACCATTACCTTGTGGATAATAGTTAGCTGAATATTTCAATTTAAAACCTCTCTTAATTGCAAATTCCATTATACTATTACCAAAAAAATAAGATGCATTGTCAAAGACTAGAGCGTTAGGTACACCAAACCTGGTAATGATGAATTGATCGATAAAATCAATAATTGCGTCAGAGTTGGCTACCTTTAGAGGAATTGCTTCTACCCATTTTGTGAAGTAATCTGTTGCGGTGAGGATGTACTTATGCTGTTTGGAAGAATGAGGAGTTATCTCACCAATAATATCAAGCCCCCATTGCTCGAATGGTTGTTCAATGTTTACTGGCTGTAGATGAAAAATGGGTATGCTTCCTCTGTCTTCCACTAGCAGTTTGGCAAATCTTGCACTTCCTCACATAATCATGAGTATCTTTAAAAAGGGTAGGCCAATAATATCCAGCATGAATAATTTTGTGGGCTATGGTATCGCCTCCAAAATGACCTCCTGCTAGTCCATCATGTAATTCCTGCAAAAACTTCTTGGCTTCAGTCTTTTCAAGACATCTTAGTAAGATTGAATCATAATTTTTTCTGAATAACACATCATTAATGATTTCATATTTAGTAGCCTTCAAGCTTAAAGCACGTTTATTCTTATAGATGAGATTAGAAGGAGCATACCCATTTTTCAAGTAAAATATCAGATCAGCATACTGAGATTCAGAATCTGTAACACTTATCTGACTTACTTGAATAGCATTTTTTGGATATTGATTCTCTGGTATATTATGAGCTCCTGCTAATAATCTGCAAAAACCTTGTCCTCTAACAATCTTTGCTGGTTTAATGTCAATATCATATTCTTGCAAGGCTGTCACCCAATTAGCCCTTTTTTTTCCTCCTTCTCTTTGAATTAGTAACTATCTTACTGCTGAGAAAGGAACAATTACTTTTTTGTGTGTTTTTAAGAGAAAAGGCCTGAAATGCTTGATTGACTTAAATACAGCGAAAGGTTATTTTTCAACATCAGAATAATTCAGCTCAGCGCCTTGTAGATTTGAGCTAAAGAATGAAATTGGTGCTTCAATTTTTTGATCATTGAGCTGTGTTGAAACAGCAGCATAAGAAGTTTCGGTTGCCAAAGCATACAGAATAAAATCATTGGAAAAATTGGGAGTATTTGATGCAGGTGCATCAATAATTGCCTTCTTGATTGCATTGAAGGCTTATTTTTCTTTATTACCCCATTTGAACACTGGTTTTTTCCTAATCATATTCTGCATAGGCAAAACAATTTGAGAAAAATCTGGAATGAATCTTTTTACAAAATTAATCTGACCTAGAAATGATTGCATGGACTTTTTATTGTGAGGTAAAGAAATGTCAGAAATTTCTTTAACTCTGTTAGGATCAATGTATATACCATCTTTTGACACAACAAGCCCTAAGATTTTTCCTTGCTCAAGAGCAAAGAAATATTTCTTTGGGTTTAATGAAATACCAAATCTTCTACATCTTTCAAATATTTGTTTTAGATCTTGTAGATGATTGGATCTATTCTTTGAATAAATTGTTATGTCATCAAGATAAATGACAACTGATCTATTAATCAGACCCTTAAATGCTATGTCCATGGCTCTCTGGAAAGTAGCTCCTGCATTTACTAAACCAAAAGGCATTTTCTCATAATCATAGGTTCCCCATTTAGTTCTGAAAGTGGTTTTCAGCCTATCATCTGGATGTACTAGAATTTAATTATACCCTGAAAATCCATCAAGGAAGGACATAAGTTCAGAACCGGCTACCTTTTGAAGGATTTTCTCCATAGTTGGCAATGGGAAATTGTCTTTTCGACACGCCTTGTTTAAATTCCTGAAATCAATATAGATTCTAATGTCACCATTTTTCTTCCTAACAGGTACAAAGTTGGAAACCCAATTAGAATGCCTTACAGGAAAAATGATTTTGGCTTTCAGAAGTTTTTTGAGTTCTGTTTTGGTTTGATCTTCAAGATTTGGATGAATCTTTCTTAATTTCTGTTGCACAGGCTTAACATCAGATAGCATTGGAATTGTGTGTTGAATTACAAAAGTATCATAAGTCTTTAAATCATCATAATTCCAAGCGAAGACTTTTTTGTATTTACTCAGGAGTTTAATGAAAGCATATCGTTCTTCTAGAGTTAAATTAAGACCTAGATTAACATTCTGGGGTTTAGAATCAGAGCCAAGATTGACTAATTCAAACTTCAAAGTTGAACTTTGAATTTTGGTATTAGTAACTTTCTTGAATCTATCCTTAATATCATAAAGATCCTCAAGTTTAACAACAGATTTAGGAATCGGATTTTCATTATTTCTTGAAGTAATTTGCAGATCATGATCGTCTTCATCAATAATTTGTTCATCATATGATTTCTCAGAAGTTAATAAATTCAAAATATCTTGATCACGGTAGAATACTCTCTAGTTAGTCACATTATCTGGGACAGATGGACGAAAAATCAACTCTACTGAAAATCTATCAGGACTGCAATCTTCAGCAGGAAGGAGTTTGGACGCAACATTAGCTAACAAGTCAGCTGATGTGTTTTGATTTCTGGCAATAGAAGAAATATTAAATGCTAGAAATTGAGTGGTAAGATCCTGTACCAAGGTTTGATAGTGTTTAAGATGCCCTGAAAGACAATGGATGGTATTCCTTACTTGTCTAATGACAATTTCGGAATCTCCATAAACTTTCAGGTATTTTACATTTAACCCCATGGCCTTATAAAGCCCTTGAATCAAGGCTTCATACTCAACAATATTATTAGTACACTCAAATTCTAATCTACATGATAGCATAGTCTTCTCTCCCTTTGGATAATTAGGATGCATCCTGCTCCTGACCCATCATTAGATTTCGATCCATCAAAATATAATGACCAAAATATCTTTCTATCTATAGGTTTATCTACAAAAGAATCAGAAATATTTACAATTCTGGAAGAATCAGATTGCGAAAAAATTTCAATTTGAGAAACAAAAGTATTTACAGAGAATGGTGATTGTGGTGCAGTAAAATTTCCAAGAAAAGACTCGGCAGAATAACCTCCAAGAATATTATTGTTGAAAGCTACAGGTTCATTAGGTTGCTCAAATTCAGTTACAGTGTGCGTCATATGTTTCTCTCGTTCGAATTTGATTTGATTAGGTTTCCCTTTGTAGGGAAGCCACATATGTGAATAATCGGTTGAGATATAACCATTAAGTTTCGCAGACCAGTCCCTGCTTAAGACCAAACCATAGAATTCCCGAATATCTGCAATTAGAATATCAATTCTTTGGACAATCCTAGGGTTAGAGGCTAGTCTAATGGTAACTGAATTGATTTCTCTAATAACTTGAACCTTGGAGCGATCCAATTATACAATGTGAACAACAGACTTCTGAGGTTCGATATTCAACTTAGCACAAACTGAAGAAGGCATTATATTAGAAGAAGCTCCCGAATCAATCAAACAATTATGCAAGTTCTTATTGTAGATTTCATAGGTTAGCAGAAATGGAGGTGTCTGGGAACCTAATCTTTCTCTAATAAGAATAGTGTCAGATGCATCTACTTTGTCTGGTGGCTTACCAGTCCCTTTAGCTGCTCTAGCTACTACACCACTTGGTAGAGGAGCAATAGGTGAAGCATTTAACTCTTTTAATAACAACTTTTGTTGATATTTTAGTTTGCTAAGTTCATGTAATGAGATATTCACTCTAGTATTCTTCATGTCCTCAACAATATTATAATCCATCGGATCTGATACTACCAGAGTTTTGGATGATGATGTGGGAGGATTGGAAGATGATGGCTGATTCTGAGTGGGTAATGAAGAAGTATTTTTTGCAGGAATTTTGTCTTTAGTACTTGGAGTTGTATTTTTCTTCTTCGGAACAGTTTGAACAGGTTTTGATGTGGATTTGCTCCTTGTACTTACAGGCATAGCTTCTTGTTCCATGTCATTATCTGAATTAGGGAGAATGAAATCCCACATTCCATTTAGTTCAACTTCTTCTTCTCTTTCATCTTCTTCGTTTGATACTAGAGGATTCTCTTCTTCTTCTTCATCTTCTGATTTCGCATTAGAAATTGAATTGGGAGGTTTTGATTCACTTTGATTTATCTTGAAATTTCTAAATGGTCTCTTTGTAGAAGTCTCTGCTACCTGCTTCTTGATCTCAACCATCTCATTAGACATGGTTTTAAGAACTTTTTGTAAACCCTCCATGTCATATGGATCTCTTGATATCTTTTTCTTGGAATCATCTTTAAAAGTGACTTTCTTTGATTTCTTATCCTCAATAGCGTTCTTCTTTTCTAGAGTAATCATTTGTTTTTTAACTGAAATAGCTTCTTTCATATTCTCAGCTAAAGTTGGTTTTGCAGCTGTATCTATGAAAATTGCTATGTTTGAAGGTAACGCGTTAATATACCATTCACTTCTAACATGTTCACTAGGTTTAGATGCTTGAGGAATATTGTTCAAGAGTTTATTGAATTGAGAGTTAAAGTCCTTAATGGGTTCCTTGGGTTGACTCTTTAAATTGGAGAGATCATTAATTAGGGTAGCAAGTGATCTATCATCTCCATATTTAGTTAAAAATTGTTCTTCAAACATATCCCAACTTGTGATTGAATCTGATGGTAAAGAAAAGTACCAAGATCCTGCTGTTCCTTACAAAGTATAAGGAAATAATCGAACTACAACATCTTCATTCACTAATTTATTCAAGTTTATAGCAAGCACAAAGTTGTTGATATGTTCTGCCGCTTGTATACCAGTATCTGGACTAAACTTTAGGAGCCATTTTTCAGGATGATCAGGAAGATCATGAAAAGGTGCAGCCATATTCACAGCTCCTGGTCTGGTCCATGGTCTTTGTGCCATTGTTTTGATGATGGTAGAAGAACTAGAAGTGACAACTAGTGTATGATTAGTAACAGTTGAAGTACTGGAAGAGACAATTGATGTTGGAATAGATGTATTTTGAGCAGATGACGATGAAATTACTGCATTTTTCTGATTTGGATCTTGGGAAATAGATGATTGAATATGCGATGAAGAACTAGTACCACTTTCTGTTTCTGGTGGAGTTTTTCTTGTTTTGGCTCTACTAGGTATAGGAAACTCTTTGGGGAGAATCCCAAGTTTTTCACTTTGTGACCTAGTCAGAGGTCTAGAAGAGACAAACTGTGATGTGACACTACCTTCAGATAATTTCGATTCTTCTAATGATAATGAGAATTCTTGAAGTTTATGGGTTAAGGCCTCAACTTCAGGAGACTCAGGAGTTGGATTATCTGATTGATCTGAAACTTTGGTAGTGGGTGTTTGAATACTTTTCTCAATTTCTTCTCTTGTAATTTTAGATGTGGAAGAAATTGAAGGTGATGAGGGTGATGTGCTCTTAGAATGGCTTCCAGATTTAGATTTATCTGCCATTCATAGCTTATGGCCCTCCTTCTAGTGCCACAAATGTTGAAGCCTTGAGAATCGCTGCTTCAAACATTGGGGGATAACCACCCAGTCGGGCCCTTAAGACAGCTCCTTTTCCGTTTGGGATGGTGGCTCCGACTGGATTGATAGGACTAGTTTCCTAGTAATTTGAATGGGTTGGTAATGGAATGATTGGATTCGGGAAAATGGGACTAAATGACTGAAATTAAAATACTAACTAATCTAATTTAAATACTGATAAAGAAATTATAAAACTAACTCGGGTATCATATGTGAATACAATTTAAAATTGTTTCAATTGAACAATAACCATAAAAATGTATTATAGCTTAATTGAAATGTGCAGCAACAAATAAAGATAACTCTGTTTAAGAAATTAAACAGAGTTATATTAGCATATTGTATTTATCATTGTATATCATTGACATATACGTTTGAATGATAAATATTTCCAATATACTCAGAAATGATATATATAAAGAAATATTGTGAAACGAAGTACATATAAACAATAGCAAATTTAAAAGAGAATGTAATATAACAAAAGAAACTAACAGTGAATAGATAGAAATACCATATCCATCTTGAGACTTTCAAAGGCAATTTGATACTCTAATCCAGCAATTCCGATGCAAAATCAACTCCAAGGTACAGAAATGTAACTCTTAAAAATGATTCCGCATAGAATCACCAGATGCGATCCTTTATAAAAGAATATAGGAGTAAATGGAGTACAAAAATGTAATCTCCAAGTTAAAAATATTATATATTAAGGACCCCTTTCTAAATGCATGAAAAAGAGTTTAAATAGGTACTTAACAAAACAAAATAACTAAAACTATTCCTACAATCTATCTAAAATAAAAATATATGAAACTAAAATGTAAGCTTGTAGAAGACTGGCTCATTGATCATTAATTGAGGTGGATGTGTGAAGGTGGCAAATATTGAGCATATTTTGGACTTCTGTTGGCCGACTCATTTTTGAATGTAACTACCCAGTGTATGTAGCATCAAAGAATTCAGGAATGATACAATGAATAGCATTCGAAAGGAATTTGATGGCCATCTGTTGGCTGTGTGGCTTGATCAGATAAGTCCACATATTATCCCATGAAATTCCTTGAAGTTTGTTAATCTGTTGATTTTTATTGATTATCTCTTCCTTCCACCTAGAATCAGCTTATTTTACTTTAGGTAACTCACCTGGGGTACAATCTGAGATCAAATTGGTGGCGTACAAGCTGTCATTAATCAATTGTGTTGTATTATTCATTAAACTTTTAGCCCTTGATGTGGCTCTTTCTGATTTCATTAACTGTTGTTCCCATTCCATAAATAAAATTTCCTTGTGTCTTTCTTCAATTCTGGGAAGATTAGCTTTTCTTCCCTACTCTGTATCCTACCATGAAAGGAACTCGGAAATTTTATCATCAACATCCTCAATTTCTTGCCTAAGAGTGACTGATTTATCTATCAAAGATGATGTTATTTCACACAAAGGCTCAATTTGTGTCAACTTTAGACAAAATTCATTTAACTGTTGAGATAGCAATTGGTTTATTTCAAGAGCTTCAGTTATGAATTGAGCTATCTTAGGATACTCCTTGAACTTGTCCAATTCTGATTGGAACATTTTTCCTGTTCAATCTTTGAATTTCTCTCATTTTGTAGAAGATTTTGTAGCTTTTCTACCTCTTGATTCAACTGTTGTTGTTTGTCCAAGTCTTGTTCATCAATCTTCTTCTTTTCAAGGCTAAGATGCTCTTCTAGTTGTTTAGTTTTGAGCTCTGCATCCTGTACTCGTTGTTCCAACTGAATAATCTTTTGTTAATCTCCTGCAACCTGTTCTTCAAAAATAGCAATTTGCATGTCCTTTTGTTTTACTAGTTGTGAAACTTCAGAAGCTTTATCTATAGTGGCAGCACTATAGGCATCGGCATACTGAGACAATTTGGTGAGATCCTCAGATGGATCCACCTCAGCATTTTTATGAAAAACATTTAGAAATTCCCCCTGTGATGCCAAAAGGGCATCTTGATCGGTTCTCCTCCTTTTCCTTTTTTTTCTTACCACAGTCCTATGTTTGGGACTGTAGAATATATCTAAAAGAGGGATTTCTTCTATCTTTAGCATAATTTCTCCTGTGGGGTTTTCAGGAATAATTTCTACATCCTGATCTTTGGGATTATCAACTTGACGAGTGTTTTGCAGTCATATTTGCTGGGAAAATTGTTGATATTGATTTAGAAAATGAGGAGAAACAACCAGTTCAGTATCTACTTGTCCTCGAAGTTGAGAACCTGCATTATCATTCTTGGGTGCCTGTTCAGTGTTTTTACTTTCTTTGCTTCCTTTCTCAATATGTACATGGGCATCAGTACCCATACTCTCTTTTTCTGTTTGAACTAAAGGCTTCTGAGTGTCTTTTTGAACAGATGTTTCTGTCCTGGCAGTGTCAACTTTGCTGTTGTCATCCTTTTTCCCTAGAACAAGATCAGCTCCTGTGACTTCTTTACCAGAAGTACTTCCTTCTTGTTGTGATGCTTTCTCCTATGTGGGAGCTCTCAACTGATCAAGAGGCACTTTAAGTAACCTCTGGCTTTTAAACAACAAAAAAAATTTCATGTCCTCGGGTTGCAACTTGGACTTGGATGAATTAAGAACTTGGGATATATCTTCCATAGAAACAAATAAATCATCAAAAATGTTTGGTTCATGTTCGAACTGGGCAATCGAAACAGAGGTAGTAAAATCATACACCACTTTCCTTGGGTTGTATTGTCTTCCAGGAATTGTTGAAAACTTAAGATCAGAAATATTACCAACTTATTTTTCAGCATGAGCGAAACTATTAAGAGTATAGTCAGCACACTTAAAAGGGAAGGTAGGCCACATAAGTTTTTTATTGCTTTTCAAAATCCTAGACATTCCTTCAACTGTCAGTTGGTAAGAAATCTCCTGAGCTAACAGCTTATTTGGAACGTATAGGGGAAGGATATGTGGCTGAAAAATACTCCCAAAAAATCTGATATAAGTGAATTTTTCTTCCTCGAACCAATCTCCAATAGAGGACAAATCAGTCTTGGCTTTATTGGAAATTCTAGGAGGGAAATGACCAAAAATGGTTTGGTAAATTGGAATGAGAAAACCATGGCAGACTCTGTAAACATGAAGTTTGAAATGTTCTTTCCATAATAAATTGTGACACACATGAATAGGGATAGGTTCTTTAGGAGTCCATCTCCAATCTAGAAAGGGGAACTCAGAATTGAAACAGAGGGTGTCTGAAAAATAAGCACAAAAATGGAAAGGGGTAGAATTCCCTGAATTCTTGTCTTTTCTGTAATCTAGAATCCGATTGGCTATTTTATTCGATAAAATGACAGCCCAATCCATAATTTCAGAACTAACAGCAGAATGAATTAACGAGACCATTTGAATAGAAAATCTAGCAGAGTTATCGTTTCCGAACAGCCTACACATCATCGCTATGGCATAACAATATGGAGGTGAGAGTGACTCCACAGAGTACATACCTGATGCCTCCTGCTTATGTTTCTCAGGATTATTCCTCCATTATTTGATTGGCTCTGCCTGGTTTGGATGTTCTGCAGCATATTCCTTAAGGAAGTCTTTGTTGTAAATCTTTTATGGGTTGGGAAGATGGTACATTGCTTTAATATCCTCTACCCTAAATGACCCGAACACTTATCCAGAAGCAGAAACAAAAATCCTGTTTTGAATGGTCACATTGTCAATGACCCATCTGATAACATCATAGTAGGGAAAAATGTTTGCCCGGGCAGCTACTCGGTGTAAAAATGAATTTTCCAATGCATTGAGTTGAGTTTGAGAGCTAGAGTCTGAATATTCTTCATCGGGAACAGTTGCTTTAGGCATGATAACCCTAGGTTTCTCTTTTTCAATCAAATTGTATACATTCTCCCATGTCATCTTCCCTAGTCCTTGACAGGAGGTGTCTGTGACCAGCTTGAGCCTCGTCGGTTTCTCCTTCGGCGGCATATTTAACACAGCAACTTTTGCAACAAAAGTAGCTTTAGACTTTTTGCTTCTCTTTGACATTTCAGCGTTGGGAAAATTCTCTCTGGTTCTGCGAATGAAAGGATTCGAACCTTTGTTGTGCAATTCAAATGAATGCTTTCAGCCGAAATAAAACACAATAATGAGAACAGCTATCCAAAGATCTGTTTATTTAATTACCATCTAATCTCCCTGTATTTACAACATAAATGCTCTCCAAGGGGTCACATTCACGCATTGAAAACAAAATAACCCATGATCTTTTGCCTGATTTTAAATTAATAGTGTCGTACAATCGGAGATCGGCGCATGCTTGTAATAAATGTTAAAATTCGCTTTTGATCCTTTGCGATGCGATGAATAAATATCAATTCGAAGTAACAATTGCATCGCAAGTCTTCAATGGTGCGCAAGATAATACAATATAATTCATGTCATTTTTCCGATTGCGACAATCTAATCACAAATTGTTTTGAAAGGAAATGCAACAATGCTTTCTATCGAATCCCGATCGCATCAGAGATTTTACAATGGAATGGACTGTTTAATACTATCTCCGAAAATGCGATTGCGATTGAGTGCAATCGCATCGACATTTGAAGGGAATGCAATGTTTACCTTTTCTTCTGAAACGCGATTGCGATAAATCGCATCACATCGGTCATGGATAGAAAAATGCAATACTTAATATTAATCTAAAATGCAATTGCGATGGAGCGCAATCGCATCGGAACTTTTCAAAGCAAAAACAACTCTTTAAAAGCACTTCTCCGAATTTCCAATTGCGATTACTATTCATCTTAACATATTATTATGTATATAAATTCTTTATAATATGTTCAAAATATGTTAAAAGGTCTTCTAACTCATCGGATCGGAAAGTTTTTTAAAGTTTGTATACTTTGTGAAGAAATGTGATATGTATCCTTTTATCCATGGATCTTTTATTTCTATTTAGGGAAAAAGATATATATAAAAAAGGGGACCTATTTTTAAATGAGATTTATTCTAAAAATAAAAAATGGGGAGGGTTGTTATACAGTACAACACCTTCATAAAACCCCTTTAATAAGGTTTAAACTCCTTTTTAAACCCTACCGAAATCCCCAAATCCTTTGAAAATCCTTGAAAAAACATAAAAAACCCACTTTCACATTATAGTCCTGAGCTACTTTTGGCTAAGCCCTAAACCACTTCCCCACCATGCGACCTAGCGCTGGAACCAAGCGTTAAGGCCCTGGGCACTTATCGTAATCGAGGCATTCATGTGAAACACATTTCTTTTGTTACATTAAATCTTTGATTGTGATTGGCCCCTTTTCTTCTAAAACTCTCGATGCCTTTGTCTTTACATATAAACCCGAGCCCCGTAATCGGGCGCTAAATTATTATAAAAACCCCTCCCCGATACAAATTTTCCTTTGTATTTCATAAAAACCCATTTTTCCATGATAAAAGAAAACCCGCCGGTTCATTGTTTTGGGCGAATACCAACCATTGATCTAAAACCGATCCACGGTCTTCGGGATCTCGCATCAAAGTTTCTCATTGGTTTCATTTGAATAGTTTATTGCCCCCTCCCGATTGGCGACCTTCCGATGGTTTCCCAACCGTCTATCTTCCCCACTAGGCCCAGATCCGATGGCTCACATTGCTCTATTCATAAGCCCATCCCTCCGCCTTTTGACCTCCGATTCATTCCTAACCGTCGATCTCTCCAAAGATCAGTGGTCCTTGTTCAATCGCATCGGCACTTTTTTCCCCTTGCCCCCGTCGATCATAATCTTCCGATTGCATCTGGGCTGTGCATACACTAAGATCCGACGGTCCAGATCAATCTTCATTTCCCTTTGTTATTTCTCAAAACACTGCTGTGTAACTTCTTCTGCGAATCTCCGCCGTTGATCTCTGTAGATCAATGGCCCGCATTAACCCAAACTCCACCCGACCCTCGCCTC
Organism: Pinus albicaulis; assembly: GCA_034641835.2. Classification (NCBI taxonomy): domain Eukaryota; kingdom Viridiplantae; phylum Streptophyta; class Pinopsida; order Pinales; family Pinaceae; genus Pinus; species Pinus albicaulis. Next base: position 1,345,749,631 of record CM076577.1, on the reverse strand, counting down.
ATATTTTATTTCATTAACCTTGAGATTTAATCTGGACCATTCATTCCTTTCATCCAATGGTCTATAATAAACCTGATAGGCCCAACTCCTTTGGGTCCTACCTTTCCCCAGATCAAATCTTCGTCGTTCATTCCCTGGTCCGACGGTCAAGATTAAAACCGCCTTGACCCTGCCCCACCTTTATCGCCCGTGCATCTATTCTCCATCACGCTCTCCTCATGACCGTCCGAACTAAGACCCCAGATCTGACGGCCAGCGCGCAGTTTCGCGTAATTTTAAGCCCGGAAGTTAATGTTTCAAAATTACGTGATGTAGGTGGTTTTAAAAAGCCACCTGTCAAGCTCTAACGCATATCACGTTCAAAAAGGAAAAACCTCCTTTCCTCCTTTTCATCGCGCAAAAACAGTGGTTTCTTTGGCCGAAACCACTTTCCCCATTTACACTGCATTTTCTCATGATTAATCTCCGTTGTTGATCTCTGAGATCTAATGGCTCACATTCAATCTCGCCTTTAGTTCATCGCCCTCTGCCCATCCTCCAGGGGATTTCAGAATCATTCTCTGCCGTTAATTTATGTGGCCAATCTCATCCGACGGACCAAAATCTTTCTGAAACCCCAATTTCAATTTTAACCCTTTTTTTTCCTCCGCCAAAGGTTTTTCACCTATTTTCTCTGCATTTTCTTCCATTTTTCAATAATGTGGCCCTTCTACATTATATTTTCCCAGTCAATCTCGACCGTTGATCTTTGTAGATCAATGGCCTGGACTTAATTCTCCACCACCATTGATCTACCGCCTCCTTATCCGACCCAGCGAGCAATCCTTTCCGTTGGTTACTTTCATCCAATGGTTATGATTTAACCTAAAATTCTGAAGTAGTTTAAATCTTATCCCGCGGGATTTTTCATAATTTCATTTGTTTGTGCAAGTTTTGACGGTTTGTGCATTGTTTTAAAGGATAATTGAAGGCCAGGGGTGACGATCCCTTAGGCCATTATTCATGAAAGAGATCACTCTACAGGGTTCCATACCATGTTTCATCAGTGCCTCATGAGCACTAACACCATTAGAAACCTTTGTACGCCTGCACATCAACAAAACATAACAAAACTTAATCAAGCAAAGAGTATCAGTGTGAAAAGATCTAGTCACAGTAGAGATGAAGAATTGAAGATTGTTTATGCAGTTTTGAAGGATTAAGGCACACATTCAGTAAATCAAATGCCTAATCCATAGTTAAAGACATCATGAAGACCGGAAGACAGAGATTAAGAGTAATCAAACCTAAAACACAAAATTCAAGTAAATTAAAGGTGTTTAGGGAAGGACAAAGCAATTCATCAATTCGAGAAGCCTCCACTGCCACATTAGAGGCAAATTTAATCCTCTCCAGCTACCAAAAGCCACCTACAGTCTTGTAGCATTCAAAAGAGGCATAGTTATTACCCGAAAAATATATATTTGCCTCAATACAGTTGAACAGTTAATTCAACCAAAGGAACTTATTAACTGTCAGCAGAGTTATTACAAGGATAACACAGAGCCTTAAAGTCAACAAAATCTTCCCAGCGAGCTTATACTTAATGTAAACCAATTAATACAGAGGAAATATCAGAAAGTTTCTCCATCGAGCCCCTCAAAGGCTGAGAAACATTAAAATGTATTAATTGAACATAGAAGATCTTTTATCCCATCCCACCTCCTCATTTCTTCTATAAATACTTCTGTAGAAGATGAGATAATGTTGGTCACTGCATATCTATTGCTTGTAAATAGTTTTCTGAAGCTGTTGTAAGCTCTGTTGGTAATTGAAGATACCTAAGTTGAGATGAGAAGTTTGAAGCTATAGAGAACCATTGGACTTGAAGATTGTAATTGGTTTGAAGTATCAAATACAAGCTGATTTATGGGATCCTGGTCTACGTCAATGGTGATGTTTTTCTTATTGTAAATTGTTATTTTATTTCTGTTTCAATTCTATCTCTTCTCTGATAAAGAACAACAATTATAGAGTTAGAATTTACTGTCAAAGGTACCCTACTCTTACTGATAAGATTTATCTACATGTTTTCTTCCAATTGTGTTGTTTAAGAATGATTTAATGCAGTCCAAGAAGTTAGGAACGTTGGCATTCCCTCGTCCTACTGTCTAAACTTTAAACACTTTTCTTGAATGTTATTTTCAGTTTCTGCCAATTAAAGTTGAGCTAGGGAAGTCTATGGTGAGCCCTGTCCTCTAGTTTTATCTCCAAAGGTTGTCTGAAAATTTCCCTAAGAGTATGTCGAAAGCAGGCTAGATTCAAAGTCCTTACCTGATCTTAGACTATTCGTTGTTATCCTATGTGTTGTCTTGAAAAGTCTACTAAGTAGAGCTAGGGAAGTGAGCCCTGTCCTCTAGTTTCTTCTCCAACTGTTGCTTTGAAAAGTTTCCCTTAGAATATGTTGAAAAAAGGATAGGTTCAAAGTCTTTACTTGATCTTAAGCTATTCTTTTTTTGTTTTAAATGTTTCCTATTGAAAGTGCATCGAAAGCAGGCTAGTTTCAAATTACTTACCTGATCTTAGATAACTTTTATGTATTTCTTAAGTGTATGCCAAAAGTAGGATAGTTTCAAAGTACTTATTTGATCTTAGGCTGCTCTTTGTTCTTCATCTATTTAATTCCCCTTCTTATTGTTTCATTCCATTCCATAAAATCAACTTAAAGAGATCTTTAGACATAGATGACTTGGCCCATGGACCACTCTTGAACCTTGTTGTTTCAATTAAATCCTACTATGACTCCATAGCCCAATGGATTGAAGTTGCTCTTTGCCTATCTTATTAATTGAATCAATCTTTCACTTGCATATACCTTCACCCTTCATTTAGACTTCCTTCACCTTCACATATCTTTGCCCAACCAAAACCAAAAAAAACCTTGTTCTTCATACCTAGCCTAATATCACGTTTTAAGCTTTAAAGATAAATCAATCTTTGCACTTATAGAGAGATCCCTCTCTGGATTCAGGAGGGCTAGATCCTAGAATCCCAAAGTGGTTCAAGTGTTCTCTCTGCAGTTTTGGTCTTGCCAATCTGCTAAAATTACAGGGAGATAACATTTCTGGTGACTCCACTAGGGAGGTTCTGAGTGAAATTACACCTATACATTTATAAGACCTCAAGAAAACTCTTGATTCAAGAACACTGTTAAGTGCAGTACAAGTAGCCCTCTTCAAGCACTACTAAGAAAATGGTAATCATGATAAAACTTATTTGAGTGACAAACTAAGGAAACCTTAGGATTCTCATAAGAGCTTATCAAACCTTGAAGGATCAGCTAGCTTAGCCATAAGAGTAAACTATCTTTGTCTCGTCACCGTAGCTAAGTGTTGAAATAGATTTAGAACACTCTTAGAACCCATAGGACTGAAAAAAAAACTCAGAAAACCCAAAAATATTTCAAGATTGGTATTTAAATAAACATGGTGGTGGACCATAAAACCTTTTACCTCCAAAAGAGCTAAAAATTTCCACCTGGTGACTCTAGAATCCTAAACAGACCTTAAGACTCCACTGGGAAGACCCATTATCATCATAAAATCATATAAACTCAGTTAGAGGACTTTAGGATTAAATTTTTCTTGTTTAAAAGATCAGTTAGCCTCTTAAAGATTGTCATATTTGGTTAAACTTTTCTTATTTAGTTGGGTCTGAAAAACATAACATAGTGTCTCCTAGAAAGATTCATACTGGAGCTCACCCTGACCCAAACTGTTTTCAGATCACCCCATAGAGCTCATTCTGTTTGAAAACCTTGCAGCTCTACAATAATCACAAGTTGACTTAAGAAATCCATTTAGAACTAGGTCGCTTGATGATTTAGATCATCTAGATTTAGATTCTTCACCAGAGTAGTAGAGGAACTACATCCTAGTAGTAGAGGAACTACATCACCAGATTTACATTTCCTTCACAATTTTGGTTTCTGTCATCCAAGATCAGCTCAACAATATATTGCTGGTCCATCCACTTCTGTTACCCATACACCCATTGTCCAAAACACTCCACTTCAGCCCACTTTTCCTCTTGTTAATCCACCTCTTATAAATCCACCTCCACCCCCTATCATGGCAACATGGTATGCCCCGTTGGTCCTTCCTTTACCATTAGTCAATCTTCCACAGGACTATTAGTCCAAGATACCATTGTATGATGCCAGTAATGCTACTACTGCTTCACAACATGTGGATAAGATGAATGACTAATTTGACAGAAATGAGATTGATGATGAAATTGTCAAACTTAGATTATTTGCTCAAATTTTAGGGGGAGAAGCAAGAAAATGGTTCAAAGGCTTAACCCCTCACAGTATTAATGATCTCCAAGCCTTCCATCAGTTATTCCTAAGCAAATGGAAATTCAGAAAAAACCCTCTCCAAATACTTTCTGACTACAAGAATCTCCACAGAAACACTGGGGAAAGTGTACAAGCTTATTGCACTAGGTTCAACAGTGTGTATAATGCCCTTCCCCCAGAATTAAAACCTCCACAAGGCTTAGCTTTAAACAACTTTCCTGAAGGATTTGATCCTGAAATGGCCTATCAGTTGAGAGAGAGAGATCCTTTAACTCTTGAAGATATGCAAAAAGGAGCTCTTGTTGTGGAAGTAAATCTAATGGAGAAAAGAGCAAGAATGAAGAATGAGAAGAGAGTGTCCTTTAGAGAGGAATCTACACCTTCCACATCTAGCTCAAAGATGGAAATAATGATGGAGGAGATGATGAAAAAGATGAGCATACTTGAGAGAGCACAAGCTAGTCAAAACCAAACAACTCTTCAATACAGAAATCAAAACCAAAATCATAATTTTAGAAGAAACTATCCTCAAAACAGACCAAGGGAGGATGATCAACAGATCACTCCTCCTTTTCATCAAAACTATGTAAGTGAAGTTGAAGAAACAAGTGAAAAAACAGAGGAAGATGACATCAACATGCTGGGAGTAGACAATGATGATTTTGAAGTTCATTACAATAGAAAACAAGGTCTCTACACACCCTATGATGACAAAAGAGCAAAAGATGAAAGTTATTATCAAGAAATAGAAAATGTCATCATAGAGACTCAAAAAGAGTATGACCTTAGGAGTAAAAGAATCAGGAAACTCCCAAGACTAAGACCTCTGAAAGTTCTGCAAAAAATAGCCCTGTGAATAAACCCAAGACTACAAAATAGAAAGATAAAATAGTGGCTGGAAATTCTGATAAAAACAAAGAAAAATGCACTCAAAGTACTGAAAAACAGAGTGCGGACCTTAATAGCATTAGCACCTCAACTAGTGCTCCTAGTAAAACAATTTTGACAAATGTAAATAGAGGAAATCAGCAAACTGATTTTGTTGATGGAGTGGCGGTTAATAAGGCTGAAACAAGCACTTCAAAGAATCAGATGCCTTTTAGTTTGGAGCAGGAAATTGCCAGAATCAAAAGCTCTATTCCTCTCACTGAATTAGCTGCCCAAGATGTATATAAATCCCAAATTTTGAAGGCTTTTAACATAGAAGAAAATAATGACACTGTCAATCTTAATGATGACCAGCTAGAGCTCATATTCGGTCCTAAGATTGAGGGTAGATATCAAGAGGGACCAGTTCCTCCTTTTTATGTTAGTTTAAATGTTCATGACAAGATTTTACATAACGCTATGCATGATTCAGGGACCTCTCACAATTTAATGCCCAAAGCTGTAATGGAGAGCCTAGGCCTTGAAATCACTAGACCTTACAAATATTTTTACTCCTTTGACTCAAGCAGAGTGAAATGTTTAGGTTTAATCAAAGACCTCTATGTTAACTTAGCACAAATTCCAGCCAAGTGTTTAATCAAGGATATTGTAGTGGCTGATGTACCCCCAAAATATGGTATGTTGTTATCAAGATCTTGGGGAGCTAAGTTACAAGGAACTATGCAGATGGATATGACCTATGCGACCATCCCTGTTTTCAATCAGACTAGAAGACTTTAGGAAATCTCATATGCAATACATGGTTACTAGCCAAGAAAGACCGCAAAAATCTCCCCTTTATTCTATAAATACAGGCCTTGACTCATTTATCCTTTTCAATGATGAAACATTTACTGAACAAGTGACCTTAACTGAATTAATGGCAGATAGAGAGGAGGAGGAAGACGAGACACAAGTGTCAAAACAGTTTGCTAAACCAGAAAACTACAGCAAACAAAACACGGGTCTAGAGCTACAAATCATTGATCCTTTGCTTTTAAACCTTGAGAGTCAAGAAAGCAGTCCTAAATGCAATGAAAAACCCGAGGAATTAAAACAAATTCAACATAGTGCCGATCTTCAAGAACAATCCAAAATCACACTAGATCAAGAGGATAGTAGTCAAACTAGTGAATCTGAAACTAGTCCTCTTTGAAGTATGAACTTTGATGGATCTTGTACTAAGAGTGATGTAGGTGTGGGAGTGTGGCTTCACAACACAATGAAAAATCATACTGAAGGGCATTCCTGCAAATTAAACTTTAAGTGCACCAACAACATAGCCGAGTATGAAGCCCTTCTTTTAGGACTGCATTTATTGAAGAAATTAGGGGCCAAAAGAATAAAGGTTCATGGTGATTCTGAATTAATAATTAGGCAAGTGAATGGGGAATATACCGCAAAACATCCTAGAATTAGAGCCTATCGAAACGATGTCATGGATTTATTAAAAACATTCGAGGAATTTAAACTTATCTTTGTCCCAAGAAACAAAAATATTCAAGCTAACGGTTTGCCTTTTGCTGCTAGAATGTGCCTAACTCCTTATGAAACCAAGCAATGCACAACTCAAATCAAATTCAAACCAGCTGTCCCTGATAACGAGAAATATTGGCAAGTTTTTGATGGAGACAAAGAAATAGAAGACTTCCTGCAGTCCAGAAATGACTTTGAACTACTAAGTTCATATTCAGACTATGAAACAGACTGTCCTAGTGAAGAAAATCTACTTGATAAAGAAGAAGAGTATCCAGAGATAGCTGGTGTAAATCTGTTGTCTAACAAACTTGAAAACACAATAGAAATGGTTGCAGAGTTAGAAAAAGAAGACTTAGAAACTTTGCAGTCTAACAATCAAAGTTTTCCAAAGGTCTGGTCCCTTTAGAAGAGTTTTTTGATTTCAATTATGTGGCCAAGAAGCCAAAATTGGAGCCTGTTGAATCTAAAGTTGAAGAGTGTAATATAGGCAGTGAACTAAAACCAAGTATGATCAAACTGTCAAAAACTTTACCATCTCACATCAAACTAAAATACATAGATCTGTTTAAAGAATTTTCTAATGCTTTTGCGTGGAGTTATGAGGATCTGAAATCCTATGACACTGAAATAATTCAGCACAAGATACCTCTCAAGGAAAACCAAAAGCCATTTAAACAAAAACTGCACAGAATAAACTCTGTTCAGTTACTTTTGGTTGAGGAGGAAATCAAGAAAATGTATGAAGCTAGTATTATTGTCCCTATTAGATATTCAAAGTGGATGTCTAATCTAGTGTCAGTTAGGAAGAAAACAGGAGAGATTGGGCTTTGTATTGACTTTAGAGACTTAAACAAAGCCTCATTGAAGGACAACTACCCTTTACCCAAGATGGATCATATTTTACAAAGGGTAGTTGGTTCTAAAAGAATTTCTTTGCTAGATGGCTTCTTAGGATACAATCAGATTTTAGTACATCCTGATGATCAACTAAAGACAAATTTTACTACACCTTGGGGCACTTTCATGTACGTGAAAATGCCTTTTGGTTTAATGAATGTTGGTGCTACTTTTCAGAGAGCCATGGACATTGCATTCTCGGAGGAATTAGGCTACTTCCTCATTATTTACCTTGATGATGTCACTGTTTTTTCCAAAACAGATGAAGAGCACTTAGAACACTTGAGAAAAGTATTCGAGAAAGGCAGAAAGTTCGGGATATGTTTAAATCCAAAGAAAACATTGTTTGGTCTCCAAGAAGGTAAACTTCTTGGGCACATCATATCAAAAGATGGGATAAAGATAGACCCAAAGAGGATTGAGGCTATATTGCAAATCACTCATCCTCGTAACATCAAGGAACTCCAATCTTTCATTGGGAAGATTAATTTCTTGAGAAGGTTCATACCCAACTTGGCTGAGCTCCTTAGAAACATTACAAACATGCTGAAAAAGGAACAAGGGGTTAAATGGACCTTGGAAGCAAAGAAATATTTTGAATTGGTAAAACAAGCATTAACCAAAACACCAGTTCTAATAAGTCCTGATTTTTCAAAAGATTTTTACATTTTTTCATTTTCATTAGAACATACAATAGCTGTTGTCTTGTTGCAGAAAAATCCATAGGGACAAGAGCAGCCCATTGCATTCTTTAGCAATGCATTGAGAGATGCTCCTCTGAAGTACAAAATTATGGAAAAACAAGCCTTTGCCTTAGTCAAAGCCTTAAAAGACTTTAGAGTTTACATTTTGCACTCCCACATCATTGCCTTTGTCCCAAATTCAGTTGTGATAGACATTCTAACACAGGACCCAGATGGTAAGAGAGTTAAGTGGATAGCTGTGATACTTGAATATGATTTAGAGATCAAGCCCACTAAACTCATTAAAGGCCAAGGTCTAGCTAGATTAATGGATAAATCAAATTTTGAAGTTCTTGATATAAATATGATAAATGCTTTAGATGAACAAGAGGAATTGTCAACTCCCATTGTTGAAGACCATTTTATGAATTCCTCTTGGTATGCTGATATTCTATATGTTTTGCTTAATTTGAATACCCCTCCTGGTTTATAAAAAACAAAGGCAAGGTTTTTAATGTTAAAATTTGTAAACTACTACATTATAGATAAATGTCTTTATTGGAAAAATGCAAGTGGGTTATTGCTTAAATTTTTACTTGAGAATGATGCAGAGAAGGTTAAGCACAAGTTCCATGAAGGAGAATGTGGAGGCCACCTCTACTGGAAGACTACAGCCAACAAAATCCTTAGAGCTGGTTACTATTGGCCCACCCTCTTTCTAGATGTACATAAAATGATAATTTCCTGTCATAAATGCCAACTTTTTGAAGGCAAAAGAAAATTGCTTCCCTTACCTTTGCATCCAATCACTGTTGAAGCTCCTTTTCAACAGTGGGGTTTAGACTTCATAGGAGAAATCCATCCACCATCATCTGCCCAACATAGATGGATTCTCACTACAATGCACTACTTTACCAAATGGATAGAAGCCATCCCTTCTAGGCAAGCCAATAACTCTATCATCATAAGATTTATTGAGACTCACATCCTCTCTAGATTTGGCTGTCCTAGAAAGATCATCACTGATAATGCTGCTGAATTTGGATCCATGAAGATGGTTGAATTCTGTCACAAATATCAGATTACATTGGGTCATTCTACTGCTTATTACCCTCAAGGTAATGGGCTGGCAGAATCCTCAAACAAAATTTTGGTAAACATAATCAAGAAGTTGCTGGAAGACAACAAGAAGTCTTGGCACACAAAGCTAGTACATGCACTATGGGCTGATAGATTAACACTTAAGAAATCTATTGGAATGTCACCCTATCAGCTTTTGTATGGAATAGATGCAATTTTTCCAACCAGCCTTGGTGTACCAGTCATGAAGCTGATCCAAGAAGTGCAATCTGAAGACAATGACATGATCAGAAGGATTAATTAGACTATACATCTTCAGCAAACTAGAGAGGAGGTCTACAATAGAGCATTACAAAAGAAAGAGAGCATCAAGAAGCTTTTTGACAGAAGGACAAAAGCCAGTAATTTTAATATTGGTGACAAAGTGTTAAAGTGGGATTCAAGGAGAGAAGATAAGGGAAAGCATGGGAAATTTGATAACTTATGGCTTGGCCCTTATCTCATTCATTCTACTTCTGGTAACAATGCTTATTTCTTGCAGGAACTGAATGGAGCTGAACTGTTTGGGGGTCATGTCAATGGCAGGATGCTCAAATATTATTTCTCTTGACCATATCAGTTTGGAAGCCTTTTTATTTTTTCTCATTATAAATATTTCATCCATCATTGCATTCAAAGTTAGAAAAATCAAAAATACAAAAACAATGAAAAGAGAAAAGAGGGCAGATTGTAAAAACAAGAAAGGTACAGCCCCATACCAAAAAGAGAGAGAGAAACAAAATCTGAAAGTGTGCAAGCTCAAATGCCACTCCTAAGAAACACACTCCTAGTTAGTCATACAGCCTAATCATGACTAATTAGTTTTAAATTTATTGCTGATAGGTTAGTGAATTAGATTTGCCAAACAACTTAATCTTGGCTTATCAAATAGGTAGATTAGGAGGAAAAAAATAAAGGTTCAAACAAGCTCAAAATCTGAACCTATGAGTTTCCAAAAGAAGAATGACTCTAATCTATTTAAATCATGAGTCAAAGACAGAAATAAACTGGTTCTAATAAGCCCAAAACTTGAACCAGATAACAAAGAAAAAACAGCTCAAACAAACTCAAAAACATAGCTGAAGAAAAGAGAAGGATGTGCTTAGAACTTTCAGATCTTAAGCCTTCACCATTTTGATTTAATTTTCTGCAAATAATAATCTATGTGCAGCTTGTTTTTATGCCATAGATCAGCAACAAGTTATACTGTTCAATCCTGACTTGTATGCTTTTAAATTTCTTGTTTCAGAATTTAGAGAATAAAAATCTGTTAGACAGTCTAATCCTAACAGACAGTAGTTAGATAGAGAAGCTTATGAACTCAACTGTTTAATCTGAGTTCATGGAGAAATAAGAAGTAGACTTAGATTAGTTTTTTTCTTTAAAAAGAATAAAATGTTTGTAAAAGATTTTTCCAATCCAAATGCACTCTCAAAGAAGAAAAAATGTTAGATTAGTAGGATTAGGTAGGTAGAATGTTTGTTTGACAAAATTTCCATTGTTTTTCATGGTTGCTAACATTATTAGGACTGAAGAAGATCATCCAAGTGAAAAAGGTTGCAGCCCAATGGAGGAGGCATTGATCAGCCCCCTAGAGAATATAAGTCTGAATTTCTTGATACCTTCAAGAAGGTGTCATCCCCATGTGGAGCCATTGTTAGCCACCTATAAAATTTGTCATATCAAATGGTGGCTAAATAATTTTTTGAAGCCTTCAAGAAATAATTTTATTTCCAAATTGTTATTTCTTGAAGTCTTATGAAGATGACTTATCCTTGAGTTAATCTTCACTGTTGTTTCCCTCTCAATTCTGAAAATCTGATGCTTTCCTGAAGAAAATACTGCTGCAAAAACTCCATTTTTCCCCTCATTTTACCCCTCCTTTCACTCATAATTAACCTTCTTTTTATCCCCTTGTTCCCCATGAAAATTCCTCTATTTTCCCTCATTTCCCTTCTTCCCTTCATAAAACCCCTTTAATAAGGTTTAAAACTCCTTTTTAAACCTTACCGAAATCCCCAAAATCCTTTTAAAATCCTTGAAAAACCATAAAAAACCCACTTTCACATTATAGGCCTGAGCCCCTTTTGGCTAAGCCCTAAACCACTTCCCCACCATGCGACCTGGTGCTAGAACCAAGCATTAAGGCCTTGGGCGCTTATCGCAATCGGGGCATTCATGTGAAACACATTTCTTTTGTTACATTAAATCTCCGATTGCGATTGGCCCCTTTTCTTCTAAAACTCCCAATGCCTTTGTCTTTACATATAACCCCGAGCCCCACAATCAGGCGCTAAAGTATTATAAAAACCCCTCCCTGATACAAATTTTCCTTTGTATTTCATAAAAAACCCATTTTTCCATGATAAAAGAAAACCCACCAGTTCATTGTTTTGGGCGAATACCAACCGTTGATCTAAAACCGATCCACGGTCTTCGGGATCTCGCATCAAAGTTTTTCATTGGTTGCATTTGAATAGTTTATTACCCCCTCCCGATTAGCAACCTTCTGATGGTTTCCCAACCATCTATCTTCCCTGCCAGGCCCAGATTCGATGGCTCACATCGACCTCTTCATAAGCCCATCCCTCTGCCTTTTGACCTCTGATTCATTCCTAACCGTCGATCTCTCCAAAGATCAACGGTCCTTGTTCAATCAGATCGGCACTTTTTTCCCCTTGCCCCCATCGATTGTAATCTTCCGATTGCATCTGGGTCGTCCATACACTAAGATCCGTCGGTCCAGATCAATCTTCATTTCCCTTTGTTATTTCTCAAAACACCACTGTGTAACCTCTTTGGCGAATCTCCACCGTTGATCTCTGCAGATCAACGGCCCACATTAACCCAAACTCCGCCTGACCCTCGCCTCATATTTTATTTCATTAACCCTGAGATTTAATCTAGACCGTTCATTCCTTTCATCCAACGGTCTATAATAAACCCGATAGGCCCAACTCCTTTGGGTCCTACCTTTCCCCAGATCAAATATCTACTGTTCATTCCCTGATCCAACAGTCAAGATTAAAACTGCCTTGACCCTGCCCCACCTTTATCGCCTGTGCATCTATTCTCCATCGCGCTCCCCTCATGACCGTCCGATCTAAGACCCCAGATCTGACGGCTAGCGCGCAGTTTCATGTAATTTTAAGCCCGAAAGTTCATGTTTCAAAATTATGCGATGTAGGTGGCTTTAAAAAGCCATGTGTCAAGCTCTAATGCATATCGTGTTCAAAAAGGCAAAACCACCTTTCCTCCTTTTCATCGCGCGAAAATAGTGGTTTCTTTGGCCGAAACAACTTTCCCCATTTACACTACATTTTCTCATGATTAATCTTCGTCGTTGATCTCTCAGATCTAATGGCTCACCTTCAATCTCGCCTTTAGTTCATCGCCCTCTGCCCATCCTCCAAGGGATTTCAAAATCATTCTCCCTTGTTGATTTCTGTGGCCGATCTTATCCGACGGCCCAGAATATTTCCGAAACCCCAATTTCAATTTTAACCCTTTTTTTCCTCCGCCAAAGGTTTTTCACCTATTTTCTTTGCATTTTCTTCCATTTCGCAATAATGTGGCCCTTCTACATTATATTTTCCCAGTCAATCTCAACCGTTGATCTTTGTATATCAACGGTCAGGACTTAATTCTCCACCACCATTGATCTACCGCCTCCCTATCCGACCCAGTGAGCAATCCTCGCCGTTGGTTGCTTTCATCCAACAGTTATGATCTAACCTAAACTTTTAAAGCAGTTTAAACCTTATCTCACAGGATTTTTCATAATTTCGATTGTTTGTGCAGGTTTTGACGGTTTGTGCATTGTTTTAAAGGAAAATTGAAGGTCGGGGATGATGATCCCTCAGGTCATTATTCATGAAAGAGATCACTCTACAGGGTTCCATACCATGTTTCATCAGTGCCTCATGAGCACTGATGCCATTAGAAACCTCTGTACGCCTGCACATCAACAAGACACAGCAAAACTTAATCAAGCAAAGAGTATCATTGTGAAAAGATCTAGTCACAGCAGAGATGAAGAATTGAAGATTGTTTATGCAGTTTTGAAGGATTAAGGCACACATTCAGCAAATCAAAATCCTAATCCACAGTTAAAGACATCATGAAGACCGAAAGACACAGATTAAGCCTAATTAGAACTAAAACATATAATTCAAGTAAATTAAAGGTGTTTTAGGGAAGGACAAAGCAATTCATCAATCCGAGAAGCCTCCACTGCCACATCAGAGGCAAATTTAATCCTCTCCATCTACCAAAAGCCACCTACAGTCTCGCAGCATTCAAAAGAGGCATAGTTATTACTCGAATAGTAGATATTTGCCTCAATATAGTTGAACAGTTAATTCAACCAAAGGAACTTATTAACTGTTAGTAGAGTTATTACAAGGATAACTCAGAGCCTTAAAGTCAACAAAATCTTCCCAGCGAGCTTATAATTAATGTAAACCAATTAATACAGAGGAAATATCAGAAAGTTTCTCCATCGAGCACCTCAAAGGCCGAGAAACATTAAAATGTATTAATTGAACCTAGAAGATATTTTATCCCATCCCACCTCCTCATTTCTTCTATAAATACTTCTGTAGAAGATGAGATAATGTTGGTCACTGCATATCTGTTGCTTGTAAATAGTTTTCTGAAGCTGCAATAAGCTCTGTTTGTAATTGAAGATACCTAAGTTGAGATGAGAAGTTTGAAGTTGTAGAGAACCATTGGACTTGAATATTGTAATTGGTTTGAAGTATCAAATACAAGCTGATTTATGGGATCCTGGTCTATGTCAATGGTGATGTTTTTCTTATTGTAAATTGTTATTTTATTTCTGTTTCCATTCTGTCAATCTTCTCTTATAAAGAGCAACAATTATAGAGTTAGGATTTACTGTCAAAGGTACCCTGCTCTTACTGATAAGCTTTATCTACATGATTTCTTCCAATTGTATTATTTAAGAATGATTTAATACAGTCCAAGCAGTTAGGAATGTTGGCGTTCCCTCGTCCTACTGTCTAAACTTTAAACATTTTTCTTGAATGTTATTTTCATTTTCTGCCAAGTAAAGTTGAGCTAGGGAACTCTATGGTGAGCCCTGTCCTCTAGTTTTATCTCCAAAGGTTGTCTGAAAATTTCCCTAAGAGTATGTCGAAAGCAGGCTAGGTTCAAAGTCCTTACTTGATCTTAGACTATTCTTTGTTATCCTATGTGTTGTCTTCAAAAGTCTACTAAGTAAAGCAAAGCTAGGGAAGTCTATGGTGAGCCCTATCCTCTAGTTTCTTCTCCAACAGTTGCTTTGAAAATTTTCCCTTAGAATATGCTGAAAACAAGATAGGTTCAAAGTCCTTACTTGATCTTAAGCTATTTTTTTTGTGTTTTAAATGTTTTCTATTGAAAGTGCATCGAAAGCAGGCTAGTTTCAAAGTACTTACCTGATCTTAGATAACTTTTATGTCTTTCTTAAGTGTATGCCGAAAGCAGGATAGTTTCAAAGTACTTACTTGATCTTAGGTTGCTCTTTGTTCTTCATCTGTTTAATTCCCCTTCTTATTGTTTCATTCCATTCCATAAAATCAACTTAAAGAGATCCTTAGACATATATGACTTGCCCCACGGACCACTCTTGAACCTTGTTGTTTCAATTAAATCCTACTATGACTCCATAGCCCAATGGATTGAAGCTCCTTTTTGCCTATCTTATTAACTAAATCAATCTTTCGCTTGCATATACCTTCACCCTTCATTTAGACTTCCTTCACCTTCACATATCTTTTCCCAACCAAAACAAACAAAAACCTTGTTCTTCATAACTAGCCTAATATCACATTTTAAGCCTTAAAGATAAATCAATCTTTGCACTTATAGAGAGATCCCTCTTTGGATTCAGGAGGGCTAGATCCTAGAATCCCAAAGTGGTTCAAGTGTTCTCTCTGCAGTTTTGGTCTTGCCAATCTGCTGAAATTACAGGGAGATAACAAGAGGATCAGCCTTTCACTCTAAAGATCCATTGGAGGAGGCATATTCAGATTGGGCATCATCTATAGCCATCTTTATCCAGTTATATTTCTAAGTTGTTGCTGCTACCCAACAACTCCGACATTTTGCAGTTTTTGTATATTACAACCAATCCTTCTAGGATTGACTTGAGGTAGTCATTGGGAGCTGAGATATTCACTTCCATTATTATATTGGGCCATACATTTGTATATCTATGTATTTGACATATGTTAGCATGCAGTTGCTCTATAAAATTGCGCTGTCATAGCTTGAGCATCCATGTGTAACAGTATTTTATCATGTATCTTGAACTTGTTTCTTAAGGCTGAGCATTGACTATCTTGAGTGACCTTTTTCCTCAAGATCTTGTATTCATTTGTTGCTACTATTGTTAATGAGGAGGCTATGGATTTCTCTCACATTTATATGAGTTGAGTGTTGCTATTGCTTCATTGTTGTGTTTGCATATTGTTGGGCCTCCAGCATTAGAATATCTTGAGATATTCTCATTGTTGTAGCATTTTCCTAATTGGAACATTACACTCTATCTACTACAATGATTTTCATTAATTACATTCAAGAAGAAATTGGACAAGTGTAACCATGCAATGGCGGTGATAAGATAAATTTGAAAAAATGGTGGTTGTAGCAGACCGTTATTCATTACACAGTAGGAACAATTTGGCTCTTGGGATCATGAAGAGGCTATGATAAAATGAATCTAACATCTAGCCCTGCTCCTTCAAAAAATCGTTGCTGGATAATTAAATCTGGTGCTGCGATGGTTGTCATGATGGTCATTGTGTCTTCTAACTTCCTTTATCTTTTCTTCGTAGTTTACTGCTGTAGCAGAGCTTTGAAATGGAAAAAACACTCCCTTCCTCTTGAAATGCACAACAATGATTCAAAAAATTCGACGTGAATGTTGTGGAATGGCTACGTGAGGCAATGGTGGCGAGAGTCATCACGACGTAGTGGTGGCGGGCATTGGTTGGAGGATGTGGGACAACGGTGGTGGTTTTGTTTGAACAGAAAAAATGTTTTCGGATGGGGGTGATGGAAGTGAGTGGTATCGGAGATGGGGTATGCGAATTAGCGGAGGCGCAACATGTAGCAAGATAAGTGGTTATGAATACCACATATTTCGGACCCCCCCCCCCATTTTGTTAAGGTTCGAAGACTGAGTGGGGGTGAAAATGAAATAAGGACCATCAGATACGGGGAGATGCATGGGGATGACAAAGAGGTGGAGGGTATTTAGCTGGGGGGATGTATGATGGTACAACAAGAGGCGACGTGGCAATGAGGTGGGCCCGCTCGTAGCCCATGGATCACAATATTTTTTGTGAGAAAAGGGGAGGTGAATGTTAAACCTTGCACAGTGCGACGTGCAGAGTTGACATGGTAGGGAGGTGGGTGTGTTCAATACCGCAAATCACAATATTTAAGGTTTGGTCACAAGGAATGGGATTTAAAGGCTAAATCCAGTGAAGTGTGATGTGTGACGACATGGGGTGATGTGGCAGGATGAAGATGGGGCCCATTAATACCGCACATCACAAATATTATGGTTTATGTTACGAGAGTGGGGAGGTAAATGTTAGACTTCACAAAGTGCGATGTGGTAGGAATTATCGCAATCGGAAATGGGAACTATTATCGCAAATCAGGAGTCGGAAGTAAATCGAAAAGGTAACTGATGTTGTGAACTTGCGATGCGTGAAGGTGATGGACACCATTACAGGCTTTTTGAAGTGGACGAGTACAAATTTAGTTAAGAAATGGTAATATGATAAAGGCTACTCGAACCATAATATAAAGGATTTCAAAGCATTTAAGGCATATATAAGGGAAATATGGGTCCCACCCATCCCACAAATCACATTTCTAAGGGTGTTTTAGGAGACAACAATTGTGATATGTATGGAGTTTGGTCTGCAAAACGCTGATTGTGATGAAAGGTAAGGGTTCCTATATGTTTGAGTGCAGAAAGCGACGTATAAGATATCATATGTGTAATATAAGATATGTATCAAAGGTTGGCTGTGGGGGGTGGAGCGATGGTAAATGAAATAATTGGTAAGTATTAAGGGATATATGATACGGCTTTTAGTGGGTGGGCGGAGCTGCTCCTTTTTAACTATAAAACTCGAATTTCAATAGTTAAAAAAGGGGTTTTGAAAGAAATGAAGTGTTGGACTTGAGAGTTAGGAAAAATGAAAAGGTAGAAAGAGGATGGATGAAATGAATGAGGGAAGAATGAATTTTTCTCACCATCGCACTTAATTAGCAACACTGTCCTCTTTCAACTAAACTGAAAGGCATATGGATTCGTTTGAAGCTCTTGACAGCCAGGATTTCCCTTCTTCTTTTTTAAAATAAATGACAGTCATGGAATATTACTTTCAATATGAGAGATCTGAGAAATAATCAGTCACCTTGTGATACTGTGAATTACAGGATTCTAACATTGGCTCCAGCTGGGGATGACAACTCCTTCAGGAGGTGTCAAGAACACTGTAGACTAGTGGCCTGATCCATTGGATTGATCCCAAATCTACAACTCAATCTGCTAAAAAATCATTGTGCCTGACAATCTTCAAGCTAAAATCAACACTCTCTGCAAACTGAAGTCCAGAATATACTTGCACTAAAAAATAGAAAGAAATCTAAAACTAAAAATTGAAATATGCTTAGAGTACTGAGCTTATTTGCACACCTACATATCCTAATATAACTTGGAGATGATATGTACACTAAATGAAATATTTTTTCCAATGTAACCAATCAAGTAAATGACTGCATGATTGATTCTTGTTCACTTTTGTGAGTAGGCTGAGAAAAAAAAAGGGCCACTCCCATATTACTTTCCATTGAACAAAAGTGTTCAAAATTTTCCTTAAACTCTGCAGCAAACCATTCATGGCATAGCATACTCCTTCTATAGAGGATTCTAAGAAGCCAAGAAAACGATCTTGGAACAATACCTAGTCCCGAGGATTCAAATAACACACTTCATCTAGGATTACTCTTTGTTCTAATTTTTTATGCTCGGGATCCTTCTGAAATAGAATATATATGCATTCTTCATGGTCATGTGATATGGCATCCTCATTCTATACCAATATTTTTTCCTCAAGGAAACCTGATATGTCTTGACTGAGATTGTTGAACTCTGTTTGAAGACCATCATTTTTATCAACATAAGCACTTTCTGGCAATAAGCCTTCTTGAGAATGTAAAACAACATCAATATCAATATGTTCTACATTTTTTTCTTCATGAGGAAATACTTCAGTACATAAATCATCAGTAGAACAAATATAAATAATCTCCTAATTGCATAAAAATTGAGAGGCTGGCTGTATGCTTAGAATCTGATCAATTTCTTCTTCAGTTAAAGGAGGAGGCAGTCTTTGTTTCATTTGGATTAAAAAATAATTGTTTTCTTTCTCTTGTGAACACTGATCATGAGATTGAATATCTTCTTTAGCCTCATACAAAAGAGCAGATGAATTATCATTTGTCTCCACAGAGATATCATGTAGATCTACTTTTATTTCTTGATTGCTGTCATCTTCAAATAACTTCTCTTGGTTATCATGACAATTAACTTGAGAATGAAATTCATAAATTGCTCCTAAGAGATCCTTAGGATGCATATTTCCTAGATCTTCATCAATATTTACAAGGTATTGTATGAGATCCTTAGACTGATCACAACAATTTTCAGCTAATGATAAAGATGGAGAGTATTCTTTATAATGCTCATAAAACACCTTGTGGAAATCTTTTAAAGAAAAAAAACTACCAGGGTTCAAGCCTTCATACCATTCGCTTGCTTTCCCTTCTAATGTTTCCATGAAAATCTTCATGAGGAAATCCTCATGCCATTCAACTTTCAACTTCCATGAATGTATACGAAATTTAATGAGATGTAACAAAGCATCATCAACATTCTCATCTTGAAAAATAGGGAGATTTCTTTCCCAATTTACCGGAGGCATTTTGTGGGGGAATCCAGGAATGTGATCTTTGTTCATTGGAGCATACCTGCATTGTATTCTTGGATTCATCTTGTCAATCAATCAAAGAATGGAGTCACTATATGTTCACAACAAATCTGGATTCTTCTACCAGTGGAGCCTTTAGGTCAACTGAAAACTGTGGAGTCGCCAATGAATCTTTGTTTCTGGATTTTGGTGCCAATGGAGTCACCAAGTGAATGATGCAGCCTTGTTTGTGTCTGTTCACTATCCACCATCAGTAATCAGATCTGAAATTTGATGTAATTTCAGAGGAAGATAAATTTCTCTCCCCAGTGGAGTCGCCAGTATGTTAGCTCCCCGTAATTCTGAAGGCTGAAGACAAAACTACAGGGGTAACATCAAAACACTTTGGAATCCAAGACCTAGCCTTCCTAGACTCAGAGAGGGCTCTCTTTGTTAGATATAGCTTTGTTTATAGGGGCATTTTATGCTAGCTATTAGTGCATAGGGGGTTTTTTGAAACTTATTGAGGTAGCAAAAGAGGGCCATTGGGCTATCGAGTCAAACAGGTGTAAAGAAATTCAAATGGATGAATAACTTAGCTCAGGCACAACCAGGAAAGCTAGCCATGTAAATGGATATTAACAACTTATGAAATGGACAGGAGGAGAAGATTAACATTCAACATGAATGCAAAGTAGACAGTCTCTGAATTCTTCATCATGTCACAGAGGAAAATATAAAGTACTTTTTCGAGACTGAGAAGGGTACCCCATTGTAAATCCTACACAGAAATTTCTATCCATAGTAAATAAATAAAATAGTATGTAAAACAATATATGACAGATTACAAGAAAATGAGCACTTCACCACAAGTCATAACACAAGAATCTGGAAAATAACATAATCTTTCATTCATCCAAAAGAGAGTGCTTACAACCAAATGAGTCTATTACAATGGTTTTTTCCCTTCCGGCCTCCCTTTGATACTTCTAATGCATGCAGTATTTATATAAAAACTTAAGTCAGTTACTCTATCTACTGCAATGATTGTCATTAATTGTAGGTTTTAACCCTGTACATAAATTATCTACAAATGAATCTTAAAAACAGAAAATAAACAATAGTGAGAGCATAAAGCATAAAACAAATATACACAAAGATTTTCCCCTGGATCCCAACTCGAGACGAACAGCTTGATTTTTCATTATATTCCTTTTAGTGTTACAACACATATATATAAATGTCGAATCATACATAAACCCCAATCCATTAACCCTGGATTAGAACATAACCGTAGTTCCCTTGACCGAATCTACAAAATACTAGGGGCTGAAAACCATCATGCCCCAAAACCATGTGCAAACCCATGCACAAAACCATGAAGGCGAGTGTGCAGAAAAATAGGGTCAAAAAAAATTTCTAGGGCGCTACCACCCCCTGCCAGCCCCCTACGCCGGTGCAACATGCGGTGGAAAAGTATCCCCCCCCCCCCACGCCGGGCGGGTGCGCCGGCACCGTTGGTGAGGGTCATGCTTGTGACGGACAGGTCATCACGATGTCATGGTGACGGTCCTTGGCAATCGCTGTGGTGTATATTGATGGTCCTTGTAATTAGTCACAGGCTGCTTCAAGCAACACTTTTGGTGAGGGTCATTAAAGGCCCATCACTAATTCTCTCTTTGGTGACACTTCTAGTGACGAACTTTTAATGACCCTCACCAATGCTCTTTTTGTTACTTTTGGTGACGGTCAAAAAATGTCTGTCATCATTGATCATTAAAATACCATCACTGTAAGTGTATATAGTGATGGTCCTTTATGGTCCGTCACCAAAGACATTTTCAATGACACTTTTGGTGAGGATCGTTAAAGGCCCATCACTAATTCTCTCTTTGGTGACACTTCTAGTGACGAACTTTTAATGACCCTCACCAATGCTCTTTTTGTTACTTTTGGTGATGGTCAAAAAACGCCCATCATCATTGATCATTCCAATGTGTTTTTGATGACACTATGTGCCTGTTATTATTTTTTTTGTCAAAAGATAACGATTTAATACCATTATTGTGGAGTATTTTTTATAATATGTCCAAGGCCATAGTGGTTAGGGTCAATCAATTTTTTTAGAAGTAATTAGTGTGTATCATTTCCCTCAAGTAATGACTAGTCAAATAAAGATTTCCTATGAGTCAACACATGATTCATATATATTAAGTTTATTATCTAGCAAATTCCCTTTAGATAAAGTTCCACTATTGTTGTACGAAATATATTGTTTAATACATAATCAAGCTTTGACAATTCTGTTAATGAGAAAGACCTAGCAATCCTCAACAATATGGGCACACCTTAAATTAATGCTTTGGCACACGCTAACATTTCTTAGCACCCCACATGTCTTGGAACATCATTGTACCTAGAACATCTTGTGATGACACAGACGCCCAAGCACATGGTGGCATGTGCTAGCACAACATGGAACTCTCCTAGCATGTGTTGGCATGCTGCATATAGTCCCTAGCATGCCCTAGAACACCTTGGTTGAATGCATTGACATACATTAGAACTTGGCACACAATGCCACTTGGCATGTATTGGGACCTATTATTAGTGTGCCTAGCATGCCCCTTTTCAGAAAGATAAAGTCTTGACTTATTAACCCTCTTATTGGTTCTTCCTTTTGTTTCCTTGACACATATTGACATACCCTGGCACCCTGTGCCACATCCTTAGCACCTAGCATGTATTGACATATCTTGGCACTATTAATTTTCACATGATATAATTAGCACACCCTAGAACTCCCAAGCACACTTTGGGAATTCTTGATATGCGTTGATATTCCCTAGCATGTCCTACCAATGCTTAGCATACCTTGTCACTCCCTCCTTGGCATGACAACTAACACTCATTAACACTAGTCTCTGGCACAAGTTCCTCATATTCATTAACTTCCATGAATTTTTACCTAGTGCTCCCTTAATGTTTTTTCCTAGTAATCCTTAACACTCATCAACAAGCATTATCACTCTCTAGCACACCTTAGCACTCTTCAACACTCCCTTCCACTTCATAACATGCATAACACTAGTCCTTGACACATATTGGTGCTTGGCATGTGTTGGCGCTTGGAAAGTCTTAGCATGATTGGAATACGTTGAGATGCCTTGGTATGATTTGGCACGGTTTAATATTAAATATATCTGTGATGATCAATTGTTGGAAAGTAGATGAGAAGCAACAAAGGAATACTTGGCACTTAGAATGCACTAAGACTTTGCACTTGGCACCTATTGCCCCCTAGTGTTGGTGTGCCTAGCATGCCCCTCTTGGAAAAGGTAAATTGATGACTTATTAACCCTCTTATGTGTTCATTTCCTTGTAGTTTAACTTTTTTCTCCCTTTTGTTGTATTGACAGCCCCTGACACACATTGACACACCCTTGCACATCTTGGTATGCCTTATCACTTGGCACATCTTAGCATGTTTGACATGTATTCCCACTATCTGGCACATCAAGGGGGTGAAGAGAGATGTAGTCCTAAAGTAGGTCGAGTACGAGGGCCAAGTAAGGGTTGCTAAAGGGAGGTCATGATCATCCTCCAAGAGCAAGATCATCATGTGAGGATTCAAAAGAATGTTGCATACCTTAATGGTCAGTTTGTGCTAGGAAGTCGGATGGCAGATTGTTGGTTCTCTTCTGGCAGATCGAGCTTAAGAGAGGTTTCTCATGAGAATCTGGGCATGTGATTTCAATGGTGTCTTTGTGTGAAGGCCGCATCAAATTCTGAAATGTTGAAATCTGCAACAAGAAACAATGAGATTGGAAACCAGAAAGGACAAAAATAAAATGCACCCATACTAGTGAGGAATTTTGATGCACCAGGAGTGAGGAATGTGGAGTGTCTAATTTTTTTTTCCCTTAAATAAATTGTCATTTCATCTCATAACAACTTGTGTTAGTTAATTATGTCATGATGACCAAGTTAGTTCAAGAAATTCAGGTACTTGAGGGTCTAAGATGAGGCATCTAGAGTGATTCTAATATTTTTGGGGTCCAGTTGAAGTTGATGCATTAGTGGGGTGCAAGTTTAATTAACTCAATTAAATGAGTTAGAATTAGTTTAACTAGTTCTAATTGAGTGATGAGCTAGTGAGAGGTCCAGTGAATTAAATTAGATTTAATTCACAATGAGTGATCAATCATATAACTGAAAATTCGCTATTAATAGTTGCATGCATGTCAGTTTTGAGGAATACCCAACTGAGACAGAGGTTAAAGGGAACATAAATATCATTTGTATTCAGAGAAAATTTCCCATGTGCAATTATAAAGTCATTGGGATGCCATGATGGATTGCGCAATCAAGGAAGACCGATTTTCCTAATTAATAAGGATTTAATTCCCTAGGAATTGCATGAGCAAGGCAGGCTGAAGTAAGGATGAGAATTGGCTAAGTACTAGACTAAGTTTGCCTAGATCAACGGGAGACAATTGACAGAGTGTTGGAGAATCTCATGAGAGATTAAGCATTAATGTATTGTTTCATGAATCCTTGACTTAATACACAATAGAGATAGAGGGGTTTTGAGCATTTTCTTTCCCCAAATACATCATGTTGTTGTGTGATTGATAATTTATTTCTCTTACATATATGTTATTGTGCGACCGTGTTTTGTTTCCGCAAATTGTAGGAAGGATTCAATATCTTGTTTTAGTATATTACAAGATCAGATTGAATCTCGTTAGTTAGATTTTCTACATGGTATCAGAGCAGGAATTTTTTGGGCGGTGAGTTTGCAAAGACTATCTGAATATTTTGGTGTAAAATTTTCAAAAACAAATATAATATTTGGATTCCTTGCGAAAATCTACCCGAAAAAAAATAAAAAATAAAAAAAAAAAAATAAAAAAAAAAAAAAAATAAAAAAAAAAATATATATATATATATATATATCAGTTGAATCGGAGCTCGAATGAGGGAGATATCATCAATTTAAAATCAACTCTTTTTTAGAAATTTTTGTAACATCGGGACAATTACACTATGCGCGAGTTAAGAACCCATATGTGCTTGAGGTACCAGATGCATGCAAAGCTTTTAGGAGAAAGGCAGAAGTTAGAGACTTGGTGGTTTAGAGGGAGCATAAATTACCTCTCAACATGCATCCTCATGAGAAGCAGCGAGGAGACTGAGTGGAAGCATCCACTCAAGCAGAGACCTCCATGAGGGGGAAATTTCGAGCCACATGGGAAGAGGGAGCAGCCATACCTCGAGGTGTATGGTGGGGTGATGTGTAGACATAATCCCAAGATATGAAATTTGGGCAAGGTCCATTGAGATAGCGTGTCTCATGGATCGAACCTGGCTACGAGGAGCCCACAGTACAACAGTAGTAGGAAGGATCAGTTAGATTGATGTAGTCAGATGTCAGCAAGGCAGAAATCAGAGTGACAGATGTCAAATACTGAAGCACAAATCAAAGTTAGCAACAGTTCAAAGGGAACAGATGCAGATGTCAGTAGCAGCGTAGAGAATCCAGTACTAGAAAAGTGCAGTAGCTAGCAGTAGTCAGAAGACTCTGATGATCGATGCATTATACTGATTCAGTTGTTCAGAGGATATTTAGTTTCAGGATTTGCAGGTGCAAACAACACTAGAGAAGTGTAGCATGTAGAACATTCCAAAGGTACCAGATGGGGATATATTGAATTACTTTATTGTTGAGAGGGAGTGTTGAAATTTACAACAAGAAATAGCGAAATTGGCAACTAGAAAGGACAAAAAATGCACCCACACTGATGAGGAATTTTGATGTACCAGGAGTGAAGAATGTCAGTTAACTAACTTATGATGATTGAGTTAACTCAAGAAATTAGATTTAAGGTGATCGAGGTGGATATTGGTGGCCACCTGCCTATTCCCCTCGGGCCCTCGCCATTGTCTCTTTCAGTTTTTCATTTTCCTTAATTATAGCACAATTTACTATTTTTGTCAGTTTTTCGGGTCCTAAACTTCCGAAGCCATTTTGAGGCCCCAAACGACATTTTTTGGGTATGAAAGGTTTCAAAAATTCATAGAAATCGCATTAGCAGTTGTAGTCCTCGGAGAGATATTTCTAACGAGGTATCATGTGCGTCAAACAAAGATAATATGACCAAGTTACGACCCCAGGAAGTTGGCTACCCAACTAACCCCAACGGGGCCCATAAAACCTTGGTGTTACATCTCCTCGGGTTAGGGTTTTGGTTGTTTAGAGTTTTAACTTATTTTTAAGTAATAAAAAGACCCTTCATCCTTATTGTAACACAGTTCAAAGGAACATAACTATTAGTTGTATTTATAGAAAATTTCCCATGTGCAATTATAAAGTCATTGGGATGCCATGATGGATTGCGTAGTCAAGGAAGGTTGATTTTCCTAATTAATATGGAGATAATTCCATATGAATTGCGTGAGCAAGGCAGGCTGAAGGAAGGCTGATAATTGGCTAAGTATTAGACCGATTTTGCCTAGATCAGCATGAGACAATTGGCAGAGTGCTAGAGAATCTCAAGAGAGATTAAGCATTGTATTGTTTCATGATTTCTTGACTTAATACAAAATAGAGATAGAGGGTTTTGAGCAGTTGCTTCCCCAGATACATCTTGTGTTGTGTGTTTGATAACTTGTTTCTCTTACTTATATGTGATTGTGCGATCGTGTTTTGTTTCCACAAATTGTAGGAAGGATTTAGTATCTTGTTCTAGTACATTACAAGATCAGATTGAATCCCGTTGGTTAGATTTTCTACATGAAATAGAAGAGAGGGTTGATACCATATTGCCTTGTGGTGGTTAGTAGGCTGCAAGGTCTATGATAAAGACCAACATAAATGGAGGGGGGCTTGCATTGTAATTTAGAGCCATAACAGAAGTCGACACAGGCGTAATATTGATTGAGTTAACCCTAGTTTGAGGGTTGACATTGAGATCTGAAGTTCATGTCAAGATTCAGTCAAAGAAATGCCCATAATCTATGGATCCATATGAGCTAGGTCGAGTCTCTTATGGAGGCAAAGTCGTGTTTTTTCCATGTGTGAATAGGGTTTGTTCTACAACAATTAGAAGTACATAAGTATAATGCCCTAGTTAGGATAGTTTCCTAGCATGTTTAATTCATAAGGTATGCCCTTAAGACTATGACAAATTTGCGTAGAAGAAGACAGGTTGTGACCCTTAGAGTGAGGTTTATTTCTGCAATAAAGACCGCAGATCTGGAAGATGGTTTGCAGATTCAGTATGTGTGGAGACAACAGATCCAAAGGAGGGTGGAACCTGAGAAGAAGATTGAGCATGCAGAAGAAATGTGCCATATGAAGAATGGATTAACATGCAAAGGAGTTGATTTTGGTGGACTTTCCATAGATTTTTAGACAAAGATTTGAAGAAACCTATGAAAAATTATTAAATGGACTGTTAGTGGCTGATTTGTGACCCTAATTCAGTCATCCATTGATTGTTAGAAGTATGATAAGAGGATTAGTTCATATTTGTTCATAGATTGGACAACAAATTAGATCAAATTTTCAATGCACAAGAACAATGATCTTGAGAGGACTCAAACCATTGTTAGGTGGCAGATTTGAAGAGCCCTAGATGAAGACAATATTGTGGGCCCTAGATCAGTAAAAAGAATTGATTGTGGTTGGGCAGATTGATGGTAGTCCAAGTACAGTTGGAGGGTTGTTAGGTTATTGTCAAAGAAGAGCCCTGACTCTTGTTCTGGTGAAGGATAAAAAAACTGGTAGAAGGGTAGGTGTATAGGGCCTAAGGATGTGCAGACTTTGAAGGACTAAAGTAATAGTCAAGTGGGCCAACCAACTAGCCCTAGTTCACTATATTGTAGAAAATTGATTCAGAGAGAAGAAGGGCAACCTCCATAGCCCTGGACTTCTCATCTTGGAGTTGTAGTATGGCAAAAGTGGGCATACCAAATAGTAATTCACAAATGGAATTGTGAACAACTTGTTACCACTCAAACTAGTAGTGGACCTAAAAGGGGATCCTAAGATGGCAAATGCTAGGACAAGGGAAACGATGGAGGCTTAGCCCATTGTTACCACTACTAAGGCTCCTTGCTCTTCACGGACTTTCACCGATGGGTGGAGTCCCGGTAGTTTAGGAAGTCACTTGTAGAGTATAGGTCAATGAATAGGTGGGAAGTGACCCTCGAAACCATTTCCCTAAGATAAAATAAAGAGTGGGACTTGCTTTCCTTTTAAGCAAGGGAATTTATCTTCTAGGGAGAGAGGAGGGGGATTGAAGGGTTGAGGGAGAAGAAAAAGACTTATGAAGGAAGTTCTCAATCCCTAAAATCCTTTGGGAACTTGGATTCCCAAATGGTCCTTGATGAAAGGCTTTTGACACCAAATGGGACCACATGGGGCCAAGTGGACCCATCCCAGGTTCGGGGATGGAATTTAGCAACCAATGATGTTCCTATCCTGGACAAGGTGAGGGGAAAGGATCAGACAAGAGTTTTTACTTTGAAAGGTTAAATTGATCCTACTAGGTTCTATCCTTGGGAACGCCTAGGAAAAACTTGATCCTAGAGCTAGGGCTTGAGGTATCCAGAGATTCCACCGTCATAATTGGCCCAAGTTCTGAGGAGAGTGAGGGCACCCAAAAACACAGCTGCCTCTAGGATATAGAAGTTTTCCTCTAACTAGATTCCTGGGAAATTGTTGCCCTAGGTGACCTAATGGGGCTAGATATAGGGAATGTGAAAATTTCTTAATCTAAGAAACCCTACTGCAGTATCTTGATTTACTTCTCCTTCTTGAATTAAGTTAGAAGTTAATTTCTGAAATATTCAATAAATTTAAAGCGAAGTAAATAGTAAATACAACTATAAACCTACACATACAGATCAAATATTGAATAACATGCTCATAGACAAAGTGACACACAGATTTTCTGGACAAATGTCCCTAGAAAAAACCCAATGCGAGAAAACCAGTGCAGCTAGCTCTGGAGGGTTTTCATTATTATGCAGAATCTAAGTACAACAATCTTGGGCACCAAAACTGGTTCACCCAACAGAAATATAAAAATGGCAGTAATACACTGCTCTGAATCCCTCTACGTCAGCCTGACTTTCGGCCTCTGCGCTCCTCAGTAAGGGCCTACGTCACACCTAAAGGGCTTACACTGCCCCTGTGCTGCCCTGACTGGGCCTGCGTCAGCCCTGCGTGGCTCCTGCTACCCCTGCTGCTCTGGCTGGCTGGAATGCTTATGCACAAAAAGCATAGGTAAGAAATAAGGCATTGGCCAAATTGCATAACAGTCAGAAAAATTGAAGAAATGAATTGAAAATAGATCAATGTCCACAAATAACTGAAATATCTCAATGGGACTAGAGATTAAAAGCTTTGACGACAGCAATAAGTGCTTATAGCATCAGCTAAGAGAACAGAGGAGACTAGTTCATGAGGTTAAAATGTTGTATAATTGAGAGTGCAAGCTTCTGTGATCCATAACATATTAGATTATAAATTTTCCGGGAAATCACATGAGAATTTTAGGACCAATATTGATTTTCCTAAAATTCTCATGTGATTTCCCGGAAAATTTATAATCTAATATGTTGTATAATTGTTGGCACAGGAAAACTGTAGAATCGTTAGAGTAAATCTTTGCAGGTATCATTAGTTGGTGATCATCGATTATCATTTTATTTCATCAAATACCCTGATGAATGGGCCTTACAAGCTATTTGCATAAACAAACGCCACAGAAGCTGTGTGATGGACAAATATTCACACTATATTGAAGAAAACACCTACCAAATAAGGATGACATTTCAAATGGGGCAAGAAAAAATAGAGAGATAAACATCGAAAAAGTTAAAATGCTAGGGCAACAGGAAAGCAACTAGGTAGCATGGTAGAAAGCACAACCAAGAAAATTATAAAAATGGAAAACCCTACAAATTAGCACCCATCCAAACATCACCACAATTTTTTCTTTAACTCTAAATCTCCAAATTCATCAAATTATATCCTGTATTCAAACCTGATCCTCTCTGTTAGCCATTCTGAAGATAAGGCTGAGAACTTACTACAAAACCATCACCTACATGTATTGATCTTATTCTGTGACCAGACAACTTACTTTCGTGAAGACACGGGAAGGTAAACACTGTCTGCCAATATTTTCCATACAGCCTAGGTTGAGCAACCACATATATATCACCAGTTTTTTCTCTTCAGATTTGTAACTTAGAAGAGCTTTGTCTGACCACCTCTAGGTTGCTCCTAGAGTCACCCAGGCAAGCCCTCTCAACATCATCCTCTTTCTGTAGTACCTAATTAGTAATTTAATTAACCAAAATAGTTTCTTGATCATGCAGGTATTTCAAATATATTTCCAATAAGCATAAAGCTTTCATGTTAAACAATCAGGTCAAAAGACTTTAGACTATGATGCAAAAAATACAAAGAAACCTCACCAACACTCAAAGGACAAACAAAGTCAAACCTCTACAAAGTATAAATAGATATCTGATAAACTTAATTCCACCACAAAAATGTGCTTAACTAAAGAAAATTCTAATTACTGTGCTTTCAAGACAAAGCTTTCAAGGGAAGTGATGTTATAAACATACCCCTACACCTCATGAACAATCAATGTGTATAATTAGACCATCATAAGGCTCATTTTAAACATCATTATTATCATTTTCTAAATCATTTTCATCAAATCAACAAGAAGCAAGCAAAAATTGCACTCAGTTCCACTGAAGCAAAGTATATGGAAGTTTCATATACTTATTATGAAGCTATCTAGATTTTCAACTTGATTGTAGAGTCAAACAACTAAGAAACATAGTTTACATCTTGACATGCGCCCATAACACCTGATATGTCCTAAATGCCTTGGAATTTTGTGGCATGTGTTAGCATCCCCTACATTCCTTGACATGATTTTACACTCCCTAACACACCGTAGCACTTCCTGACACACCTTGGTAGTTTAACACACCTTGGCATTGCCTAGCATATAACCTTGTAACTTCCTCCTTAACATACCTAGAACTCATTGACACTCCATATCACACACTCTTATTCGTTCATTTCCATGCATTTTGATCTAGTGCTTCCTTGTGTTTACCTGACACTCCCTAACACTCCCTAGCATGCATTAGCACACCCTAACACCTGACACATCTTGGCATGCCACCCTAGCACTCTAGCATTCATTGGCACTACCTAGCATACCTTTTCACTCTCTCCTTAGCACACCTAGAGGTCATTGAAAATCTCAGTCACAAACTCGTATTCATTCATTTTCATGCATTTTTACCAAGTGCTCCCTTGTGTTTCCATATAATTCCTTAACACTCCTTGGCACATGTTGGTACACCCTAACACCTAGGACATCTTGGCATGTTGCCTTGGCCTCTAGCATGCCTTAACACTGCCTAGCATACGTTGTCAATCCCTCCTTAGCACAGCTGGAAGTCACTGACACTTCCAATCACAAACTCTTATTTGTTCATTTCCATGCATTTTGACGTAGTTTTCCCTTGTGTTTCCCAGGCACTCCTAGTTAACACTTCCTTGCACGCGTTGGCACGTCTTGGATGCATCCCAACCTAGCACTCTATCATTCCTTATCACTTCCAAGCATGCCTTGTCACTCCTCCTTATCACACATGGAACTCGTTGAAACTCCTTGTCACACACTATTATTCATTCATTTCCATGCATTGTGGCATAATGCTACCCTGTGTTTCTCTAGCACTCCCTAAAACACCTTGGCACACATTGGCACACCCTGGAACTTGGCACAACTTGGCATGCTTTCCTAGCACTCTATCATGCATTGGAATTGCCTAACATACCTTGTCACTCCCTTCTTAGCACACCTAGAACTTGCTAACACTCCCTCCTTAACACATGGCATGTCTTGGCATGCTTGGCATGCCTTGACACTATCTGGAACATATTAGCACACCCTGACACTTCTTGAAATTCCATAGCATTTCCTAATATGCCTTGTCACCCCCCCTTGCCACGCTTGACACTTGCTAACACCCCCAACACACTCTCTTATTCATTCATTTCCATTCTTTTTGACTCGATGATTTATGTTTGATGGGGTGCATGTCTAAAAAGAGTTCCTTTAATAGAATTAAAAAATGATCTCACCATTACTGACATAAGTAATTGAGAGATTCTACTTGAATGACATTAAGAAACTACACAATAGATTTTAAGAATGGCATTTTTATGGTTTTTTGTTATGGTGTGAGAATGGTAAGAATTGAGTGGTCAATAAGGTGTGTGATTGCTTAGAATACTTTCTCACTCCCTCCTTGGCATGACAACTATCACTCATTGCCACTCCCTACATACCCTCATATTCATTCACTTCCATGTATTTTTACCTATTCTTCCTTTGTGTTTTCCTAGTACTCCTTAACACTCCTCAACATGCATTGGCACTCTCAACTTAGCACTTTTCGACATGCCCTGCCACTTCATAACATGCATAACACTCCCTAACACACATTTGCACTTGGCTTCTAAGTAATTCAAAACTTAGGAGAAGTTTGGAAGGGTCCAGCCTCCTCATCAACAACAACTTCACTATTGAAGCTTACCCTATCAGTGTCAATATCAATCAACCTATAAACCTTATACTGTTGTTGTACCATATAATCATTAGCTTTGCTCTTTGGATCTAATTTGGTTATCTTCTTAGCTAGAATCCAAGTGTAGGCAGTAGAACCAAAACTTTAAGATGACTTACTTGGACTTTCTTCCAAACCATGGTTCTATGTGACCTTCTATTTCATTAATGCTTTGAACTTTTGAAATTCATTAAACACATCATATTTTAATTATAGAAAACATACCGACTTTTTCTACTGAAATAATCAACAAACGGAAGGAAGTACCTAGCACCAGTGGTTGATGTCATGTTCATTGGTCCACATATGTCTGAAAGTACCAATTGAAGGACCCTCTATGCTCTCCAAGCTCGTCCTTCATAAAATGGTATTCAATTTAGCTTCCTTGCCTGACAAGCTCTGCAAACTCTGTGGATCTTTATAGAATGTTCAGAAGTCAGTATTGTCACCATGACCTGGACCACCTATATCTAGATCATAAATTACTAGTCTAGGAGACTCATCATGCTCAAAATCTTCCACCCCCCTTCAAGTGCAGCTACCTGAAGCTTGACACCTGAATCCTCAACCCCTTCCAACTTCTAAGTAATTCAAAACTTAGGAGAAGTTTGGAAAGGTCCAACCTCCTCATCAAAAACAACTTCACTATTGAAGCTTACCCTATCAGTGTCAATATCAATCAACCTATAAACCTTATAGTGTTGTTGTACCCTATAATCATTATCTTTGTTGTACCCTTAAACCGCTAAACCACTAACACCTAAACCCCTAACCCTTTAACCCCTAAACACCTAAACCGTTAATGCTTAACCCATAACCCATTAACCCCTCACCCCTAACCCCTCAAATCCTTAATTGCTAAATCCCCTAACCCCTAAGCCCCTAATCCCTAATCCTTTAACCACTAAATCATTATTCACCTAACCCCTAACTGTGCCTAAATCACCTAACCCCTAAGCCCCCAATCCCTAATCCCTTAACCACTAACTCATTATTCCCCTAACCCCTAAATGCACTTAAATCCCCTAACCCCCAAATCCCTAACGGTTTAACCACTAACTCATTTCCCCCAACCCAAATCCATAATCCCTTAACCAATAACTCATTATTCGCTTAACCCCTAAATGTGCCTAAATCCCCTAACCCCTAAGCTCCCAATCCCTAATCCCTTAACCCCTAAGCCCCCAATCCCTAACACCTTTACCACTAACTCATTATTCCCCTAACCCCTAAACCCTAAACCTCTAACTCCTAAGCCCTTTCCCCTAACCCGTAAGCCCCTAATCCTAAATCCCTTAACCACTAACTCATTATTCCCCTAACCCTTATAACAATCCTTAAAACCTGTGGGATTAGCCATTCCAAATGAGAGCAGGTCTAGTTGGGACCTATGATCATATTAGTTCCCCCTTGTTGGCACGGTGGGATACTATGAGCAAAACCATGGGTGGAAAAAACCTCTCTTAAATTTGCTATTTTGTCTCAAATTTATTTTAATAATTAATTAATTAATTTCTTTAAAAACTCTTCTAGATAAATCACATATTTTTAAAGTCAATACCTTTCTATGTGGTTCATCATCAATGTTTTTAAAATAAATTTATTAGAATGAAATTGAATAAATTTTTGAAACTTCCTTTTAAACAATTGTTAACATTACAAAAAATCAAGAACTACCCTCACCATCCATCAAAACAACAATAGATATGATATTAAAAATAATTTTTGGAGAGCATAATATTAAAAATAATGTTTGGAAAAATAGAAGAATGGAGTATTCATTTTTCGTTTAAATTTTAAACATCAAATTAAAATAACACATCTCCCGCCCAAAACACATCTCCCGCTGGCTTAGTGATTAGGGCTTTGTTGTGGGTCTTATTCTATCAGGCCCGAGGGAAAGCTACCAGTCAACATGGAAACAATTTCGTCTCTCTCTGTGCATGCAGTAATTTCTGCTTCCATCTACAGCAGAAAGGGTCTTGATCTGTGTAAGTTTCTAACATTAACAACCTGTTTAATATTTTTGAAGCAACTTATTTATCTCTGCCCATTTCCTGTGTATTTATTAGTATCTGGTTTCGTTTCATAATTTCCAGGAGTAGACTTTCGTCCCCTTAAGGGAATCTTCTTTTATACAAGGATTTCCTCTGCAGTCAATAGATTCATTGTTGAACAGTGCGTAAGAACTAAGCTACAGAAACTACATTCCAAAAACTATGATATGCATAAATTAGGACAAATTAATTACATAACCGAAAAAACAAAAACAACATACTGGATTACGAGCTCGACTTCTTATTACCATTAGTTAAAATGTTGATGATGATTTTTCTTCTTTACATTTGTCCAAACTTGTAATTTGTCCAAACTCGTAATGCCTTTGCTGAAATCTTTGTTATTTCTAGTGTATATATCATAACCGATAAATTCCATTTTTGGATTTTGGGTTTCTGGATTCACTGACACAGTAGACTATGTGGTGATCTTCCGGAGAGCCAAACCACCAGTTAGATGAGTTAGACGACGGGTTACAATGTAACCTGTTTCAAATCAACACTTTTTAAGATGATTTTATTTTTTATTTCTTTTCAAAATCAAGGATTAAGGTTTCTCAAAATCAATTTTGACAGAGAATTTTTTTTACCAATCCCCTAAGCCCATTAAAAACCACCTTATAGCTATAATATTATCAAGCATAAACATGCCCTTTCAATCGAATCTGATTTTCCGTATCCAACTAGCTGTCAACAAGGACAAAACCTTCTGTAATTTTAACCCTTCTTGGGAACTACTTCTTTAACAAACTCAACAAAGGCGTCACATGGAGGAAATTATCTTGAAAATACTCCCTGATTTTCATCTCATCTCTAAAAAGTTGCCACTGGAATCTCAAAAGGACAAATCCACTCAGAATTCTATGTTCTCTTCAGGTGCTAGGAGAAAAATTTAGAAGACACAGCCCCTTAGGAAATTTGGGGAATGAGTGCCCTAATCCTAAGCCCCTGCCCCCGTACCAGTGCAAGGATATTCTTTTATGTCCTATTAGACTGTCTGGAACTTACACATCTTGTTCACAACTTCGTTTGTGAACAATATCCATTGTTAATGATTCTATTACCGATGACCTTTCGTGCTTGATGTGCTGATTGAAAGTAATGATGCAATACAGATTGATGCCAAGCATGCATCTGTTGTGTCAATGAAGTAACTGATCTTTCATACACACAACTGTGAAGCCATCTTACATAAATGAGAGGTCAACCATGTTATTGTAAGCAAAGATAAATAAGCCAAAGATCAACCATACCACTGGTATGGTATACCACTGTGATGCCAATAAGCTACCACTGAGATACTACAACCACTGTGATATCAAGCGCAACAGAATATCATAATTATGCCAAGTCATAAGAGCAATGTTCCTGGCCATATATAGAACGGAGACTGAGGTTCATAGATGTACTGAAATCAGAGGTAAGGATCCCTATCCAAACAGAGGGAGAGATGAATTTATGCAGTCCATAGTCAAACTGAAATAAAAAAACTGTACCATCTGAACTATGCCAAGATAATATGCAAATTTATCCAATAGGGCCATGTGAAGATAATATACAGACCTATATAAAGGTCAGAAATATTATGTCAGAAGGATTGATTATGGAATCAGATGCTTTCTCTTGTAATAATCATTAATCCTGGGTCTTCTAGACTGCCTCTTTCTTTGATTGATTTTGAAAAGAGCAGAGAGATAGATGGATGAGATCAACTTAGATTTACCATATATCAGGGACTTGCCAAAGCGCCATGATTTCTGGACTGTCATATCAATACTGATTGTATGTCGGACTGTAAGTCTGAAGCCATCCTTACCTCATTCAAACATTATACATCATCTGAAGTAACTAGAAAAGCGAGGATGTTTCTTTAACATTGCTTCAGGTTTTATGACTTCATTTTGATACCTCTGCCTAAGTTGAAGTTGAATCTTTAAACACCCTTATGTGGATGACAGAATGTACAAAATTGACTTAGATGCTATTAAGCCATCATTCACATTCAGTCAATCTTTAAACTCATGGACTGGTCCTTGTAAAAGCCTCTTATGAACAATCCAATAGAGGAGAGCTGGTAAAATTGCATCAAGGTAATATTGCAGAAATGAGAAACAATATGTCAACAGATATGACTTAGAGCATTTGTATTTAATCAGGACATTATCGACCAAACTTAGATTCTAGAATTGGCCATGAGGAATAAGCTCCAGATACTTGGATCAACCAGCCAAAAAAAAAACTTTACTGCTGAGATAATGAATAAATACAAGTGTCCAAAAATTGAGTCACATCATACTGGGATTATGACTCTAAGAGTGATAATCATTTTAGGTATCTCCACAGGTCGGCTCTTTTAAACCATATATATATTCTTAGAACTGAGATGCTATGGTACTACATGAGTCTGCAAAGCATATTTTAAAACAAAATGACTGCTTTTGTACCTTTGTTTGACTTGATCAAGGATATGCCTGAAGTAGGAAACTCGACTTATTTTCTTGGATGCATAAGCATTAAGGCATGCCTTTGAAAGATACAAATGCCATGAGTTTGAGAGGGACTCAACTCCTTTTGTAACTTCACTATGAGGAACCCAACAAGGCCTTAGGAGGTCTTTCAATCAATTTGAACTCTTTATCAAAAGGGAAACATAATATCGGTCACCCACAGATGTATACGATGCTTGGATCCCATAGGTGGTACATAATTCAAATTGCTTGAAAAACTCCTTAAATGATGGGTCCCTTTGTTGACTTTGTCAAGAGTTTGATTAGCCATTCAAGTTCACCGAATTCTGAGGTGGATCAATGGATTGGAAATCTCAGACCTCATATTATGTGCCTAGAATTGGACTCTTCTAATCATCATATTTGAACCAAGTCTTGTATGATCTTCAAAAAGGATTTTTTCTCTTTATCCACAAAAATGTGGGTTGGTCACTGTGATGCACCAAATTTATATCATAATTTCATACTATCTGATCCTTTGAGGGTGAAAGAGGCCATGAAGATTTGACAACATTTCTAGTGATTGCTTTCCCTCTTTCTTGGGCTTGTCCTCAACCTAGCTCTAATACCATGTTAAATTTAGCTTAACATGTTCTTAGCATAGGATAGTCACATCAATTTTTATATATAGCCCAATTATAAATCCATAGCAACCTCATCAATTAAAATCATGATGATTGTAACTGATAAAAGAACATAAGAAAATAATGCAGAGGATAAGCCAAGACAAGAGGACACATGAATATGGCTCAAGGCAGGGAAAAACCCCAATACGACAAAAACCCTTGATCAGTTCTTATTATTCATAATCTAATGTTCAACAGAGAGAGAGAGAGTACAATGATTTAAAGTCAATACTAACTTGCCAAATAGAAGATCTGACCTCTAAGCTCTTAGGCTCAATGAAACTGCTATTATGAATATTGGTTAGGGTATGAACACAGATAGCTTCAAGGACTAATGTCGGCAATCTGTGTCACTGGTTAGGGCTGCTTGATTCAACTTTCTTTTCCATTACAGTGATGTACCATAATCTAATCTCTGATATAGAGCTTTGAGGCTCATCCTCAACAATCCCTTCCCTTCAAAAATCCTGAATAAGTGGCAAGATAAACAACCCCAAACTCATGAAAGAAGAGGAGGGTTGACCATGCTTTCAAACCCTCCAAATGACTTAAAAACAGGCTGTTGTAGTGGCTTTCTTCCTGTTGCCTATAGCAGAGATAAAACTCACAAAAATGCATAGAAAAATCAACTAAAGATACGTTGCCTTGCACAGACTTCCTATCCTCCAACTGTGGCTCTTATCCAACACAAAATCTGCACCCAAAACAAAGATACACTGCCCAGACAGACCTTCCATCCTCCATGCATTATGTCACAGACCTGGAGAGATGGTAAAATTGCATCAAGGTAATATTACAGAAATGAGAAACAATATGTCCATAGATATGACTTAGAGCATTTGTATTTAATCGGGACATTATCGACCAACCTTAGATTCTAGAATTGGCCATGAGGAATAAGCTCCAGATACTTGGATCAACCAGCCAAAAAAAAACTTTACTGCTGAGATGATGAATAAATAAAAGTGTCAAAAAATTGAGTCACATCATACTGGGATTATGACTCTAAGAGTGATAATCATTTTAGGTATCTCCATAGGTCGGCTCTTTTAAACCATATATATATTCTTAGAACTGAGATGCTATGGTACTACATGAGTCTGCAAATACATAAGTCTGCAAAGCATATTTTAAAACAAAATGACTGCATTTGTACCTTTTTTTGACTTGATCAAGGATATTCCTGAAGTAGGAACCTCGACTTCTTTTCTTGGATGCATAAGAATTAAGGCAGGCCTTTTAAAGATACAAATGCCATGAGTTTGAGAGGGACTCAACTCCTTTTGTAACTTCACTATGAGGCACCCAACAAGGCCATAGGAGGTCTTTCAATCAATTTGAATTATTTATCAGAAGGGCAACATTATATCGGTCACCCACAAGTGTATACGATGCTTGGATCCCATAGGTGGTACATAATTCAAATTTCTTGAAAAACTCCTTAAATGATGGGTCCCTTTGTTGACTTTGTCAAGAGTTTGATTAGCCATTCAAGTTCACCGAATTCTGAGGTGGATCAGTGGATTGGAAGTCTCAGACCTCATATTATGTGCCCAGAACTGGACTCTTCTAATCATGAGGTTTGAACCAGGTCTTGTATGATCTTCAAAAAATAATTTCACTCTTTATCCATAAAACTGTGAGCTGGTCACTGTGATGCACCAAATTTATATCATAATTTTATACTATCTGATCCTTTGAGGGCAAAAGAGGCCATGAAGATTTGACAACATTTCTAGTGATTGCTTTTCTTCTTTCTTGGTCTCGTCCTCAGCCTAGCTCTAAGACCATGTTAAATTTAGCTTTATATGTTCTTAGCATAGGACAGTCACATCAATTTTTATACATAGCCCAATTATCAATCCATAGCAACCACATCAATTAAAATCATGATGACTGTAACTGATAAAAGAACATAAGAAAATAATGCAGAGGATAAGCCAAGACAAGAGGACACATGAATATGGCTCAAGCCAAGGAAAAACCCCAAGACGGCAAAAACCCTTGATCAATTCTTATTATTCATAATCTAATGTTCAACAGAGAGACATAAAGTACAATGATTTAAAGTCAATGCTGACTTGCCAAATAGAAGATCTGACCTCTAATATATTAGGCTCAATGAAACTGCTATTATGAATACTGGTTAGGGTATGAACACAGATAGCTTCAAGGACTAATGTTGGAAATCTGGGTCACTGGTTAGGGCTGCTTGATGCAACTTTCTTTTCCATTACAGTGATGTACCATATCTAATCTCTGATATATAGCTTTGAGGCTCCTCCTCAACAATTCCTTCCCTTCAATAATCCTGAAAAAGTGGCAAGATAAACAACCCCAAACTCATGAAAGTAGAGGAGGGTTTGACCATGCTTTCAAACCCTCCAAACAACTTAAAAACAGGCTGCTGTAGTGGCTTTCTTCTTGCGGTCTACAGCAGAGATAAACCTCACAAAAACGCACAGAAAAATCAACTAAAGATATGTTGCCTTGCACAGACTTCCTATCCACCAACTGTGGCTCTTATCCAACACAAAATCTGCACCCAAAACAGAGATATGCTGCCCAAACAGACCTTCCATCCTCCATTCATTATGTCACAGACCTGGAGAGCTGGTAAAATTGCATCAAGGTAATATTGCAGAAATGAGAAACAATATGTCCACTGATATGACTTAGAGCATTTTTATTTAATTAGGACATTATCGACCAAAATTAAATTCTAGAATTGGCCATGAGGAATAAGCTCCAGATACTTGGATCAACCAGCCAAAAAAAAACTTTACTGTTGAGATAATGAATAAATAAAAGTGTCCAAAAATTGAGTCACCTCATACTGGAATTATGACTCTAAGAGTGATAATCATTTTAGGTATCTCCACAGGTCGGCTCTTTTAAACCATATATATATTCTTAGAACTGAGATTCTATGATACTACATGAGTCTGCAAATACATAAGTCTGCAAAGCATATTTTAAAACAAAATGACTGCTTTTGTACCTTTGTTTGACTTGATCAAGGATATTCTTGAAGTAGGAACCTTGGCTTCTTTTCTTGGATGCATAAGCATTAAGGGATGCCTTTGAAAGATACAAATGCCATGAGTTTGAAAGGGAATCAACTCCTTTTGTAACTTCACTATGAGGCACCCAAAAAGGCCTTAGGAGGGCTTTCAATCAATTTTAATTCTTTATCAGAAGGGAAACATAAGATCGGTCACCCACAAATGTATACGATGCTTGGATCCCATAGGTGATACATAATTCAAATTGCTTGAAAAACTCCTTAAATCATGGGTCCCTTTGTTGACTTTGTCAAGAGTTTGATTAGCCATTCAAGTTCACTGAATTCTGAGGTGGATCAGTGGATTTGAAATCTCAGACCTCATATTATGTGTTTAGAACTGGACTCTTCTAATCATGATATTTGAACCAGGTCTTGTATGATCTTCAAAAAGGAATTTCGCTCTTTATCCAAAAAAATGTGGGCTGGTCACTGTGATGCACCAGATTTATATCATAATTTCATACTATCTGATCCTTTGAGGGCGAAAGAGGCCATGAAGATTTGACAACATTTCTAGTGATTGCTTTCCCTCTTTCTTGGGCTTGTCCTCAGCCTAGCTCTAATACCATGTTAAATTTAGCTTAACATGTTCATAGCATAGGACAGTCACATCAATTTTTATATCTAGCCCAATTATCAATCCATAGCAACCACATCAATTAAAATCATGATGACTGTAACTGATAAAAGAACATAAAAAAATAATGCAGAGGATAAGCCAAGACAAGAGGACACATGAATATGGCTCAAGCCAGGGAAAAACCCCAAGATGGCAAAAACCCTTGATCAGTTCTTATTATTCATAATCTAATTTTCAACAGAGAGAGAGAGTACAATGATTTAAATTCAATACTGACTTGCCAAATAGAAGATCTGACCTCTAAGCTCTTAGGCTCAATGAAACTGCTATTATGAATATTGGTTAGGGTATGAACACAGATAGCTTCAAGGACTGATGTCGGCAATCTGGGTCATTGGTTAGGGCTGCTTGATTCAACTTTATTTTCCATTACAGTGATGTACCATAATCTAATCTCTGATATAGAGCTTTGAGGCTCCTCCTCAGCAATCCCTTCCCTTCAACAATCCTGAATGAGTGGCAAGATAAACAACCCCAAACTCCTGAAAGAAGAGGAGTGTTTGACCATGCTTTCAAACCCTCCAAACAACTTAACAACAGGCTGCTATAGTGGCTTTCTTCTTGTGGTCTGTATCAGAGATAAACCTCACAAAAATGCACAGAAAAATCAAATAAAGATACGTTTCCTTGCACAGACTTCCTATCCTCCAACTGTGGCTCTTATCCAACACAAAATCTGCACCCAAAACAGAGATACGCCGCCCAAACAAACCTTCCATCCTCCATGCATTATGTCACAGACCTGGAGAGCTGGTAAAATTGCATCAAGGTAATATTGCAGAAATGAGAAACAATATGTCCACAGATATGACATAGAGCATTTGTATTTAATCGGGACATTATCGACCAACCTTAGATTCTAGAATTGGCCATGAGGAATAAGCTCCAGATACTTGGATCAACCAGCCAAAAAAAAAGCGTTACTGCTGAGATAATGAATAAATTGAGTCACATCATACTGGGATTATGACTCTAAGGGTGATAATCATTTTAGGTACCTCCACAGGTCGGCTCTTTTAAACCATATATATATTCTTAGAACTGAGATGCTATGGTACTACATGAGTCTGCAAATACATAAGTCTGCAAAGCATATTTTAAAACAAAATGACTGCTTTTGTACCTTTGTTTGACTTGATCAAGGATATGCCTAAAGTAGGAACCTCGGCTTCTTTTCTTGGATGCATAAGCATTAAGGCATGCCTTTGAAAGATACAAATGCCATGAGTTTGAGAGGGACTCAACTCCTTTTGTAACTTCACCATGAGGCACCCAACAAGGCCCTAGGAGGGCTTTCAATCAATTTGAATTCTTTATCAGAAGGGAAACATAAGATCGGTCACCCACAGATGTATACGATGCTTGGATCCCATAGGTGGTACATAATTCAAATTGCTTGAAAACTGAGCCCTAAACAGAGATGGGTCTGACAATAACCACGACCCTGCCACCTGTGTCCAGCCTTATATGTCGTCCTATTTCAGAGGAGAAGATGAGCCCTTCAATGTGTTGAATGAGGGAGAAATCACCCCTTTATATACTAATTGGTGGAGTCGAAAGGACGTGACTTTTGAGCTCCTTGAGCCAACTTACTAGGGAGGCCGACCTTGGTTGCAAATTTTAACAAAATTCCATCATGCATTGTAGTTGAACTTCTTACTCAATCACCTTTTCTTGCTCATGAATGCTTATGTTAAAGTTAGGCATTAATGAGTCTTGTTGTTGCCTAGATATTGTAAGCAGATAAACAATTTAATTATATTGTATTTTTATATATCTATTATACTTAGACATATTCACTCAACAATTAACATACTCGCGTGAGCTTCAGTTGAGGGCCATAGACGGGATTCGATTGGATGAACTACTCCACATCTGCATCTGTCCACTTGGGCAGAGGTTTGTCCCTGCCAAGGATCTGCTTATACTTGTTCAAATACGAAAACCTCTCCTTCCAAAATTCCTTCCTCACCC
This sequence comes from Pinus albicaulis, assembly GCA_034641835.2. NCBI lineage: Eukaryota > Viridiplantae > Streptophyta > Pinopsida > Pinales > Pinaceae > Pinus > Pinus albicaulis. Next base: position 1,345,706,637 of record CM076577.1, on the reverse strand, counting down.
CCCAGAATGACGATTCCTGTTCTGATGAAGTGTTCTCTCCCCCCATTTTTCTCCAACCTCCTAGTGATCCTTTTATCTTGCGGACTATTTGAATAGTTCAAGGCTTGTCAAGTTTTATCACTATTTGAAGGAATAACCAAATAGAACTGTAGGTTCATGCTTCCACAAGGACACACCCAAGCTTGCAGATCTGAGGGAAGTGTAACCACAAGTCAGCAAACAAGTGGCCAATCCACGTTTCCATGAGCCTCCACGAGATTGTTGTACTCCGAGCTTCTTGTCCAATAGGTTCGAGCTCTTTTTATACTTTGTGGATCTGAGTTATGCACTTCAAGAGGATTCGAGCTCCATACAAGTGTGAATTATGCCACCACACGTCCAAGGAAGAGGTTGTATTACTCCAAATGTGAGCTTATGCCTCAATCTCATATATTCATACGCTACAGAGGATCGATGTCACATATATACATCGCATTGCAAGGGTATGGCACAATGTCGAGACCAATGATTAATGTGAAGACAATTTTTGAATGAATCTTAAATGGATAAACCCACAACAGAAATCACTTATCACTGAACATAATCTACACGTCCAAATCTAGTTTTCAAATTACAACAACATTATTACGAGTATGTTCTTGAAACAAGTTAGAAGATTTTCATTCTGCTGAAACGTTTATTTAATAAAGAGATTGCGGGTTTCTGTGGTCTAAGACTATCAGACATCTTTGTTTCAAAAACCGAACTGCCACCACCTTGCTTATTTATCCTCTGCGTACGTATTTTTCTGATGTTGTTTAACGACTATAGGGGTATGTGGAGACCACTGAGGTTGTTGTTTCCATATTGACTTCAACGCATCATTTATATATATACATATGTTTGGGAGCTGACAGTCATATTTTTAGTAGCCGACATATCTTTAGTATATTATTTAAAAACAATATTTGTTTGCCATGTGATGTATGCATTACATCTATCTACATGGATCATATAAGACCTTGTCTGCCATGCAAGTGTTGTATCACATGAGTGATGTATTAAACTATGCTGCCAACATTATGTCTCCATGTATGGTCATAGGGAATATGTATGCCATGTTTGTCTGCCATTAATCAAAGTTAGTTCATTGTTGTTAGTAAGGAATTTTTATGTTGTTTCAAAACATATTTGGAACCAAGGATTATGTTTATTAAATATGTATGGTAGTGTTTATCGTAGCATAAGGTAATGTTTGGTAGTGTAAATGTATGGTAGCATAAGGTAATGTATGGTAGTGTAAATGTATGGTTAGGGTTTTAGGTATTTTAGAGGAAGGTTTAGAATTTAGGATTTTATAAGATAGGGCTTTTAAGGTTTTATGTGTTTAGGATTTACGGTTTGTACAACAACACAGGTATTAGTATAGATTTAGGGTTTTCATTATCTTCAACAAGGACATCATTCTATTGACATTAATGACAACCATAGACCAACAATATCCCCCTTTTTCATTGATGGCAATATTTTTTCCCTTCAACATTCTCTCCCCTTTTGACATCAATGGCAAATGGGTTGCCCAAGTGCTCCCACAATCAAGCTACTTCTTTTATCATATTTTCTTCATCAATAATAATTATTCATAGGTAGATACGTTGCTCTCATTGTCATGGTGCTCTTCAACTAACTTGCTCCCCCTAAGCCTTTGCATATATTCATGTAAATAGTCAATTGACTCCCCCTGTCTACATAACCTCCGCTAGCTCTTCTTTTTTCCTTCGACAAGAAATATTGCATCCTTGTGATCAAGTGGAAGACATATTCAACAATGGTAGATTGGGTGCATAACAAATCATGTTTCTTTAATGGAGATGATCTTTATATATTGTCCATTTGTGATCCATCAATGATTTCATAAGACTCTTCACAGATTGTTTCTGCAAGAATAGTATTGAGTCACCAACCCCCCCTAATAGTATGCATGGTCTCCTTTTTGGCATAGTATCATCTTCAAACACTTGGAATATCAAGGATGAATTCATCAAGTCAACAACATGAGTTGTTCGTTGTAGTGTTCAAGAGACTTCTGGATTCAACTTGTTTCCTTCTCCATACTTGTGTAACTTTCTTCTTTGGCTTGTTTGTCATGGTTTTAGCTTGTTTAGGAATCCAAGTCAAGTTACAATCACGTGCCATATGTCCAATGTTATGTAAATTGAAGCACTCTATCTTGTTCATGAATAAGAAATCATGACTTCTTGCAAAATTGCTTATAGGAGATTGATAGGGACCATTATATTTGTCTTTGTGATATGCCCTACAGTATTTTTCCATGTGCCCAAAGTTTGTACAAGAATAACAACATCCAAGAAATATAATTTGGTACCTGGGAGATGAAGAGTTCCTTGAAGTACTTCTGAAGTCTTTTTATTTTGGAATTCTTTGATGTTATTCATTGCCTTTTGTATTCTTGTTCCCATCTGTAAGTCTCCTTGGAGTAGGGTTTATTTTAATGTCATCTTGATTCTTACTTTTGCTGGAACTGGGAGTATCATTTCTTCCTGGCTTCCTCACATCCTTGTTTTTTGAAGCATTATCATCCTTGCTTGAGGATTCATTTGCATATCCAAGCCCTGATTTATCAAGGGGGGACCTTTGATGACTTAGAATGTCATCTAGGGTTTGAGAGCTTTTCAAGTTCTTATTCAACAAGTCAACTTCCTTTTTAAGAGAGACAATTTCTCCTTTCAACTTTTCACAATCTTCATCTTTCATAACTAGTTGCTTCTTCATTTCTTCCATCATCCTTGTTGCTTCGTGTGCTTCATTTTTAAGGGAGATGATATTTGATTTCATTATGAAGACTTATTCATTCTTCTTTGCTAGACTGCTCTCCATTTATTCTTTTATTCTTGTAGCTTCACATGTTTCGGCCTTGAAAAGATTGATGTATGATTTTAGTTTGAAGATTTCTTCATTCTTTTCTTCTAGTTGGCATATCATGGTGTTTCTCTCATTTTCTGCTTCATCAAATTGTCCTTCTATGAATGCAAAATTTTCCATCACCTTCTCGGCTCCTTGTGCTTGTTTCCTTGCTTCTTCTAGTTGAGATCTAAGAGACGAGACCTCTTCCTTGTATTGACCAATCTCTGCTTCAAGATTTTTCAAGCTCTTAAGTCTTTGTTCAAGGTGGCTTGACAAAGTTTCTTCCCTTTTTTTTTTGCCTTATGCAATTGATTTGTCATAGATATGACTTCTTCATGATGCTTTCTTTTGTTTTGATGAAATTCCTCCTTAATTTTAGTGAGCTCTTCATCTCTTTCTTGAACTTGAAGCTTGACAAGGTCAACTTCCTTCCTTGTCTTGTTTTGGTCACCAAATGGTGCTTTCTTCTTAATTTCCCCATTTTCCTTTTTCAACCTGTTAATCTCTTTCATGTAAGCCATAAGTTTATTCAGGAGATCTTCTTCAAAGTCTTCTTTGTTCTCTTCATCTTCTATGTCTTCTTTAGCCTTGTTTTCATCTCTCTTATCTTCAACTTCATTGATGGATTTTGGACTTCTTTCTTGTTTTCCATCATCGTTTTGACTAGAGATCATTGTCAATGCTCCTTTCGAGTGAAGAACATGAAGTTTGTCCCATATGACTTTTGCTGACGAACATTTTTCAAAATTTCCCTTCACAGAATATGGTAACCCATTCAAAATTGCCTTCATTTCTCTTGTATTGTACTTCTTAGGAAGGAGCTACTTATCGGTGGCTGCCTCTCTGACAATTGATGGTATTGATTGTTCATTAGTATATTGGAAAATTCATCGCCGGGGATTAATGTTTCAATTTTATCAAGTGTCTCTTATTTCATATTCAACACAAGATGGAATTTGCATGCACTCAGTTCATTGGAGCAAGGCTTTCTGGCTTGCCTTGAATATTGAAAACAAGTTACAGAAGCGATCCCTAAAGATGGAGCATCATTGACAATGATTTAAGCTCCTCTCATTGGATGTTTTCTAATCCCTCTTCTTCTGATCCTTCCCCTTGTCATCTTCATTTGTTTACAAGGCATGACAAAGATACCCATAAGTCCAAGTTTCAGCCCAAAAACAATTGTAATGATAGTGGAAATGTTACGAGAATATTGTTATTATCACTAATGGTCTGCCTGTTCTAATGAGGGATGTCTTAAGCAAAGAGTTCTCAACACATATTTTAGTGGCTGAGCAAAAGGAAGGATAAGGTTAAAATGATTATAGTCAACAATCCCAGTTACAAAAGTGGTTGTTGTGGACTTCCCAATCCATGGTGGGAATGCCTCTGCTACTAAGTACGATAATTCTAACAATTCAAAAAAAAATGGAAAAACAATTCTAAGCCCACAATTAGTCTTAATCATGACTTACTACCTCACTTTAGACAAGGATGCTTTGTTTGTGCAAAATTGTTGCATTATAGTTAATGATAGTGATAAAAATCTTATTTCACAAGATCATGTGACTTTTCTTAATTTTCCTTCAAAATGTTAACCTTGGTCTAAAATTTTAGGGTTGGATGAAGGATAAGGAACCAATGCAGGTTATGAAGGTCCGTCAACTCACTTTTGCTATTGACCACTCTTTGATAGTATTAAGTATGATGGCACTCTTGTTGACTGTTGTGGTCTTATTCCTTGGAAGGTTTTATCAACACAATTGCCATGCAAGCTATTATACATTGTCTTGAAACTTTTCTATTTTTGCAGAGAAGTTAGCTTCATGCTAGTGATTAATTTGAAATGTATTTTAGTGGAAAAATTCACTGTTTTTTGGTGGAATAGTTCATAATTTATTCTGATCTTTTTTTGCAAGTGTACTAGTCATGATGATAAATGTGTGGTTTACTTCAGAGGGTTCTCAGTCATTTCTAGATACGCTTTTCATAATTTGCTTTGAATACTTCTCTAGTGCTTTACCTTCATATTTTATCCCCTGCACAATTGCTCTTGAGGTCCATGTTGTTATGTTTAGTGCCTGTTTCTGTGGAAATTTTTTCCCGAGGTCTGCAAGGTAAATCCAAATGAAAAAAATATTGTTTTACATATTCATATTTTTTCAAGACATTCTTGTGTGATACTTGAATTTCATAAATCTAGATTTCTATTTCGTTATCTATATCAATATATAAGAACATGCCCATGGATTGTTCATATTTCTCAAATTGTGGAGCTGTTCTTTTCCTGTTGCATGTTCTTTTATATTGTTATGTTGTGATTCAAATTTCTAGTTGTGCTTTCCAGTTATTCTCCTATGTAGTACATGCTTTGTTAGATTGTTCAAAAGTTATTCTTGTTGTATTTTTATTATGTATATTGAACATATTATTTCTAGCAACTTTTGATCTTCCTAGATTTTCTATTCCTTTGGTGTATCTTTGCACCTTTAGGGGCAATTGCTAGTTTAAAGTCTACTTCTTTAAAGGGTGCTAGCTCAATGGAAGAGCACCTGCTTTACAAGCAAGAGGTTGGTGGTTCGATTCCATCGTGCCCTGATATTCATATATAGGGAATGACGAAGATCAATTTTTGGTGACGGATGCTCTTTTGACCATCACCAATGAGCTTATAGTGACATTTTCCGACCCTCACCAAAATATGCATATATACGCATCAATAGTGACGACCATTAAAGGTCCGTCACCATAAATCGTTGTTGTTTATATGAAATGGTGAGGGTCATTGTTTGTCATTATAGTCATTATTTGTGACGGACCTTGATGTCACCAATGCGTTTATGGTGACGGTCAATGAACGTCGCTATATATATGCACCAATAGTGACGTCCATGAAAGGTCCATCACAAAAAATCGTTTTTGTTCATATGAAATGGTGATGGTCACTATCCGTCATTATAATCAATATTCGTGACAGACCTTGAATGTCACCATAACACATACTTTCGGCGACGCCACCTTTGGTGACGTTTAATTTTTTGGTGACGGAAGCTATTGTCCATTACCATTGCTCATTTGAAATGGTGACGGTCACTATCCGTCACTATAAATCATTATTGGTGACGGACCTTGAATGTCACCACAACACCTATACTTTCGGTGACGCCATCTTTGGTGACGTTCAGTTTTTTTGTGACGGAAGCTATTGTCTGTCACCATTGTTCATATGAAATGGTGACAGTCACTATTCATCACTATAAATCATTATTGGTGACGGACCTTGAATGTCACCACAACACCTATACTTTTGGCGACGCCACCTTTGGTGACGTTCAGTTTTTGGTGATGAAGGCTCTTTTGACCCTCACCAATGAGCTTATGGTGACCATTTTCGCCCCTCACCAATGTGCTTTTTTCTTGTAGTGAGTCATGCAAATAACATAACACACACCCAAAATTCTCCCACTTGTTGTTTTCTTTCCGCAGGGGGCCATAAGAGATCTTAGTCATTAGCCCAGCTCTGCAACACCCATTGTTTCTCTACACCAAGAGAACTTCTGAGTGCTCACAGACTTCGTCAATGCATTGAAAACATTCTTCAAGGTTTCCACCTTTACCAGAAACACCCTTTTAGCCTCAACCATATCTCTCACAAAGTGATATTGAACATCAATGTGCTTTGTCTTTAAATCATAAGCAGGGTTCTTAGCCAAGAGAAATTACACTTTGGCTATCACAGTCTATCCTTATATCTTGCTGCACCAACCCCATACTTGAACACAATCTCTACAACCAAACTGCTTCTTTGCTTGCATGAGTGGCTGTTATGTATTTTGACTCTGTAGTTGAAAGAGCCACTACAGACTGTCCTTTACTCATCCAATTGACTGCACCTCCAAATAGGATAAACACATACCCACTTTTAGATCTTCTTTGGTTTAGATCTCCAGCCTAGTCTGCATCAAGAAAACCATGAATTTCCAACATTCTTTCCAATCCTGGTCTTCCCTTGTAGCGCAAGCCATAATCATTAGTGCCATGCAAATATTTGAAAACCCGCTTCACTTCTGTCCAATGCTTCTTCCTTGGGTTTGACATAAACCTGCCCAATACTCCCACTGCATGTGCAATGTCTGATCTAGTACAGACCATTCCATAAATCAGGCTACCCACTGCACTTGCATATGGAACGTGAGACATATCACCCTCTTCTTATTATGTCTTGGGACACTGTTTAGAAGACAACTTTGTACCTACAGGAATCGAAACATTCACCGATTTACTATCCTGCATATTGAACCTCTGCAATATAGTCTTGACATACTTCCTCTGGTTTAACTAGAGCTTCCTCTTTTCCATATCTCTCTTAATTTCCATGCCCAAAATAAAGTTTGCAGCACCAAGATCCTTCATGTTGAATTTTGAGAACAGTTGGGTCTTCAAATCTTGGATAATTTCTTTGTCATTTCCAATAAATAACATATCATCCACATACAAGACCAAATATATAACACGGTCACCAATTAATTTAAAATAAACACAGTGATCCTCCTTGCTTCTGGTGAAGCCAAGTCCCCGTATATAGGTATCAAATTTTTGATACCACATCCTTGGTGATTGTTTTAACCCATACAAAGATTTCTTTAACCTGCATACCAGTTCTTTCGTCCCCTTCACCATAAAGCTTTAGGTTGTTTCATGTAGATCTCCTCTTCCAGATCCCCATGAAGAAAGGTTGTCTTCACATCCATCTGTTCTACCTCAAAATCAAATGCAGTAACAACAGATAAAATTAATCTAATAGAAGTAACTTTGGAAACAGGAGATAAAATATCACCAAAATCAATTCCCGGCACCTGGGAATAACCTTTTCCTACCAACCTAGATTTTTATTTCTCCACCTAGCCTTCTACATTCATCTTCTTCTTAAACACCCATTTTCTCTCGATGGGCTTCCTTCCAACCGGCAACTCCACCAGATCCCATGCTTCATTTTTATGCAAGGATGCCATTATCAACCATGGCCTCCTTCCAGACTTTCCCATCCTCTGAATCTATGGCCTCCCTGATGGTTCTGGGATCATCATCAGTTATAGTTAAAGAAAAATTTGAATAGAAAGTAGATGGACTATACCTTTCTAGTTTTCTTCTTTCACGAACTGATCTTCTCATAACTGGAGTTTGTGGCTCTTCCTCTTCTGAGTCTTCTTCTGTTGTAGAGTCTGATTCATCCTCCTTTAGCTCAAACTCTATCTTTTCAGGTCCTTTGGTAGGACTTCATCTTTAACAACATCTTTCACCTCTCTAAACACCACATCTCGGCTATACACAACCTTCCTTGTTTCCTAGTTCCAAAGCTTGTAACCCTTTAAACCATCCTTATACCCAATAAAGATGAACCTTTCAGATTTATTATCCAACTTGCTCCTTTTCTCCTTTGGAACATGTACATATGCATCACATCCAAATACCCTCAGATGTGAAAGAGATAGTTTCTTACCAGTCCATACCCCATGTGGAGTCTTATCCTCCAACACTGAAGAAGGTGATCTGCTAACCAAGTAACATGCAGTCTCCACTGCCTCTGCCCAGAATTCTTGTCCTAACCCGGTACCACTGAGCATGCTTCTTGCCTTTTCCATCAGCATTCTATTCATTCTTTCTGCAACTCTGTTTTTCTATACCACACTTCTTACAGAACTCTTCAAATTCCTTCTTGCAGAACTCCCCACCATTATCTGTCCTTAGCACCTTTATCTTCTTCTTTGTCTGGTTTTCCACCAAAGCCTTAAATTCTTTAAATCTGTCAAAGACTTCATATTTCCTCCTCAAGAAATATATCCATGTATTCCTTGAGAAGTCATCTATGAATGAAACGTAGTACACAGACTTACCCAGTGATGGAACTGACACAGGTCCAAACACATCACTATGCACAAGCTCTAATATCTTGTTCGTCCTCTTAGCACCAGAAGGAAAACTCACCTAATTTTGCTTCCCATATACACAATGTTCACAGAAATTGAAATCCAGAGAGAAATTAAACATACCTTCTACCATACCATTTCCATGCAGTATCCAAAGGCCCTTCTCTCTAATATGTCCAAGCCTTTGATGCCATAGCATGGTCTTTTCTCCAGAGACCGCTAGGCTTTCTGCTCCACTTTCAAGAACCAAAAAACTGTTGCAGCCATCAATAACAGTGCTACCTTGAAGTTTGTACAGAGTTACAATATGAACTCCCCAATTTAATACCAGTGCTCCCTAAACCATCTTACAGGTATCTTTCTCGAACAATGTTCTTACACCTGCATCATCCATCTTACTTACAGAAATAAGATTTCTGGCCAATGCGGGAATGTACAGAACACCAAGAAGTGTTCTTACCCTTCCACCTTACAGCTTCAACTTGAATTTTCCACATCCAAGGATTTTGGCCTTCCTATCATCCCCTAGGAAAACATCACCGCCATCATATTTCCCATACTCTCAGAACCACTCCCTATGGGGAGTGAAGTGAAAGGATGCACCCGAGTCAATCAACCATGATTCATGATCTACATGTGTATTTGAAGAAGAAGCCAAATACACATCCCCAACTTCATCCGAGGTGGTTTTTTCCTCTGCAGAAGGAGCATCATCAAATCCCTTTCCTTTCTTAGGAGCTTCAGATCTGCAGTCCTTTTTGTAGTGCCCTTCCTTTCTGCATTTCCAGCACACCTTTACAAACTTTCCAGGAGATTTAGATCTTCCTCTAGATTTAGATCTCCCACCCGAAACGTTATTCTTGTTTATTTTTTGGGACCTTCCTCATACAGATAAGGCATATCCATTCTGGCCCTCCATATTTCTCCGTCTTATTTCCTCCGACAGCAAGGCTGAGACAATGTCATCAAAATTCAAGGTAGTTGTATTGCTACCTATTTCAATAACCAGACTGTCCCACGAATTTGGTAGAGAACACAACAAACTGATGCACTTATCTTCATCTGAGATTTTAATATCAACAGATGACAGCTAGCTTACCACAATATTGAAGGCATTTAGATGCTTTGTCACCAATTCTCAATCCTTCATCCTCAAGTTATACAGCTTTTTCCGTAGGAACAATTTATTTACTAGAGACTTAGATTGGTACAAAGTCCCAAGTTTGTCCCACAAATTCTTCATCGTATCCTCCCTAGATACATTCAACAATATCGAATCTAAGACACACAACCGTGTTGTGCTCTTCGCCTTCCGATCCAACTTCTTCCAGTCTTCATCTGAAATTGCCGTTGGTTTAGTACCTGGATCTACTGTGATCCACTGGTTTTTATCCACCAGCAGATCCTCCATCTTGAGCTTCCACAACTCAAAAATTTGACCATTAAATTTCTCAATCTCTATCGTTCCACTGCTCGCCATCTTGTTTCACCACAAGAATCGATCTCACAGATCTCCCACTAAACAGGGTCTACCACAGGCTCGAGCAAAAAACCCTCATGAACAAAGGCATCCCTTTGAAGCCGAAATAGCTCTAATACCAAATGTAGGTTTTAAACCTGTACATAAATTATCTGAAAATGAATCTTAAAAACATAAAATAAACAATAGCGAGAGCATAAAACATAAAACAGATATACATAGATATTTTCCCCTGGATCCAAAATTGGGATGACCAGCTTGATTTTTCATTATATTCCTTTTAGTGTTACAACACATATATACACATGTCGAAGCATACATAAACCCCAATCCATTAACCCTGGATTAGAACATGACTATAGTTCCCTTGACCGGATCTACGAAATACCAAGGGCCGAAAACCATCATGCCCCAAAACCATGTGCAAACCCATGCGCAAAACCATGGGTGGGTACACCCACCAAAAAATAGGGTCCAAAGTTTTTTTCCTGGGGGACTACCCCGGACCCTAAACAAGGGGGGCTGCCACCCCCCCTTTGATCCCCCTACTACGCCTGGCACAACGTACATGGGGGACTGTCGCCCCAACGCGTCACTAGTCGTGGAAATAATATAACACACACACAACATTAATTACATTCAAGAAGAAATTGGACAAGTGTAACCATGCAATGGTGATGACAAGATAAATTTGACAAAATGGTGGCTATAGCAGAGTTCTATTTATTACACAATAGGAACAATTTTTCTCTTGGGACCACGAAGAGGCTATGATAAAATGAATCTAACATCTGGCCCTACTCCTTCAGAAAATTGTTGCTAGATAATTAAATCTAGTGCTGCGATAGCTGCCACGATGTTCATTGTGTCTTCTAACTGCCTCGATCTTTTATGCACTGGTTACCGCTACAGCAGAGCTTTGAAACGGAAAACACACTACCTTCCTCTTGAAACGCACAACAATCATACAAAACCTCAAACAAGAATGGTGTGGAATGGCTACATGAGGCAATGGTGGTGGGAGTCGTCGCGGCGCAGCAGTGGTGGGTGTTGGTTTGCGGATGTGGGACAGTGGTGGTGGTTTCGTTTGAACAAAAAAACCGTTTTTGGAGGGGGGTGAGGGCAGTGAGTGGTATTGGAGAGGGGGGGGGGGGGGGGGTGAAATTTAGCGGAGGCATGACACATAGTGGGATAAGTGGTAATAAATACCACATATTTCGAATGCCCCCCCTTTTTGTTAAGGTTCGAAGGCTGAGGGTGAGCCAAAATGAAATAAGGATCGTCGAATATGAGGAGATGCGTGGGGATGACAGAGAGGTGGAGGGTATTTATCTTGGGGGCGATGTATGATGGTATGGTAGGAGGTGACATGGCCATGAGGTGGGCCCGCCCACAGCCTGCGGATCGCAACTTTTGTTGTGAGTAGCGGGGAGCTGAACGATAAACCTTGTGTAGTGCGACGTGCAGAGGTGACGTGGTAGGGAGGTGGGCTCGTTTAATACCACAAATCGCAAGATTTAAGGTTTGGTCACAAGGAATGGGATTTAAAGGCTAAATCCCATGAAGTGCGATGTGCAACGACGGGGGGTGATGTGGCAGGACGGAGATGGGCCCATTAATACTGCACATCACAAATATTACGGTTTATGTTATCAGCGTGGGGAGGTAAATGTTAGAATTCGTGAAGTGCGATGTGGCAGGAATTATCGCAATCGTAAATTCCAAGGGTTATTGCAAATCGAGAGTCAGAAGTAAATGGAAATGGTAAGTGATGTTGCGAACTTGCGATGTCAGAAGGTGATGGACCCCATTACAGGCTTTTCAAAGCAGACAAGTGAAAATTTAGTTAAGAAATGGTAATATGATAAAGGCTACCCGAACCATAATATAAAGGATTTCAAAGCATTTGAGGCAGATATAAGGGCCATATGGGTGCCACCCATCCCACAAATCGTATTTCAAAGGGTTTTGTAGGAGACAACGATTGTGATATGTATGGAGTTTGGTCTGTGAAACATCGATTGCGATGAAAGGTAAGGGTTTCTATATCTTTGAGTGCAGAAATAGATGTATACGATATGATATGTGTAATATATTATATGTATCAAGGGCTGGTTGTGGGGGGTGGTGCTCTAGTAAATGAAATAAGTGGTAAGTCTTAAGGGATATATGATACGACTTTTAGTGGGTGGGCGGAGATGCTCTTTTTAACTATAAAACTTGAATTTCAATACTTAAAAAAGGGGTTTTGAAAGAAATGAAGTGTTTGAATTTAGATTTCGGAAAAATGAAAAGGTATAAAGAGGGTAGATGAAATGAATGAGGTTAGAATGAAGTTTTCTCACCATCACACTTAAAAAACAACACTTTCCTCTTTCAACTGAACTAAAAGGCAGATTGACTCCTTTGAAGCTCTTGATAGTCAAGATTTTCCTTCTTTTTCTAAAAATAAATGAAAGCCATGGAATATTATTTTCAATATGAAAGATCTGAGAAATAATCAGTCACCTCGTGATACTATGAATTAGAGGAGTCTAACACTATGTATACTGGAGAATGAAATGCGGAAAATCTCAACAATTGGATTACACAGATTGAGGTCTACTGTCATATTCAACAGATTAAGAAAGAAGAGGCAAATATCTAGTTGATATCCCTTTGACTGGGTGGCACCACTCTTGTTTGGTGGCAGAGCAAACTGTAAGGTAGCAAAAATCTGGGTAACCTTTTCTCCTCACAGCCAAATTTTATTTCTGCATTGAAAAATCAGTTTTACCCATTAGGCTATAAGCAAAAGGCATTAATGGAATGGAAACACCTAAAGAAAGGAAAGGGTCAAAATGTGAAAAACTTCACTGAATAATTTAGAAAAAAAGCTTTGAACTTAGACATTTCATTAGATTCACCAAATATTGTAACTAAGTTTATTGGTTCTTTACATAGTTAGATAAGGCACTCATTATTATTGTTTGAACCTACTACCATCGATGAGGCAAGTGTGTAGGCCATGCATCTTGAAAGCAGGGAGACACATGAAAAAAATTACCACCCTAAGAGAGCCACAACAACAAATGGACAAAAGGAGGATTGTAGCTCTAGGTATCACAGCAAATGGACCCATCGATTTGGGTTCAGATTCTAGCGATGAAGAAAAAATTTCAATAGTTAGTGTACCAAAGATGAAAAGGTCGTCTAATGTGGCAAGGCTCCAGGAACTTGAGATAAATGAAATCATTCAGGCAGAGAATACTGAGCTAAGGAGACTCCTACAGGAAGTAGAAAAGGAGAAACACAGGTTGTTACTACAATTGGTAGCTAAGGACAAGACCTTGGAAAAGCTGTAGCATAACCACCTTGAGGTAAAAAGTGATTCTTTGATTTTATATAATTTTCATGATGATGATTTCACTACTTTTGAAAAACATACTATAGGAATCAGATCCAAATTATTAAAGAAAATCGAGTATTAGGGAAAGGGCCTCAGCGTTAATGACTAGGGCATCATAAACTCCATCAAAGTATAAGAATTACCCCGTCATGCAAGACTTGGGTATGTTAGGAAGGAGGTTGGGGAATGACTCAAGACAAAAAACGGCCCACCAACGATAGATGATGAGATCACTTCATCACATTCCAATGTTTGTGAGGGGTCCATGAATACTTATCAAAGGCACATTGAGAGGAAGCATTCCAAGTCGATCCGAAAAGTCTGGAAGAAGAAGAATCATTCCAACAAGGATGAACACCAAAAATCGGCATGTCGAACTCTTCAGGCCCAAAAAGAACCCATAAATAATCCATCCGTCGAAAATATTCCACAATAAAACCCACCACAGGAAGATGACCCATTTACTTTATTAAGTATGGTTTTTTTAGAGGTAGTAGCTTGTTATGGCCATAGTTTGTAAATCAATCGTTTCAAGTAAATGTAAAAGTAATGATGTGTCTATCATTGCTTCAAAATGAAACAATGATGTCTTGTCCTTTTATTATGAGTATTTCAGGTATTGGTTTTTATTATGTAATCCTTGACCAATGAGTGTGTGCTATAAACTCTTGGCAAGTGTGGGGTTGATTGAGTCATGTGTAGTTTGTATGTGATTGGAAAGGATGTACTAGTTTTCTGTGCAGGTGATTGAAAGTGTGGTTTGGAAAGTACACAAGCATCATGTTGGATGTGTTAATGCTTTTAGTGGTCCAAAAGATCCTTAGAGGGGAGGATTCATCTAGGAGGATCTTCAAGTACAAGTGGATTTAAATTTCCTCCAAAATCAAAGTGGTCATAATGTGGCAAACTCAGTACCAGGTTGAAGTGCTTGTCACCCTAATTCCAATGGCATGAATGACACTCAATTCCAAGCTTGTATGAGAAATATAGAGGTATTCAAATTTCAGGGTTGACTTGCATGTGTGGGAAATTGGTGGAAATCCGGCACCAAAATCCATCCAGTTTCTGGGAAAATTTGTTGTATGGTTAATTTGTACAGTAACCTCTAGGTTCGAGAAAAACCTAAAAATAAGTCTATGGTTAAAAATTAAAACACAAAAATATAAAATTAGGTGGTGGGCCATCAACCCCACCACCCACTAAAACTATATGTGAAACTTAATAAAAATTGGATGGGGGGGGGGGGGGGGCGGGTTGCCACCCCCGCCACCCTCGTGGATAGTTCATTATACCAAGAAAAGGGGAGATTGGGAGGAGGGCCACCCCCAGTGGACCCACCAACCCCCAAAACTTTCATGCGTATAACGTATGGCGTGTAGGGCCACACAAAGCGAACCCTGCCCCACCTAACTGCTCACACAATGACATGACGAATATTTGGGGACCGACAGGGGTCAAACTCACCTGATCCATGTCATCGGCCCAAGAGAGGGTGGTCCCAAAAACATTAAATTAAATATAATCTCCTTAACGACAACAATCCAAAACAAGGAGGGGCGGTATTTGATGCCCCGAACCCTCCTCAACTATTAACTTAAATTACCACTGCACCAAACCACCAGACCTTGAAAGGTTCACCCCTCTTGCAGATATATGAATTTGTTTATGCAGAGTGATGGAGGCATAGCAGCGAAGCAGAGCGGAACCACAAGTGGGCCATAGGGGCAGACCCATGCCTAGGTAATATTCATGGGCATCAAAAAGACTCCCTGGGGTGCATAAATCGCCAGTGTCATTTTGGATAAATTTTATGTCGATTTTACACCTCTCGAAGACATGAAATCAACGATGATGTCCGTTTTTGCATCAGAGCTCTCCATTTTTTGTCCATTTTCCAAATTGGAGGTATAAGGGTGTTTTATGTAATTTTACTTGTACTTCTTCTTATTATTTTCACTTAATTAATGAAGGCCTCCCCATTGTTGAGCAGGCCCGAAGATGTAGTCCAAATTGGAATAGATTCGTAATCAAATATTTGATGTCTTTATCACATGCATGCTATGTTATCTTTTATCTTCATTTTATGTGTTTATCTTTCATGGTTCTAAGTGCTCTGTTATATGTAATTTTTTAATTCATCTATAAGCAAAATATCTTGGAAATGTTAGCAAGTAGGAGCATTAAAACCAATAGTCATGATCTTGTTCTTTGTTGCTCTACTAGGGACAACCACTGAGGGTTCTTTTTCTATGTTATATGCTGTTGATTTACTCTCTGACCAAGGTTTGGATAATTTGGCATGGTTCAAATTAAATCTATCCAAATCCTCCCACAAAAGGTTCACATCTCAAATTGTCTTCAGCACCAAAGTGGAATTTTTTATCCTAGATTGCTTTCTTCATTAAAATTTTTAAGGGACTCCCATGTTGGTTATATATTCGAAGAAAATGAAAGTTGAACTAGTAGATAGCACATAGAAACCTTATCTCTGAAATATAATATTATTGTTATATTTTTATAAAGCTTCCATTTCATAAGTACCAGGCTTGTCTTATATAATTAGCCAATATTGATTCCTTTTGTTGGTTTCTGAAGGATAGTGTTTGGTGTTCTAAAAATTTAGGGAAATTTTCTTTGAAAAGTATATATTTTTTGGCTGAAACACTCTTTATTCTTTGAATAGGGTATAACATGGTCAGCCAAGGCCTTGTCAAAGAACCACTCTTTTCATTTTGAATTAATAAGAATGCATATGAGGAAGCTGGAGGAGAGATAGTATTTTCCAGTGTTGATCCTAAACACTTGAAGGGTGAGCATCAGTATACAAATGTTACTCGAAAGGGTTACTGGCAGGTATGTTATAGAATCGTGTTACTTTTCCATGTTTAATAATGACTGTAGGTAAGGTTAATTGCATGCATATCATGTTCTTGGTATGCATTATAGTATTAGTCGGTACATTATGGGGTTATTCTACTCTTCAAATTTGATGTTTCTATTTATCTTAGCTTGATATGGGAGACTTCCTCATTGATATTCAATCAAGAGGTGTGCATGGAGTCCTTCATATTATTCAATTGATTAAATTATCACTTCTTATGGAACCTTATGAAAATATTGATGGCATGTTATGAAAATTTAACTGTAGGTTTTTGTGTTGTGGGTTGTGTTGCTATTGTAGATTTTAGAACTTACTTGTTGGCTAGTCCATCAATAATACCTGCAAAACTTTGATCTTTTTAAGTTTTTATATACATGGTGGTGGGCTTATCTAGGTTTGTGCACCAAAAATATTATAAATTTCATAGAGTTGTGGCACATTTGATGCCAGCTTATGCATTCACAAGTGACAAGTGAATGCTTAATAATTCTCAGTTGATGTGTTATCTTTGTACTATGTAAGATAATAAGTTAAAACTAATTTCAATAATTTTCTCACGTTTGAGGTTCTTTTTGGTTTTGTTACATTATTTAAGCCAAGCATATATATATATATATATATATATATATATATATATATATATATATTTGTAATTTTCTATACAAGGTAGGATTTTTACTTAATTTGTTTCTCTTATGCATTCTTTTGATAAAATTTTGCCTTATATTCTATGGTTAATAGAATGTGTGTTGCTTTTAATACTCAACTTCCTAATAATCTATAATTGTGATGCAAAACTTTCAAAGGGCTCGACATAACCAATGTTATAGAATATTTGGAAGCATATATTTCTCTTATGATACTAAGGAATTGATACATTTTGTGCAATTCTTTGTCTAGTGTATTGAGTATATTTGTCCTTCTCTGAAATAGAAGTTATAAGCATCCCAAAATTCCACTTTGACTATTTTTTATTTTTTTATCTATAGTTAATGCATTCTTGAGAAAAATTATGCATATTAGGTGAGATATGAAGCATGGAAATGGTGTAGTATGCTTCTTTAGACCTTATATTGTGATTATAATTCATTATAAAACCTTAAATTGTCAAATGTTTTAGAAAGGCTCAGACTGTCGAAAACATAAAAATTGCACACCAATGCTTTCTCTAAGATGAGATTGACTCAAAAATAAAAATAAAAAATGTTAAAGAACAAACTATACTGAAATTGTTTTGTTGATGTAGTATTTCCAAAGCCCTAGGGATCCTCCTGCATCAAACTCCCATAGTTAATATAAGAATCTTGATCATGAGGTTGTTGACGAATAAAATACTATAGGATGTCTTGGTCTTTCTCTTCTTCCTTCTTCCTCCTGCTTCAAACTCATTAACCACTCATCACTCTCATATGACTAATTTCCCTACCAACATAGGTTAGAATGGCCAACATATTTTTTTCTTACTCCCTATTTCCTATTTTGTTTTTTTGTAGGGAATCTTATGTAGAAATGGAGAACCATTTATTTCATACAAATGGTTTATTTCTATATTTCTCTACAAAGTCATGATAATTTTTCCCTCCAGCATAGGCCAAAAGGGAAAAAATATTTGTTTCTTTCTCACAATTATTTTTGTTTGTACATTTTGTACTACGAGCTTACATAGAGATGCATAGTTGTTTGCCACATATAATGGATTATATTTGTCCTTCTCTAGTTTTTTATTAGTTCATTATTCTTGACACATGGCTTTCTAGGTTTTCTCACTAAAATTGGTTCAAGATTTCTCCCTGCATATGAAGAGAGGCTACTTGCTACAGTGCATGAATTACTTGCCAAATGTTCCTAGTTCAACAAAAAAAGAGGTTCCCCAATTTTTCAAGAAGGAACTTTTTGATATTTGTAGGTTTTTTTTTGAGTAAATATTGTGAACAAACATGTTGATATTGTGAATAAGTACAAACGTCACTTCGAATGTGATCTTGATTCTAACAATACATAAATGTTTCCACCTATGCTATATGATTTGATTAGCCATTTAATACTTTGGAATAATGTTCTACAAATTGATATCTAAGATAGATTTCTTGTTGCCTTCAAACTAGAGGAAAAATGCAAGGAAATTTGTGAATTTCATGTGGTTTATCTTGAAGTTCTAGGACAGTAATTTGCAGATCAGGTATGATTCTTTTTAACAATATTCAACTAATGGCACTCTATGCTTGAGCATTTGTGGAATATGAAGGCAACATTCTTCTTTTCCATTTAAATACAAGAATTCAAATTTTGAATTGTCTTGTACACATTTATTGAAGTTTCAAGAAATTAACATGAATTTATTAAATCAAAAATTGAAAAATATAGGAAAATGAATATCAAGACATGTTTGTTCTATTTTCTTGCAGTTTGAAGATGCTTATTAAATTACTTTGAAAATTCTATTTTCATGACAGTTTGTGAGAAGTTTCATTTATATTGAAACTAATCTTCTGTGGGTTATGATTTATGTGTATAACATTCATGAGTATGGTATGATGGCTTCTAAATCACCTTTATTGGTATTTTGTTGGAGATTTCACCTCGCCATACAGTGAAATTGGATAGATTTGGGGATGATTTTCCCATAGTGTGCAGACATGGTAACAACGTCTATCAATTGGAAATAGTTGGTTATGGTGGTTAAAACAACATTTTCTCATATATACATTACTAAGTTCTAGTTCCACAAGTGATGAACAAATAATACAACTGTTTTGTGTCATAAACATGTTGTTTGATAAACACAAGAAGTTAATATGGAGGCATCTTTCCTTTCATACTCCAATCATTGTACCAGTTCAGCCATATGTGTGTTTGTATTCTTACCATTCAAAATGTATTGGTCGGCAACTAGTGCTAATTTTTTTACATACATTTGGTTCTAATTTTTTGACATATTTTTCTTTTTATTTAAATTTTGTGATGTCCTTATGATGCATAGGAATAAATTCTAGTATACAATTTTCTAGTACAAGTGTTACACCATTTTTTGGTCATCTAACCTATTATTATTAGATGAACCCAAGTACACCATGTAAGACCAATTTTACATAAAGTAAAATTGCTTTCACCACATTTGTTTATATTGCACGGTCATATTTAACCCAAAACAAGGATATCAATTAGATAAATCATTATTTATTTAATTATTTCCTAAGAATAATTTATTTAAATCATATTCTTAGTTAAATTTGACTAAATCATATATAAATAATTAAATAAACCATTATTTATTTAATTATATTCCCCTCATTCCCCTTAAATAATAAATAAATCATTTATTTATTTGTTATTTATAAATAAAGGAATCGACCCAAGTCAAAAACCCTTTTCCCTCCAACAAATATAATAAAATATTCCTAAAAGGTGATTCTAGAATATGATTAATAATATTTTATTCATGCATCGAGTTCTAGAACACCCCAATTTTTTGTTATAAATAGGAAGGTTTTCCCCATTCATTAGTCACCTCCATTGCATTAGATCACACTAGATCTACTCTTGGTCACCATTTTCATTAGTTTGCATTTTGAACTCCCATTGAGTTCCATGTTTGTTAGGGTTTTCCACATTAACCAAAGAGAGGAATTTTAGATCTGAAACACTGAGGACTTCCAAGAACCCATTCCACTGAGGAGAACCGGAAAACACCTTTCTTGTTTTCCTTTCAGGTGCCCCAGTCTTTAATATAATATAAGATTCTTTTTATACATTGTTTTTGTCTTGTCTATTGGATGCATGGAGCCATTTCATATTTTATCTGTTTAATGTCTTTTGTGCTTAGATCTAATGTTATGCAGCAAACTTAAAGATATTTTGCAGCCGTAATCGATGTTAGGGCTATTTGTTATGCGTAGCTAAAGTGGATTTTTACAACGAAAAATTCATGCTAACAACAAGAATGAAATTTAGACTGATTTCTTATAGTTCATCATATTGCATCATCCAAACAAATTTCAAGTTTACAATTATAGATTAACTTAATTTAATTTCTTAGTTCATTAACATGAATAACAACTAGGATTTTTGGTAGTGAATTTTGGCATGTTGGAGACTCATGCATCACCATGAGTCTTCCTTAGTTGTAGTGAGCCTATCACTTGGCTCATACTCATTATATCCTTGATATTTGGGACTCAGCCAGACTTGGAAAACTTAGTTAGACTTGGGTTGGAATTGGCTCAAATTTGGCTTAGGCTCAGCTGAGACTAAGTTCAAACTTGCCATACTTGGCCCAGACTCAGCTTTCAAAAAAAATTCCATGTTTTATTTTTCTTTTCTTTTTGTGAATTTTTTCTTGTTCTCTCAGGTGTGCTGAGTCCTAGGAAAATTAAGTATTTGTTGAATCTGAGTCTGACAGTTTTGAATTTTACATTTAATTGAAGTAAAATAGATAAATCAACATGAAGTGTAAAGGAAAATATCCTCAAGAGTTGCTCGAAGAGAGCAATGAAATCTATAGTATTTTGTATGTTTTTGGGAAATTTTACACTATTTGTCAAATAAACTTATTTTTCTAAATGGAACTAAGCTATTTTCCACTATACCCCAAGGGATTGTTGTTGCAAATATATTATTGGTATGGTGAAAGTGAGTTGAAGTTTTACTAAATCTTCACATCTCATTAGGTACTTAAAGAGTTGTTTTTTTATTTATTAATTTATTATTATATTGTGTTGGATGTGGAGCCTGATTATCTTGTTTATTTTGTATCACAACATTGGATCCTTGTACCTTAATGGGGCGGAAATGCCGCCCATAATTAAACGCTGCTTAGGGGGTCTAGGGGGGGCGATTGCGACTTTATGGAGCCCCCCCTAGCGGCGGGTTTCGGGGGCAGCACCCCCGAAGCTAAAAACGGATATAAAATTGCCTTGTAAAACTATAGTAATTTCTAGTCAATCTGGGCCATTCATTAGGTGGATGATCTGACGGTAGAAGTTATGTTTAGTTTAGGGTTTTTTGCCCTAGAAGGCAACCCCTCGCTTGTATGAGGGAATTGTATTGCGGCTATGTATTGTATGTGTATTCTTAGAGCGAGAAACGGATAGGGAGATTGTGAGAGAAAACAGAGGATATTACAGCGGACCTGTTTTAGGTTGTGTCTCTTCATTTTGCTGGATAATAGAAAGGAAGGGTTGGCTGTTCGCGGTGGACATAGCCCAAACTGGGTGAACCACGTATATTTGTGTCTCTCTGGTTTTATGTGTGTTGTGTGCTTGTGTTTTCCACATATTTTATGTGTTTCATTGCTCTGTAATATATAATTTTCTAACATACTTTTTTTTCAAATTTAAATATTAAATCCATGTAACCAACCACCCTACCCAACAACATGTTCGCAAAGGTAAGATATTTTTCAGGGATGAAGGTTGTTTAACAACAAGGCTCAAATCCATTACCAAAATATAGTCAATATGAGCTCAACATGTCACTTGCGGTAATTGAACCTGGGTAGGGAGGATAGAAATCATTCCTCCCAATCACTTGAGTTAAACCCAATAGACTTTAAATTAAATTTTGCATGTGGGTGGAATTTGATCCACTTTTATGTGAATTGTGAATGGGTCATTAGAGCATTTAATATAATCTATTTAGGTGCAACCACATGTCTGATCACTGCCTCAAGGTGCCCCCATGGCTTCAGGTTTCTCCCTCATGGGATTTGAATCTTTCCCAATGGTGAAAAACATCTTTCTTTCCACCATTTGATCCAACCCCTTTAGGTGGTTACTTGAAGAATTTCAGTTAGTGTAACTTCAATTTATTATTTTCGTGTTAAGTTATCTAAATTTTGTTTGAAATATCAGCCTGTGTGAAATGGTTATTTATCCTTTATAGAATTTCCAAGCAGAATCATGTCAGAAATACTGCAAAACTATTTACAAAAAGTCTTAGTTAAGCATTCTGTGCATAATAACACTATCTCGATATTACCCTCTTTTAGCAATCTTAATATAATTTATTATGATTCCTGAATATCAATTTTTTCCCTAGCCACATTATATGTTTTATTTCAGTAACTTAATATTCATAATTTAGTCAAGAATAAGTCATTATTTAATTGACTTAGTCAAGGGTTAATTTGAAGCAATTTTCATTTCCTTTCAAAACGTTACATCCTTAGGGTTTTGGTAGCTCTACCTAGGGTATAGATGGAATTTCTTCTCTCTTACCATCATCATTATCATCAAAAGCCTTCTTTTTTTATCATCCTAATTTCAAATGGACATGTGAGTCATGTCCTAGAGTTGCAGAGTGTGCTTTTTCATTTTCTGGGCGAGCAGAGTGCTACCCGATCTGACTTGTTAGTCATCAGTATTTTTCACTTGTTGGTGATGACTAGTTGTAATAGCCAAGTTTTCTAGTAGCTGATCTAAAAATTTGTCAAATTTTCCAGCTGGAAAACACCCATAAAATTTTTTTGTCCTCCTACTTTTTCAATCCACCCAAGACAAGATGAACCTCATTATCAAGCCCTATCTAGCCTCAGCCATACTAGTTTTCCCATCAGCTCCAAAGAAACAATCCAAATCTTTCCAAAGAAGTTTCCCCTAAGTTAGGTAGTGGTGCTTTAGGCATTCCTCCCTTGGCAAACCACTCTAAAGCCAAAGAACCTCTCTTTGCTATAGACCAGCCATAACAAACTGTCCTATTCTACAAATAAAGTTGGTTACAACCCTAGGTCGCACCACTAGTAAACCTTCAAGTCTCAGCAATATATATACCCTAGGTCAAACTGATATTAGGTGGTTTTACAGTTTTTCAATGGATCTTTCAAAGAGTAGAAATGTACCAGCATCCCAAAAGACAATATTTGGCTCCACATGAGAAGACAGTTGCTTCTCATATGATCTTGAGCCTGGAATGCAGCTACAGGATAGAGAGTTGTTTCATTAGTCTCCTACGATCATAGTCAAAGAATGAAAAGACAGTGAAAGGAAAAATAACACTGTTAAAAGTTGATGAAATAGCATGACTAAAGAACCTCCTTCATTTACAAGCAGAGGGTTTTTGAGGACTGAGAGAACCTCCTTCATTTTATAAGTAGAGGGTTGAATACTAAGAGCACTTCCTTCATCTATAAGCAGAGGGCCAAGGGTAAAGTTTAATTTTTAGAATAACAATGACTGTAAGGCAAATTTTTGGGATACAGTGAGACAGCTACTGAGAGTTTCTGAAATAAAATGATGATTAAAGGCAGAGGCAAAGCAGTGGGTTTTAAAAATGATTTGCATAAGCTCCATTGTTATTGAGTTACAAGGAGAAGCTAATGGGCTGATCATCAATGAGGAAAGATTGTTAAACAGATAGCCAGAAGAGTCAAATAGTCTTGGGCTCAAACTAACTTCTGCCATCATGTATAAGAGAAGCCACTATCAGTATGATTCATCAAACATTCTTCATTTGGTTGAAACAGAGTTTGAAAGGAAACCAGACATTTGTCAAAATAGGCCTCCTTCATCTATAAGCAGAGGGCCAGTGCAGTAAGTAACTTTAGGGTTTTCACTAATTGAAAGACAAATGGTAAGAGCAGTAGGAGACAGTTGAAAGCTTCTGAATAGAGCAATCATGTCAAAAACAAAGGGAAAGCATCAATACTATAACTATCAAAGAGGTTGGCTTATCTCCTATCAGAGTTTTCTTTCAAAGACAGTCTGGAGCCCGAATAAAACAACTTTGCTGATGGTTGAGAGATGGGTCATGACACAGGCCAATGATGATAATTATTTTTCAAAGGGTATTGTTCTTCCTGTTCATGAGGGAATGTCTTTCAATTACTCATCATAGTAGACAAAGGAGATTTGAGCTTAGTTTTCCCAAAGGGCAGTGCAACTGAACACATGGGTTCATAAATGTGCAAAGAAATATTATGGAATATGTTTCAGATTCTGGAAATACTTTCAAAGACAATAATGCATGCCACTGTTACAAATGAAGGCATTCTCTTTATGAAAATAGGTCAAAGATACCTTGCTGGTACATTTTGAGCAGAGGAAAAGTTTTAGAAGAGCTGCCCTTCTTGATGGATAGAGGACAGTAAAGCTCAGGTGAGTACCACTAGGCCTCACTCACAGTTAAAGACAAACATCATTTGGAGAATACATCTACAGTCCCTATATGGATTTGAGCCAGTTTCCTTCTAACAAGCAGATATAATCATAAAGAACAGAAACTGCCAAATCAAGTTTTAAAGAGATAGGTCATCTCCTTGCAAAATGGCAAAGATGCTTCACAAATCATTTGTCCTCACCAAGTGATGATTAGCCTTCAAAGTGGTCTGCTCACGGTAAAAGAAAATATGACAAGCAAAGACCTCCAAAAATAGTCACCCACAGTTTTTCAAAAAAGGCCCAGTCGAGTTTGGGTTTGTTTTTTGTTGAAAAAACACGAATAATAAGATTGGGGTTCCTTTTTAGTTCGCAAACCAACACCTTCTTTTCAAAAAAGGGGACTTACCAAACAAACCCTCACAAAGGTAATCACGAAGGGGTATTAACTTGTTCACGTTCAAAGGAGTAAAGGGATCGTTGCAAGCCTTTTTAAATCTCTCAAAATACAAGGCAACACTCCTCTTGTTGTTCACAAGACCGGAGAAGAGGCATTTCAAGCTAAACACAGAGTTTTCGGGCTTTTAGGCCGCGCGGCATGCCTATAGAGTTGCTCGGCACGTTCAGGAGAGTGTTTGCAAAGGGTTTCAGTGGTTGCATGGTGCGCCTGTAGGCGCCGGTCACGACGGCCCGTCAATGACTCGGCAACTCTTCTATTGCGCGGCGTTCTCCCGGTTGAACGTGCCGCGCACATGTTAATGGTCCAAATGCCTTCCAAAGCCCTGAAAGCTGCTCAAATTCGTCAAACAATGACTGCCATCAATCTTCGAGGTATTTCATATGCCTCCTTGGTATATTAAAAATTATATAAGGATGATCAATACTATGTTATTCGAAGACTAAATCAATGGTGAAAAAATGAAACTCTCAGTGTAAATCAAGGTGTGTTGGGGTAAAAAGAGTTTGAAGATTATTGTTACAATTGATTGAAAGTGAAGTGGTCATTTTTTTTTCAAAGAACCTAAAGCCACCCTCAAAACAATGTTAAACCATGAACTCTGTCAGCTATATGTAGTGGAGAAAGAAATGCTTAGGAGGGTTGATCTTTTTTGTTTAAAAATCGAGATTTGTTGTGGTTTATGATTGCTCAAGGTGAACATGGTGAAAGTGGTGGGTTCTTATTGATGTCAAAAGCCTGATAAACTATCCTCAAAAACAATGTTAGAAGGTGGAGTAGTTTAGAAAGTAAAACACAATATTCCTAAGTTGAAACAAGGAGCCTATTTTAACTACAGGGATCATACATAAATTGCTTTGTCATTTTCAAAAGTCCTCTCCGTGTGGTGAAGACCAAAGTCAGTACTGCCTTTTTTGTACATGAAAAAAACCTTATTGAATGAAGCTGTTAAATCAGTCTGAAGAGGTTTTCTGTCTAACTGTAGGTGAGGAATAGTGAACACAAGAAAGGTGTTTTTGATTGGGAGAAGTTTTTTGCTTTTTGTCTACTACAAGGGTGTCTTGTTTTTATCAAAACACCAAGAGCTCGGTGATCTTATACAAACGCAGAAAATCACTTGACTGTGTATACCTTTTATATGACTGTGTGATTGTTATTATAAATATTGATTGATTGGCATACAAAGGGAGAAAAGACAGTGTTTTGGAAGGAGCAGAGACATGATATCACATAAGCATCTCACACAGCATTTGAAACAAATTTTCCTTGATCAAAACAGTGATTTACAAACAAGACAGAGTTGTGTTTGAGAAGACATTTCAAAAAAAACTTTTGAGGTAGTTTGGTTTTGTAGAGAGCATCTAGAACAAGATGCCTCCCAGACAGGATAGTAGGAGTGGTTTACATAAGCGATTTTAGCCTACTTCCACTGAAGAAATGAATGCCCACCCATCAGTCTTATTGAATTTCCATGAGGTGGGATGTTTATATTTTTGTCAAAGGGTGCAAGAGGTGAAGATTTTTTCTCCTTTGACACGCCTTTGCACTTTAAGGTTTCAAGATAAGCATTTCCAGTTGGCAGACCTTAACTTAAAATTTTCTCCAAGGTCCATCTCCAAGGCCACTAAAATCCCCTATATTGGTGACAATTGGTTTAAACAAAGCCATTTGGACTCAGAAGATTACAAGCCCTTTCTAAAGCCTGAGCACAGAGAGTCATGTCCTTCTATTTTCCCTTTCTCATATATTTTAGCCAGCTACGCCCCCCCTCATGAAGATCATCATGAAATACTTCACTTGTGAGGGAAGATTCTCTCAAATCTATGCTTATCACATTCGACTGCTCATGCATTTCACTAGGATCAAGCTGCTAAATCTTCCTTTCTTCTTATACAAAAGAATTGAGAAAATGGCTTCCATTGTTCAGAAGAAGCCTCCTTCACAGTAAATAGCATGTCTCTTCCATCACTCTCTCTTCAAAATCATCATTCTTCATCAGCTTGAAAAGAGAGAGGTCTCTTGGGATATTTTCATCACCCATCCGGATTTCTCCACTATCCCTCCAGTTCAGACATCCCCTACACCTCCTACTCATCATCCCTCACCTTCCTCTAGCAAACCCATTCCTAAAGAACTCAATTTTACCACAGAGCAAGCAGAAGAGCCTGAAGAGGGAGAAGAACATGACCATGATGATGAGGAGGATGATGAAGGACATGAGCAGCAAGGGAAAAAAGAAGAAAGTGCTGAACAATAGCATCACAGTGATGATGAGCAGCAGCAAGGGGATGAATCACAACATACTTATGATGAGGGTGAGCAGCCTTATGATGACACATAGAAGCCAAAAGAGATTGAACAAGGGCATGATAGTGCTGAACAGGAGCAACATGAAAGTAATGAACAGGTGCAGCATGATAGTGCTGAACAGGAGCAGCATGAAAGTGATGAGAAAGGGCAGCCAAAAGATGATCTACAGTAGCCTTCTCAAGAAAAGCAGCCTCCTCAAGAGGAACAACAGCCTAAAGAAGAGAGGCAAGGTGACAAAGGTAAAGGGGCCATGCCCTCTTCTCCTAAAATGGCCAAGCCTCGGATAGCAAAGAAAAGGGTGCCTAGAGTTGTCACTCCAAATGTGACAAGTACCCTCCGAAGTAAAGGAAAATTGCCAAAGAAGCCCACGATTGATTTTCCCAGGAGGAAGAGCACTAGAATAGCCACCCAAAGCAAAGGGAAGGGCAAGGTAGAAGGTAGTCATGAACTGGAAAAGGAATTCGACATCATCCAAATCCAAAGCAATGATAGTGATAATGAAGCCCGGATGCTAGGAAATCTCTTGATCCATAGAGAAAGCCAAATTGATGCCTTGAAGGATGATCTTCATAGAGCTAGGAATTTTAATCAATTTTTGCAAATCCAAAATAAGAAAATGAGTTTCCATATGGCTGTTTATGAGACAAGGGCGATTAAATACAAGAAGGAGGCCTCTAAAGCACAAGTAAGGTTGGAAGAACTCAGGGGAGAGTTCGATGAAATTGAAGGCGAAGATCAGCCTATGTGAAAGAGGCCAAGAATCATAGGGCTTAAAAAGGCCCTTGAGAAGAAAAAAGAAGAGGAAAATGCCCTTCTCCAATCTACCCCTCTCACTGCATTGTTCGAACAAGAGATAGAGAACAATCGGGAGCCATGGCTTGAGAGAGTGAATGATCACTTAGAGAAGAAATTGGAGAGGGCAAACAGGGACTTAGACCTTCAACGGAGGATGACGGGGCATTATAAAAATCAAAATCAGTTTGCCCAGCGCAAGTTGAAGGCTGCCCAAGAAAAACTCAAGGAGGCTAAAGGGAAGCGCCCGGCACAAAAATTTAGGAAAGACACCTCAGGACTTTAGATTTTGACCTTTGCTTCACAACATGTTTCTTAAAACCCTTGAGGGTCATGCTCACCAATTTTGGGCAATTTTTGACATATTTTGGTTTTTTGTCATTTTTTAGTTTTTGGCCAAAACTCATGGGCATCGCCATTTCAGTTTGGGGCATCATCAAAGGATGAGGATGGTATCATTGGATGCCATAATTTCAAGAGAAAATACTCAGCGATTTTTGGGACATTTGAAGATCATTTTCTCCCCCGAAATGGCGAAAAATGCTCGCTTTTTCTACACTCTGCCCGGTCTATTAGCAAGGCTTATTTTTTGAGTTTTTACACACAGGCATATTTTTGGAGGACTTCCAGGCATCAGATTGGAAAAATTCAAGTTTTTCCAAAAATTAGAGACTCAGATCTTTCCAACGAGCTATCATGAGCCTCATTTTGACATCGTGAAGGCTTCCAAAAGTTGCCAGCAAGTCAGGGGACCTTTTGCTGATGTATTTTTTGAATATTTTTGTAAAAAATGAACCTTTCAAAACTGCTTTTTCCTCATGTGCTTTTAGCTATTTTTGCACATGAAAAGTTATGAAAAGTCAATTTATTTCCCTTTTTTAGCATTTTTTAGATATTTTGTGCCTTGGGCTTTGCTAAGCCTCAAGGTCAAGTCTAGATATTTTGGATAGGCCAATGAGATTGCAAGTTGAACCAAGAGGTTTTCCTCCCTTTGGCCTATTTATTCCGAAGGCTTTCATTGTAAACAAGGCTGAACTTGATGAATAGAAGCCTTATATGGTCATATAATCTTTGGAAGAAATACTTGTCTCATGTTTTTGGATAGTCTCTTGGATGTTCTTGGATGATGAAAGAGGATTGTTGTTGGATTCCATGACTTGGTAGAATGGTATAGTGTCTCTCTCTTTGTTTTTTTTCCTAGTTTTCATTCATAAATCCATGTTCTTGCTTGCTATAGGACAGTAGAGAACAAATTTGAGACATGCCCTTGGAGGCACCTCAAATTTCTTGTTTCTTCATAGCTTCCATGTTTTCTTCATTCTTAGTCACATTAAAGAATTCTTGATTGCTCTTTAATAACTTAAGGATATTGTTTCTTGTTTCATTCATGGTTTTATGCATGCTAAGTATGATTTATGGTATGCCCTGCTTACTCATGGCTAGCCATAGCTCCATCCATGAAATTTCTCTTTGACTGATCAGATTATCATTTGTTGAACCAAGGAGGTCTTGTTCTGATCTTGCCCTTTGTCTAAGACTATGAAATCTTGTTTTCAAAGTGCCCAATAACTTGAAGTATTGTGTTTAGGTGTTTTGGCATAGTGATTTGAGTTGTTTGTCTATCTTAAGTGTATTTCCCCAAATTTTGATAGCCATTTCCCAAAGTTAGAGAGTTATATATCTCTATGCATGGCTTGAATGTTTATTTCTATGTATTGATTAGCTTATAGTTACATTTCTCATGATTAATGGTTTTCCCTACCATGTCTATGTCTGCTATTAAACTATTTATGCTTGAAATCCTTTGTTGTTCACAAACTTGATGTCCATTTTACTCCATTTTTCCCAAAGATCCTTTCTACCTCGAATCAAATCGGCCCTTCAACAACCTTGTATCACCATCTGAAAGCTTCTTTGACCTTTTCGACCCCATAGCCCAGTTGATCCGACATCTTTTTACCTATCTTATGTCTTTGATCAGTTCATCCCTCACAACCTAAAAACCAAAACCAAAAACCTAGTTCATAACTAGCCTAAAATCATAACACAATAAGCAAACATATAGATATCCCTTACACAAATAGAGAGAGCCCTCTCTGAGTCCAGGAAGGCTAGGTCCTTGGGCTCCAAAGACTGGTTTGATGTTACATTGTCATTTGGCTTGCCAATCAGCCAAATCACGGGACCCTAACATAATGGGAATCACGGTGGGACATTGAGTCAAAACATCCTAGGTATCTCTTAGGAACTCTCAAAATCTCAATCAAACTTAGAAGAGTGCAATCTGGTTGTCTCACCATCCTAGAAAAATGATGACTCGGTTGTAGGACACTCTTACAAACCTTAGGACTACATAAAAAACTCAGAAAAACCCCAAAAACTCCCTTAGATTGGTTTTTGTCAGTATTGGTGGTGGACCATACACATATACCTCAAAAAAACCAAGTTCCACCTGGCGACTCCACTAGCCTCCAGTAGGCCTTACTATTTTACCAAACTCTAGGCTGCTATCCGATCGACCTATCCCACCACTCACTAACATAATGGTGATCACGGTGGGACTAACTGAGTACATAACAGTCTAGCAAACTCTTGTAGATTCATTAGTCTTCAAAACTTAAACAGGCAAGCAGTCCATAAACCATTTAGAGTAAACTCTTTTTGTTCTCACCACCCTAGCAAAGTGATGAAACAGGTTTAGAATACTTTAATAAACCATAGGCTGCACATAAAACTTAGAAAAACCCCAAAACATTCCCAGATTGGTTTTCCCTAGTTACTGGTGGTGGACCATATCTACATCTTTACAAAAACAACCAAGTTCCACCTGGCGACTCCACTAGCCTCCAGTAGGCCTAAAAACTCCATAAAAGACCAAAAAATTCATAAACCATACCTTTCTGCTAACTCATCCTTCCAAAAAATTAAACTTAGGGGTGGAAACTCTGTAATCAGTGAGAAACTAAGTATAACTTTGTGATTCAGAAAACCTCACTTGAACATAGGAGATAAGCAGAAGCCTTCTTGCCAAGAGAACCATCAGCTTGTCCATATAGCCTAGCAAACTTTTGAAACCAAGTGAATCACTCTTCTTTGCAAGTTTCCATCTCAAAGTTTGCTATAAAACTTTTTCCCAAAGCATCTTTGATAGTGTTGGTGGTGGACCATAGTTCTCATAAAAATCCACCTGGCGACTCCACTAGTCCATCCTTTTAGTTTTGACCATCCTTCACATTAGTAAAACCTTAGAGAGGCCATTCATCCGAAACAGACACAAATACCATTCTCTCTAAACTCTAGACCCGAAATCTGGCTTCACGAAGAATCAACACTATCCAGACCCAAATCCCCCTATCATAGTAGATGACCCAGAGAAGATTCTATGGCAAGCTTCCGAAACTGGCAATTTAGCTACCGATAGGTCCATCTGTAAAACAATATCAATACTTGAACATCTCACTACTTTACCGGATTCCCCCTTTGACTTAGAATCAGCAAAAACCCTTTTTAGAAGTAAGTCACAAAGTAAGATAGACTTTGATGATCTTGAAACCCTAGATCTGCCACAGAGTCCTAGTAGAGAAGCCTCACCTACCACACCTCCCGACTCTCAGCTTCTCCATCACTTTGGCTCCTACCATCCCAGATCTGCTCAAAATCATATCACTAGTCCAAGTACATCTGCCACACCCATCCAAACCACTATTGTTCAAACCACCTCAGCTCATCTCGCAAGCCCTCATTTTGTACATCATCCATTAACTCCCGTCATGGCAGCCTAGTATGCACCCTTGGTGTTGCCACAGCCTTTGGCTCCCTTACAAAATGACTATCAAGCCAAAATCCCACACTTTACCGGAGTTGAGACTACCACAGCTCAACAGCATGTAGATAGGATTAGTGATGCCTTTGAATACATGGAAATAGAAGACGAGACCATCAGAATGAGGATGTTCACCCAAAGCCTGGGCGGAGAACCCAAAAAATGGTTTAAGAGCTTATCTCCAAACAACATCCACAACCTCCCAGAACTCTACCAAGTCTTCATAAACAAGTGGGAAATCCGAAAGAACCCCATTCAAATCTTGTGAGAATATAACAATCTAAAACGGGAAAATGGGGAAAGTGTTCAGGGATACTGCACTAGGTTCAATAGTGTGTATAAAGCCCTCCCACCTCACTTCAAACCCCCACTTGGTTTAGCCTTGGCAAAGTTCCCCGACGGTTTTGACCCAAACATGACTTATCAGCTAAGAGACAAGGACCCCCTTACCTTAGAGGAAATGCAAAAAGTAGCCATAAGAGTAGAAGCCAACTTAGCAGAAAAAAAAGCTAGGACTAGATCAGAAAGGAAAGTCACATACCGAGATGAGGTCTCCACTTCATCCCTTTCCCTATATCCTATAATAGATTACTTGGTTAGGTCCATGGCCAAAATGTGGGAAAAGATAAGTGAAAAGACCCCTCTTAGGGACAACCAGCCAAACCCTCCAAATAGAAACCGGAACCAAAATTTTAGGAGGGAACAGCCTCAAAACAAACCAAGGGAAAATGACCAACAAATTAGGCCACCATTTAATGAAAATTATGTGGAATAAGATGATAGGGATACAAAACCCATTGATGAAAATCATTTGAACCTCATAGGGTCTGATAATGAGAGTGAGGTGTACCTCACGGAAGAAGAACAAGCATTCTTCTCTCCGAATCAGGATGAAACCAACTATGAAGATCCCGAGGATCCTGCCATAGATTTTCAGAATGCCATAATGGAAGCTCATGGGTAGTATGACCTTAGAAGCAGGAAAAACCAAGACAACTCCAAGAAAGACAACTTAGACACTACTAAAACCCCCGATATCATCCTTAAAAAAGCAGTGGACAGCAACAAAATCGTGGTCAAGAAATTTGACTAAAACAAAGATAAAGCTATTAAATCAAGTCTTGGCTCAGATGCTCCTAGTACTTCCGCACATATTCCCGAGGTGGCTGTGTCAAACAAGATCCCAAAACAAAGCCAACAAACTCATAACATAGAGAAAGTCATGGCTGAAAAAGCTGACGTGAACCTGTCTAAACTACAAGTACCCTTCAGTTTTGAGGGAGAAATTGCCAAAATAAAGATCACCATGCCTCTCACTGAACTTATCACACAAGGCTCTTATAAATCCCAAGTGTTAAAGGTCCTAAATATAGGAAATGATGCAAACACCCTTAATCTAGCTTATGACACTCCTGAAGTGTTGTTTGGTCCGAAAATAGAAGGAAAATTTCAAGAAGGAACCACTCTTCCCTTTTACATCAGTCTGAATATCCATGACCAAATCCTTCACAATGCCATGCTAGATTTTGGAGCCTAGCATAATCTTATGCCAAAGGTTGTAATGGAAAGATTAGGCCTAGAAATCACAAGACCATACAAAGACTTATATTCTTTTGATTCGAGTAGAGTCAAATGTCTAGGTTTGATAAAAGATCTTTGTTTCAGTATGGCCCAGATACCTGCAAAACATCTAATTATGGACATAGTAGTAGCAGACATCCCTCCCAAGTACGAAATGCTTCTATCCAGATCTTGGGGAGCCAAGCTCCAAAGAAATATTCAACTGGATATTTCCTACGCCACTATTCTTGTGTTTGACCAAACAAGAATACTCTTTCGAGAGTCACATATGAAATACATGATCAGTAGCCAAGAGAGGCCAGATAACATCCCAATGTATTCCTTTCATTCCGACCTGAACTCTTTTATTCTACATACTGATGAAGACATTGAAGAACAGTCAGAAACAAACTTAGACCCACCACATCAGCTGCCCCTAGTTCTCTATGATGAACTAGATGCTCAAAACTACCATGATCATGAACAGCTATGTCTTGAGGAATATAAGTATGTTCCTTTTAAAACAGAGGTAGAGCAAGAAGCACAAACCATTATGTACTATCAAGCAAATCACTTAAATCTTAGGCAAACATCAGTAGTAACATCCGGAAACTTTTTCAGAATAGAGGCATTAGAAGACTTACATATCACAAACCTTTTTGGAACTCAGGAGCAGGGAAGCTTAATGTTTTTACCATACCTCAAGGATTTACCATCACATAACTCTTCCATTACAAGTGAAGCCTCGACTGTAGCCATAACAACTCAAAATCCAGAAAAAACACTTGATAAACTTCTTATGGGAAAAAATGATAACTGCAGTCCAAGTATACCTGAGTTACTTGAAATGGCTAATATTCTATCACTCCACCAAAGACTTAGAACTGCTAGGATTGGCAATCTCATGCAAAATACTACTTTATACAGAGAAAACAATGAGAGACACTATGCCACTACCGTAACTCCAAGAAACAACTTCGACAAAAGGAAATATAACAATCTGAACCAATCAGTAATAATCAAAGATAAACTAGCTGGTCATAGGATCTGTTTTGATTTTAGAAACTCTAAAACACATCCTTGTAGCAGAAATTTTATCCTTCCTGCCCAAGACCATGATATACCAGTGATAAGTGCTTTTAATCACATGCTTTTGCAAGATGATGTTTTAGGTTATAGCCAAATGATTCCCTTGCAAAGTAGACAGCTCAAAGATTTTTTCCAGTATGCTGGAAGTAGTTCCAGTTTCAGACTCAGAATTGCAAAATCACATGATACAAAAAATATGTTCCTAAAGGCCATGTTTCCAGTCTTGAATTTCTGCATATTGACATACCTTGATGATGTCATTATATATTTCAAGAATGACAAAGAATATATACATTACTTGAGAAAGATGTACAGTAAAGGAAGGAGTGGAAATCAGAGGTATCAACAGGTACAGCGGGAAGATACGGGATTGTTCAGAGATTCATGCATGAATCCTTATGTCATGTTTACAAGAGAAAGCTTTCCCAATTTTTCTTTTCAAGAACTAGATGGGCCAATAATGGTAGGAGATCCTTACGAGGATAAGATGCTTAAGTTTCGCCATTTCCAAGATTTCTGAGTTTAAAACATTTTCAATCATTGTATATACCACTGTTTGAAAAATAGATAAAACAGAAAATTCAAAAAAAAAAACAATAGAAAAATAGAAAAAGAGGGCAGTTTGAAAAATAGACAGAAGGCCCCATGTTAAAAAATAGTCATTCAGAAAGCGCGCAAGTCTAAATGCCGCTACTAGTGCTCAAATGTCTTGTTCAGTTATCTAGCCTAATCATAGCTGAACATGTTTTAAATTTATTTGCTGATAAGTTAGTGAGTGAAAAAGATGGTCAACATTGTGTAAGTTTGACTTATCAAAGAGAGTAGATTAGGAAAAGATACTGGTTCCACATGCTCAAAACAGAACCAAAGAGGGAAGCGGGGATGAAAAACAAATTGTGCATCCTAGCCCCATTTTTCTAGATTTCATTTTTTGCAAAATAATATTTATGTGCAGCTTGTCCTTCATGCCGCAAGTACATGACAAATCAGACTGTCTAACCCTAATTTGATCATTTTAAATTTCATGTTTTAGATTAGAGAACAAAATCCTGTCAAACAGCTTAACCTTGACAGTTGATCTAGCATAGGTAGAGTAATGAAGGTGTTCATCAGTTTAATCTGAACTCCCGGCAGATATAAGTGTAGAACTAGATAGGTTCATTTTTCAAAAAATAAAAAATATATATTGTCAAAAGGGTTGCTAGTCCAAATGCACCCAAAAGAAGAGAAAATGTTAGGAAAGATAGTGGGGTAGGTAGAAATATCATTGATGCTAATCATGTTGTCTCTTTTCAGAAGTAGCATCAAGGAAGAAAGAAATTTGCACCAATGGGTAAGGCACTAGTCTTCATAAGCCAAAGATCTGAAATTTTGGACACCTCCTGAAAAGGAGCTGCCCTCCCCAAATGGAGCCACTGTTAGTCATCAATATTTTTCACTTGTTGGTGATGACTAGTTGTAACAACCAATTTTTCTAGCAGCTGATCTAAAAATTTGTCAAATTTGCCAGCTGGAAAACACCCATAAACATTTTTTGCCCTCCTACTTTTTCAATCCGCCCATGACGAGATGAACCTCATTATCAAGCCCTAACTAGCCTCAGCCATACTAGTTTGCTCATCAGCTCAAAAGAAACAATCCAAATCTGTCCAAAGAAGTTTCCCCTAAGTTAGGTAGTGGCGCTTTAGGCATTCCTCCCTTGGAAAACCACTCTAAAGCCAAAGAACCTCTCTCTGCTACAAACCAGTCATAACACCCCTTCCTATTCTGCAAAGAAAGTTGGTTACAACCCTAGGTCGCGCCACTAGTAAACCTTCAAGTCTCAGCAATACATATACCCTAGGTCAAACTGATATTAGGTGGTTTTACAGTTTTTCAATGGATCTTTCAAAGAGTAGAAATGTACCAGCATCCCAGAAGACAGTATTTGGCTCCACATGAGAAGACAGCTGCTTCTCATGTGATCTTGAGCTTGGAATGCAGCTATAGGACAGAGAGTTGTTTGATTAGTCTCCTGCGATCACAGCCAAAGCATGAAAAGACAGTGAAAGGAAAAATAACACTATTAAAAGCTGATGAAATAGCATGACTAAAGAACCTCCTTCATCTACAAGCAGAGGGTTTTTGAGGACTGAGAGAACCTCCTTCATTTTATAAGTAGAGGGTTGAAGACTAAGAGCGCTTCCTTCATCTATAAGCAGAGGGCCAAGGGTAAAGTTTAATTTTTAGAATAACAATGACTGTAAGGCAAATTTTTGGGATACAGTGAGACAGCTACTGAGAGTTTCTGAAATAAAATGATGATTAAAGGCAGAGGCAAAGCGGTGGGTTTTAAAAATGATTTGAATAAGCTCCATTGTTATTGAGTTACAAGGAGAAGCTAATGGGCTGATCATCAATGAGGAAATATTGTTAAACAGATAGCCAGAAGAGTCAAATAGTCATGGGCTCAAACTAACTTCTGCCATCATGTATAAGAGAAGCCACTATCAGTATGATCCATCAAACATTCTTCATTTGGTTGAAACAGAGTTTGAAAGGAAACCAAACATTTGTCAAAATAGGCCTCCTTCATCTATAAGCAGAGGGCCAGTGCACTAATTAACTTTAGGGTTTTCACTAATTGAAAGACAAATGGTAAGAGCAGTAGGAGATAGTTGAAAGCTTCTGAACAGAGCAATCATGTCAAAAACAAAGGGAAAGCATCAGTACTATAAATATCAAAGAGGCTGGCTTATCTCCTATCAGAGTTTGCTTTCAAAGATAGTATGGAGCCCAAATAAAACAACTTTGTTGATGGTTGAGAGATGGGTCATGACACAGGCCAATGATGATAATTATTTTTCAAAGGGTATTGTTCTTCCTGTTCATGAGGGAATGTCTTTCAATTACTCATCATAGTAGACAAAGGAGATTTGAGCTTAGTTTTCCCAAAGGATAGTGCATCTGAACACATAGGTTCTGTTGTCGCACCTAGAGACAGCCTAGAGTTGCCATAGACCAATGCCTAGGACATCTTATCATAGCAAGGAGCATATAATATGTTTTGGGTGTCAATCCAAGTGCTCTCTTGCTATCTCTTTGTAAAACAAGGGAAATGATTCTAAATGGGACCAATCTCTCTTTCAGAAGCTACTACAGAGGTGAGAGTAATGTAGGAACAGCATGCAAAACTCCAGCATAAAGGAACAGACAATTCAGAGATAGCTTACTGCAAAGAGGGCCAATTCAGGAATACTTCACAGACATAAATTATAATAAGGTGTATGTAGCGAAAGAAAGATTGAGAAGATATTAGTTAGCTTTGAGCTAATACCCAGATATACAATACCACCACGCTTACCACTCTAAGAATCCATACAAGATGATAGCATTTTAAAAAGCATCCTCCCAAAGTAACTAATATAGCAGAACTATGGATGAAAGGAACATGAAACAGCATATCATGCATGAGCTGTATTTAAAGCGCTCGACTAATCCAAGCATGGGAATCAACTAGGATGAATCCATACTTAAAATTAGTGAGCCACTCGCATTCCAAAACATGATACAAGAAGAATAGATGAAATGAAATGTTATATTATACTAACACATATGAAAGAAAGTCACAGACTATAAAATCTTAAAGACCAGAATCCTCCTCAACAGATATAACTCCTCCTCACTGAGACCCAATGGGCTTTGAACCTTCATACAGAATTTCTACAAGAGGTATACAAGAAATTTTCACCGCATAGCTGGCTGATAGAAATCTGGAACCTTTACAATGTCTTTCTCCCGGAGTTTTATAGGAGAAACTTCAAAAACCTCTCAGTAAATGAGGTAGATGAAAACATTAAATTTGCCTAATTTGAACAAAATGGCGGAAAGGTGCCTGCCCATACTGCTTGATGGCGCTGTAGTGCTGAAGGTACTATGTGGCCGCTCCATGAATTTAATGCTGTAGGTGCGAATTTCTCCAGGGGTAAGGTATGAAAAATCAAATATATAACATTCTATACTCCTTCTGAGAGAAAGCTCTATTGAAATAAAATCCGGAGGATATGATTTTTATGCACTCGTACCCTTTTCCTTTTGAATGCTGGATTGCTATTTAAAATCTTCAGTGCCGGACACTGCATTTCAAGATTTTCAATTGATACCCATGCTGCGACATTAATGTCTTTATCTGTATAAATTTGCCATTCGAATCATTTGGTGGAGTTTGACAGATTCCGATTTTTCTTTATTTAATGAAGGTCACATCTTACCAACTACCCAGGGCTTTTCTTCATAAATTCCGCCTCTGCAAGCTGATCCTTTGATGTGTCTTCGATTTATGTGACAGAGGTGGAGATCAATGGCGGTTTACCTCTTTTTCCACCCTGCAAAATGCACAATTTTTTTAGAAAAACAAATGCATGGAGGGAGCGATTATGGAGGATGGTAGAACAATGGCGCGGCGGTGATGGAACAGTGCTTTATGCGTAACATCAGTGAAAAATGCAATGACATGGTGTATAATAGGGCCTGGTGCAAAAATGCATCGTGGGCCGTTCGATCATGGTCCATAAGAGTAGATCAACGGTGGAGATTGAACGGTAGAATAATATATGAAATGGGCAAAACACATATGAAACCTTCAAAATTTAATGCAAATATGAAAATTTGGACTATGGAGGAAATACAAAGTAAATAGGTGAAATGCGACGGAAAGGCGATGGGTGGGACCCGTATGGAATCGCAATCGCAATCGGAGACGAGAATAGGGCAGTATAACACACCGCAAAACTTCCGATGCGATTGGGGACAGAACTTGCGATGAGATGGTCGGAGGGGAAGGCGATCGCATCACGAAGGTTTGCGATGATCAATCGGGAGACTACACATGAATGCCACGATTGCGATGGTGCGATTGGCGCCTTATGGGTCAGCACTCAGTTTCAGGCTAAGGGCACATGTGGGGAAGTGGTTGGGGCTTGCGGTAAAGGGGCCATGCCTTATATATGTTTGCATATGGGTTTTGTGGCCTTTTTTAATGTGATTTTAGGGCAGGAAAATGCAACGATAGGCAGATAATGGATTTTTCAGGCCCATCAAGGGAAGATTGTTTGTCAAAGATTCAATGAGAGTTGAAAAGATCAACATTTGCTCCATCTGGAGACGACACGTTCATTCCTGGACGTGTCGAGAACGTGCAGACCATCCGATCATCTCTTATGCTGAATCTGCTCTTCGGCCCTTCTACATTTCACTTCGAAATTCATCAGCGCACGCACCTGAATAAAACCAAAACTGAAACAGAACTATATACAATTGGTACATCAGGATTGCTCTGCTCTGCCTGAGTCAGAATTGGAAGTATGGCTTGAGAAATTGGCCATTTACAGGGGCATCAAGCAAGTCGCCCTGCAAATTCTCCAATATGAACGTATTGTTACCTTTATGCTCCACAATTTTAAATGGGCCAAACCAAAGTGGATCAAATTTACCATGTTTTCCCTTTTCAGCTCTTCGAACATCCCATCTGAGCACCAAATCACCAATCTGCAACTTTTTGTCTTTTGCATGCCGGTAAAAGATGTTTTTCATTTCCTCCTGATATTCAATTAGCTTTTGGCTCACCCGATTCCGTGTTTCTTCCAATTCCACCAGCTGATTTATCCTTCTGATCATATCATCAGGTTCCTCTTTAGTTTCTTGCATGAAACGTGCCACTGGTAAAGCTAGTTATACCGGAAACACTGCTGCTCATCCATACACCAACTCATATGGAGATTTCCCAGTTGCTCTTTTGTTGGTGATTCTATTAGCCCATAGAAAAAATTTCAATTGGGAATCCCAATTCTTCTGATTTTCGTTTATATTTTTCTTCAAGGCCCTCACCAAAGTTTTATTAGAAGATTCTGCCAAACCATTTCCCTGTGGATAATAGGTTGTGGAATGATTAAGTGCAATATTATACTGTTGACAGAAATTCATGAATTTTGTGGATTTGAAGGCCTGTGCGTTATTAGTCACTATTTTAGCAAGGCAGCCAAACCTGGAAATGATGTTTTCTTCCATGAACTTTATGATGACGGTGTCAGTAGCATTCCTTGCAGGTATGGCTTCCACCCATTTTGTAAAGTAATCTGTGGCAGTCAATATCCATTTATGTTGCCCACTTGATGGGGGATGTATTTCTCCTATAAAATCTAATCCCCATTGTTGGAATGGCTCATCCACATGAACAGGAATCAAAGGCAGAGCTGCCAACTTATGTTTCTCAGCAAATTTTTGACACTTATCACATGCTCTAACCCAAGTGAAAACTTCCCCAAATAATTTTGGCCAATAGAAACCAGCTTTCAGTATTTTATGAGCAGTGGTCCTCCAGCTGTAGTGGTCTCCACACATTCCTTCATGAAATTACATCAGTATACTTTCTACTTCATCTTCTGTGAGGCATAGAAGTAGGATACCAGATGGATCCCTCCAATATAGTTGTCCATTTGCAACTATATACTTCTGTGATTTCAATCGTAGTGCTCTGTATTTTGTTTTATCACAGCTGGGTGGGCAACTGAGTGTCAAAAGATATTCAACTATTTCTTTGTACCACGAACTGGTGAGATATTTTATATGAACCTTTTGAGTAGCTTCCTTCACTCCTTGCTGCTCTCTTTCATTTTCAGACTCTCCACTAGCTATCATAGACAAATTTATGCCCAGAGCTTGATAGTTCGATTCAGATAACATTTTAGCAAGCCCCTGTCCTTTGATCAGCTTGGTGGGGCGGATATCTAGATCATACTCCTGTATTTTAGCAATCCACCTTCCTCTTTTACCTTCACTGTCACCCTGAACAAGGATATCTTTTACAACAGCAGTGGGCACAAAAGCAGTGATGTGAGACTGCAAAATGTACATGCGAAAAGCTTTGAGGTATTTTACGAGAGCGTATGCTTGCTTTTCCAATATATTATATTTCAACTCTGGGTCATGAAGCACTTGACTGTAGAAAGCAATAGGCTGCTCATATCCATCTTCATTTTTTTGCAACAAAACTCCGGCTACTGTATGAGATGAGGCAAACGAAAATATCATAAAAGGTTTTGTATAATCTGGTCCAGCTAGTACAGGAACTTCAGCAAAAGCATGTTTTATTCTAGTGAATGCTTCTCTGGATTCTTGGGACCATTTCACCTCATTGTTATTTTTTAGCATGTCTGTAATGTGCCTAACTATCTCAGCGTAGTTAGGAATGAATCTTCTCAGGAAATTTATGCGTCCTAAGAACACCTGCACTTCTTTCTTATTTCTAGGGAGGGGGATACTATTTATAACCTCTACTCTTTTAGGATCAATCTTGACCCCCTCTTTTGTTACAATATGCCCCAAAAGTTTGCCTTCCTCTAATGCAAATAAAGACTTTAGCGGATTAAGAGAAAGGCCATACCTTATGCATTTTTCAAAAGTTCTACGTAGATGCTCAATATGCTCTGCATCACCTTTTGAAAACACTGTGAT
Organism: Pinus albicaulis; assembly: GCA_034641835.2. Taxonomy (NCBI): domain Eukaryota; kingdom Viridiplantae; phylum Streptophyta; class Pinopsida; order Pinales; family Pinaceae; genus Pinus; species Pinus albicaulis. Next base: position 1,345,664,445 of record CM076577.1, on the reverse strand, counting down.
ATAATCGAGGTAAACCACCATAAACTTATCCTGCTCCCCTACGAAAGCAATGTCCATAGCCCTCTGAAAAGTGGCCCCTGCGTTAATCAAGCCGAAAGGCATCCTAGCATACATAAATTTTCCCCATGGTGTAGTGAATGTGGTTTTCTTTTGATCCCCTGGAAGTACAGCCACCTGGTTGTAACCAGAAAAACCATCCATCATTGACATTCTAGAGGCTCCAACCACTTTCTGCAAAATGTGGTCCATCTTGGGTAGTGGATAATTATCTTTCAATGACGCTCTGTTTAAATTTCTGAAATCCACACACAACCTTATTTCTCCATTCTTCTTTCGGACAGGGACCAGATTTTCCACCCATTCTGATTACCTCAGTGTCACAATTATTTTAGCCTTTAACAACGTATTAATTTCTTTCTCAATTGAGGGAAGTAGCAGAGGATTTATCTGTCTGAGCTTCTGCTTATAAGGTTTAGCGTCTTCCCTCAGAGGAATTTTATGCTACATTATACTAATATCAAAGTTTTTAGGTCCTAATAGGACCATGCAAATACATCTTTATAATATTGAAATAACTTCAAGTATTTCTCTTTATATTCTTCTGGGACCTTCTTGGATAATTTCACAATCTTAGGTTCAGCATCGGTACCCAGATTTAGATCTTGCATTTGATCTTCTTGTACTACTTTACTAGGCTGCAATGGAACATCATTTCTATCAAATAACCTTTCTAGAGGCACCAGCCCTCTAGGGATGACATTTCCTTTTAACTGCAGCACTCTACTATCTGCTATTTTCTCTTCCCATTTCCTTTCCGAAACGTTTTCAGCTTCTTCTTCTTCACGATCATCAATCTCCATATTGGAGAATTCTCCTATTGTTTCCAGAAATCTCTTCATCTGTTCATCATCTTCAAAAACTTGCTAGTGCTTAGTATTATCTGGGATCGATGGTCTATAACGTACCTCGATTTCATATCTCAAGAGAGGATTCTGAGGAGGACGAAATATGCTAGCAGCTACAACGAGCAAATCTGCCATTCTATTTTTCTCTCAGGGCATGAACTATATATTAAATGCTAATAAAAAGTTCTCCACCATGTCCCACACTTCATTCCTGTACGCTCTCAGCCGAGGGTGTTTGGTCTGGCATTGATTTCTGATTTGTCTGACCACCAGCTCAGAGTCTCCTAGCACTTTTAAACTCTGTATACCCATGCTCCTGGCTGTTTGCAATCCCAACAGGAGTGCTTCATACTCAGCTACATTATTAGTAGCTTCATACTCCAATTTAAAAGACAGTGGGATCCATTTGCCTGTAGGGGAGATTAATAAAACCCCAACTCCATTGCCTTCTCTAGAATTTGCCCCATCGAAATGTGAAGTCCAGATTCCAGCTCCATGATTTTCGGAAGGCTTCTCAGTCCCGATCTGGCAAAAAGGTGGTTCGTGAGAAAAATCCTAATCCTCTTCCAGCATTAAACATGAAAAATATCCTTCTTTACTGTAGACTGGTGAACTATCAGAGCTGTCAGCCTTAGTTACCATTTTGACAAATCTGGTTTCTCTATATAATCTCCTTTCCTGGCCACCAAAAACTGGGATAGTTGCATATGTTAAATCTAACTTGATTGACCCACCAATTTTTGTTCCCCAGGACCTTGATAGTAACATGCCAAAGCGGGCTGGGATATCAGCCACCACAGTGTCCATTACCACGCTTTTTGAAAATTGACTACCAAATATTTAATCATCCCTAAACATTTAACTCTTTTGGAGTCAAATGAATAGAGGTCTTTGTATGGACGTGTGATTTGTAATCCTAATTGCTCCAGAACTGACAAAGGCATAAGATTATGGGATGCTCCAGAGTCTAGCATACAATTGTGTAACAGCAGATCATGAATCACTAGAGACACATAGAAAGGAGTAGTAGAGGGATCTATCTCCTCAACATGTGGGCCAAAGACTACCATGGGTCTTTCTTCTTGAAGGTTGAGACTATCTGGAATGATTAGTGCTTCAGGAGGGAGCAATAAAGAGGTGACTTGAGATTGATATACAGGTTGTTTCAATAGTTCAGTCAAGGGGACTGTGATTTTGACTTTCTCAAGTTCTTTTTGAAAATTAAAAGCAGGAGGGGATTTTTCTATTACAACTTCCTTTGGCTCTCTATTCTCAGCTGAAGGTTTAACTTCTTTTGATACAGACTCAACGTTGGGAGGACTGACTATTTTTTAGGAAGAAGGAATTTGATCATCAGACTGTAAGGGTTTTTTTAAAGGACTCTTACCTCTGTCTGTGACTTTCTGCGTTGTCAACTCCTTTTGAGCAGATGCTTCCTTCTGAGAGAGCTGTTCTTCTTGATCTTGAGTTCTAGTCCTCTTCCTTGAAGATCTCAGATCATATTTTCTATTGAATTGTGCTAGCATGAAGTCCTCAAATTGTTTACAACAGTGATCAACTTCTGCTTGTTTTGTGTCTTTGGTCCTCTCTTCTTCTGGCCATGCACACTTAGCTGTATCATTTCTTTGCGAAGGGCATTCTTCTCCCTCACTACTTGAAAAGGCACAATTTGAATCCTCCAATCCATAGGCAGCGTTTTCAGTGGAATCATCTACTGGACCTTCCAGATACAAGGGGTGTGGTACCTGATCATGTTGCTCCTTCGCTTCTCTCGGCAATATTTGCAGGGGTGGTTTCCTGTATTGAGGATTGTAACCTCTGTTTGGAGCATTTTGAAAATTTCTGGATGCTGAATTTTTGGCTTCCAATTCGAGCTTGACCATCTTTTTAATCATTTTTCTCATTTCTTCCATTCGGTCTGAATCTTTGTCCTGGTTGGAAGTAGATACCTCCTCTTTACCTCTTCTTCTAGTATCCTCTTCAACTTTTCCCTTTGATTTACCAGTGGCAGCAAAATTTGCCTCCAACTCTAGAGCATCTGTCTGAGCATCATCCAGGGTGACAGGCATCCTTTCCCGCAGAGAGAAACCAAAATCTGAGTCAAAGGCTGCTATGAAAACAACTTTGGCAGCATTTTGGTGAGGTTTCATATCAGCAGGAAGGTTCAGATACAACTTATTAAATCTTTTAATAAATTCTGACACCCCTTCATTATGTTTCTTCTTTATTGTATTGAATTCAATGAGACACTGCCCATGATCTTTCTTTTCTCCCCATTTCCTGAGAAAAACTTCTTCCATTCTTTCCTAGGTATTTATAGAGCGGTCTGCCAATGTTTTAAACCATTTGCGTGCCTCACCGTCCAGAGATTGGACGAATAATCTTAAGACCACGTCCAAATGTTCTACATTAAATTTTTCTGCAAAAGAGCAGAAAGTTTCAAGATGTTTCTGCGCATCAATCTCATTCTCGCCATTAAATATGGGCAAGATTTTAAAATAATCCTGAGGCATATCGTTCAACACCTGGGGTAATTCCAAGGGAGCATATTTATTCAACAAAAAAGCTGGAACATTAGCCATTGGAGGAGGAGGAGGTTGTGCAACAGTTTGATGTACAAATGGAGGTAGAGGAAGAGGTGGAAGTGGAGTATGAATAACAACAGGGATATACTATACAGCAGCTGAGGTGTATATGGAAACAACTCACGATTAACAGGAGCTACCTCGGTAACTTCTTTAACTTCTTTGGCCTCAGGGGTGAGATGAAAGTTCTCTTTGGTTCTAGCACTTCCCCTGGGTGGGCTATCTGAGTAATATTCAGGATTTTCCTCAGTGAAGTCGAGATTTTCTACTGGAATTTCTTGAGAAGAAGAGGATGGATAATCTTCCACGGAAAACTCAGGGATTTCAACACGAACTGATCTCTTTTGTTTCCAACTTCTTCTATGTATGATTTTCTCTGGGTCAGACACGGGTTTTTTTGGCTGTGAGGTATCTGACCTTAGGTGTGGCTTACGAGAAGCCAGGACTAAAAATAGATTTATCAAATAAACAAGTGTGGAGTCACCAAGGTGAGAGATATACAACTCTTCAACTCTATATGCTCACTTGATTAGAGAGTGAATATGATTTGTCGAGGCCCAGGGAAACTGATTTTCTTAAATTCGTCCCCGGCAACGGCACCAGAAAGATGTTGTCGCTCCTAGAGACAGCCTAGAGTTGCCATAGACCAGTGCCTAGGACATCTTATCATAGCAAGGAGCATATAATATGTTTTGGGTGTCAATCTAAGTGCTCTCTTGCTATCTCTTTGTAAAAAAAGGGAAATGATTCTGAATGGGACCAATCTCTCTTTCAGAAGCTACTACAGAGGTGAGAGTAATGTAGGAACAACATGCAAAACTCCAGCATAAAGGATCAGACAATTCAGAGATAGCTTACTGCAAAGAGGGCCAATTCAGGAATACTTCACAGACATAAATTATAATAAGGAGTATGTAGCGAAAGAAATATTGAGAAGATATTAGTTAGCTTTGAGCTAATACCCAGATATACAATACCACCACGCATGGGCTTACCACTCTAAGAATCCATACAAGATGATAGCATTTTAAAAATCATCCTCCCAAAGTAACTAATATAGCAGAACTATGGATGAAAGGAACATAAAACAACATATCATGCATGAGCTGTATTTAAAGCGCTCGACTAATCCAAGCATGGGCATCAACTAGGATGAATCCATACTTAAAATTAGTGAGCCACTCGCATTCCAAAACATGATACAAGAAGAACAGATGAAATGAAATGTTATATTATACTAACACATATGAAAGAAAGTCACAGACTGTAAAATCTTAAAGACCAGAATCCTCTTCAACAGATATAACTCCTCCTCACTGAGACCCAATGGGCTCTGAACCTTCATACAGAATTTCTACAAGAGGTATACAAGAACTTTTCACCGCATAGCTGGCTGATAAAAATCTGGAACCTTTACAATGTCTTTCTCCCAGAGTTTTATAGGAGAAACTTCAAAAACCTCTCAGTAAATGAGGTAGATGAAAACATTAAATTTGCCTAATTTGAAAAAAATGGCGGAAAGGTGCCCGCCCATACTGCTTGACAGCGTTGTAGTGCTGAAAGTACTATGTGGCCTCTCCGTGAATTTAATGTTGTAGGTGCGAATTTCTCCAGGGGTAAGGTATGAAAAATAAAATATATAACATTTTGTACTCCTTCTGAGAGAAAGCTCTGTTGAAATAAAATCCGGAGGATATGATTTTTATGCACTCGTACCCTTTGCCTTTTGAATGTTGGATTGCTATTTAAAATCTTCAGCACCGGACACTGCATTTCAAGATTTTCAATTGATACCCATGCTGCGACTTTAATGTCTTTATCTGTAGAAATTTGCCATTCGAATCATTTGGTGGAGTTTGACAGATTCTGATTTTGCTTTATTTAATGAAGGTCACGTCTCAACGACTACCCAGGGCTTTTCTTCATAAATTCCGCCTCTGCAAGCTGATCCTTTGATGTGTCTTCGATTTCTGTGATAGAGGTGGAGATCAATGGCAGTTTACCTCTTTTTTCACCCTGCAAAATGCACAAATTTGTTAGAAAAACAAATGCATGGAGGGAGCGATTATGGAGGACGAGAGAAAAATGGCGCAGCGGTGATGGAACAGTGCTTTATGCGTAACATCAGTGAAAAATGCAATGACATGGTGTATAATAGGGCCTGGTGTAGAAATGCATCGTGGGCCATTCGATCATGGTCCATAAGAGTAGAGCAACGGTGGAGATTGAACGGTAGAATAATATATGAAATGGGCAAAACACATATGAAACCTTCAAACTTTAATGCAAATATGATAATTTGGACTATGGAGGAAATACAAAGTAAATAGGTGAAATGCTACGGAAAGGCGATGGGTGGGACCCGTATGGAATCGCAATCGCAATCGGAGACGGGAATAGGGCAGTATAACACAGCGCAAAACTTCCGATGCGATTGGGGACAGAACTTGCGATGCGATGGTCAGAGGGGAAGGCGATCGCATCGATTTCATCACGAAGGTTTGCGATGATCAATCGGGAGACTACACATGAATGCCGCGATTGCGATGGTGCGATTGGCACCTTATGGGTCAGCACTGAGTTTCAGGCTAAGGGCACATGTGGGGAAGTGGTTGGGGCTTGCGGTAAAGCGGCCAGGCCTTATATATGTTCACATATGGGTTTTGTGGCCTTTTTTAATGTGATTTTAGGGCAGGAAAATGCAACGATAGGCAGATAATGGATTTTTCAGGCCCATCAAGGGAAGATTGTTTGCCAAAGATCCAATGAGAGTTGAAATGATCAACAGGTTCATAAATGTGCAAAGAAATATTATGGCATATGTTTCAAATTATGGAAAGACTTTCAAAGACAATAATGCATGCCATTGTTACAAATGAAGGCATTCTCTTTATGAAAATAGGTCAAAGATACCTTGTTGGTACATTTTGAGTAGAGGAAAAGTTTTAGAAGAGGTGCCCTTCTTGATGGACAGAGGACAGTAAAGCTCAGGTGAGTACCACTAGGCCTCACTCACAGTTAAAGAGAAGCATTGTTTGGAGAATACATCTACAGTCCCTATATGGATTTGAGCCAGTTTCCTTCTAACAAGCAGATATAATCATAAAGAACAGAAACTGCCAAATCAAGTTTTAAAGAGATAGATCATCTCCTTGCAAAATGGCAAAGATGCTTCACAAATCATTGGTCCTCACCAAGTGATGATTAGCCTTCAAAGTGGTCTGCTCACGGTAAAAGAAAAGATCACAAGCAAAGACCTCCAAAAACAGTCACCCACAGTTTTTCAAAAAAGGCCCGGTCGAGTTTGGGTTTGTTTTTTGTTGAAAAAACACAAATAATAAGATTGTGGTTCCTTTTTAGTTCGCAAACCAACACCTTCTTTTCAAAAAAGGGGACTTACCAAACAAGCCCTCACAAAGGTAATCACGAAGGGATATTAACTTGTTCACGTTCAAAGGAGTAAAGGGACCATTGCAAGCCTTTTTAAATCTCTCAAAATACAAGGCAACACTCCTCTTGTTGTTCACAAGACCAGAGAAGAGGCATTTCAAGCTAAACACAGAATTTTGGAGCTTTTAGGCTGCGCGGTGCGCCTGTAGAGTTGCGCGGCACGTTCAGGAGAGTGTTTGCAAAGGGTTTCAGTGGTTGCGCGGCGTACTTGTAGGTGCCGGTCACGATGGCCCGTCAGTGACCCGGCAACTCTTCTAGTGCGCGGCGTTCTCCCTGTTGAACGTGTCGCGCACATGTTAATGGTCCAAATGCCTTCCAAAGCCCTGAAAGCTACTCAAAATTTGTCAAACAATGATTGTCATCGATCTTCGAGGTATTTCATATGCCTCCTTGGTATATTAAAAATTATATAAGGTTGATCAATGTTGTGTTATTCGAAGACTAAATCAATGGTGAAAAAATGAAACTCTAGGTGTGTTGGGGTAAAAAGGGTTTGAAGATTATTGTTACAGTTGATTGAAAGTGAAGTGGTCATTTTTGTTTGATAGAACCTAAAGTCACCCTCAAAACAGTGTTAAACCATGAACTCTGTCAGCTATATGTAGTGGAGAAAACAGTGCTTAGGAGGGTTGATATTTTTTGTTTAAAACTCAAGATTTGATGTGGTTTATGATTTCTCAAGGTGAACATGGTGAAAGTGGTGAGTTCTTATTGATGTCAAAATCCTGATAAACTATCCTCAAAAACAGTGTTAGAAGGTGGAGCAGTTTAGAAAGTAAAACATAGTATTCCTAAGTTGAAACAAGGAGCCTATTTTAACTACAGAGATCATACATAAATTGCTTTGTCATTTTCAAAAGTCCTCTCCGTGTGGTGAAGACCAAAGTCAGTACTGCCTTTTTTGTACATGAAACAAACCTTATTGAATGAAGTTGTTAAATCAGTCTGAAGAGGTTTTATGCCTAACTGTGGGTGAGGAATAGTGAACACAAGGAAGGTGTTTTTTATTGGGAGGAATTTTTTGCTTTTTGTCTGCTACAAGGGTGTCTTGTTTTTATCAAAACACCAAGAGCTCAGTGATCTTATACAAACGCAGAAAATCACTTGACTGTGTATACATTTTATATGACTGTGTGCTTGTTATTATAAATATTGATTGATTGGCATACAAATGGAGAAAAGACAATGTTTTGGAAGGAGCAGAGACCTGATATCACAGAAGCATCTCACACAGCATTTGAAAAAAAATTGCCTTGATCAAAACAGTGATTTACAAACAAGACAGAGTTGTATTTGAGAAGACATTTCAAAAAAACTTTTGAGGCAGTTTGGTTTTGCAGAGAGCATCTAGAACAAGATGCCTCCTAGACAGGACAATAGGAGTGGTTTACATAAGCGATTTGAGCCTACTTCCACTGAAGAAGTGAATGCCCACCCATCACTCTTATTGAATTTCCATGAGGTGGGATGTTTAGATTTTTTTCAAAGGGTGCAAGAGGTGAAAAGTTTTTCTCCTTTGACACACCTTTGCGCTTTAAGGTTTCAAGATAAGCATTTCCAGTTGGCAGGCCTTGAATTCAAATTTTCTCCAAGGCCACTAAAATCCCCTATATTGGTGAGAAATGGTTTAAACAAAGCCATTTGGACTCATAAGATTACAAGCCCTTTCTAAAGCCTAAGCACAGAGAGTCATGTCCTTCTATTTCCCCTTTCTCATATCTTTTAGCCAGCTACGCCCCCCTCATGAAGATCATCATGAAATACTTCACTTGTGAGGGAAGATTCTCCCAAATCTATGCTTATCACATTCGACTGCTCATGCATTTCACTAGGACCAAGCTGCTAAATCTTCCTTTCTTCTTATACAAAATCATTGAGAAAATGGCTTCCAATGTTCAGAAGAAGCCTCCTTCACAGCAAATAGCTTGTCTCTTCCATCACTCTCTCATCAAAATCATCATTCTTCATCAGCTTGAAAAGAGAGAGGTCGTTTGGGATATTTTCATCACCCATTCGGATTTCTCCACTGTCCCTCCAGTTCAGACATCCCCTACACCTCCTACTCATCATCCCTCACCTTCCTCTAGCAAACCCATTCCTAAAAAACTCAAGTTTACCACAGAGCAAGCAAAAAAGCCTAAAGAGGGAGAAGAACATGACCATGATGATGAGGAGGATGATGAAGGACATGAGCAGCAAGGGAAAAAAGAAGAAAGTGCTAAACAGCAGCATCACAATGATGATGAGTAGCAGCAAGGGGATGAAGCACAACAGACTTATGATGAGGGTGAGCAACCTTATGATGACACACAACAGCCAAGAGAGATTGAACAAGGGCATGATAGTGCTGAACAGGAGCAGCATGAAAGTAATGAACAGGGGCAGCATGATAGTGCTGAACAGGAGCAGCATGAAAGTGATGAGAAAGGGAAGCCAAAAGATGATCTACAGCAGCCTCCTCAAGAACATCAGCCTCCTCAAGAAGAACATCAGCCTAAAGAAGAGAGGCAAGGTGACAAAGGTAAAGGGGCCATGCCCTCTTCTCCTAAAATGGCCAAGCCCCGGATAGCAAAGAAAAGGGTGCCTAGAGTTGTCACTCCAAATGTGACAAGGACCCTCCGAAGTAAAGGAAAATTGCCAAAGAAGCCCATGATTGATTTGCCCAAGAGGAAGAGCACTAGAATAGCCACCCAAAGCAAAGGGAAGGGCAAGGTAGAAGGCAGTCATGAACAGGAGAGTGCATTCGACACCATCCAAATCCAAAGCGATGATAGTGATAATGAGGCCTGGATTCTAGAAAACCTCTTGATCCATAGAGAAATCCAAATTGATGCCTTGAAGGATGATCTTCATAGAGCTAGGAATTTCAATCAATTCTTGCAAATCCAAAACAAGCAAATGAGTGTCCATATGGTTGTTTATGAGACAAGGGCGATCAAATACAAGAAGGAGGCCTCTAAAGCACAAGTAAGGTTGGAAGAACTCATGGGCGAGTTCGATGAAAGTGAATGCGAAGATCAGCCTAGGTGAAAGAGGCCAAGAACCATAGGGCTTAAAAAGGCCCTTGAGAAGCAAAAAGAAGAGGAAAATGCCCTTCTCCACTCTACCCCTCTCACTACATTGTTCGAACAAGAGATAGAGAAAAATTGGGAGGCATGGCTTGAGAGAGTGAATGATCACTTAGAGAAGAAATTGGAGAGGGAAAACAAGGACTTAGACCTTCAACGAAGGATGAAGGGGCATTATAGAAAGCTAAATTAGTTTTCTCGGCGCAAGTTGAAGGCTGCTCAAAAAATACTCAAGGAGGCTAAAGGGAAGCGCTCGGCACGAAAATTGGGGAAAGACACTTCAGGACTTCAAATTTTGGCCTCTGCTTCACAACATGTTGCTGATAACCCTTGAGGGTCATGCTCACCAATTTTGGGCGATTTTCGACATATTTTGGTTTTTTGTCATTTTTTGAGTTTTTGGCCAAAACTCATGGACATCGCCATTTCAGTTTGGGGCATCATCAAAAAATGAGAATGGAATCATTAGATGCCATAATTTTAGGAGCACATACTCAGCGATTTTCAAGACATATGAAGATCATTTTCTCCCCCGAAATGGTGGAAAATGCTCGCTTTTTCTACACTCTACCCGGTCTATCAGCAAAGCTTATTTTTTGGGTTTTTACACACAGGCCTATTTTTGGAGGACTTCTACGCATCAGATTGGGAAAATTCAAGTCGTTCCAGAAAGTAGACACTTAGAAATTTCCAACGAGCTATCATGAGCCTCATTTCGACATCGGGAAGGCTGCCAAAAGTTGCCGGCAAGTCAGGGGACCTTTTGCTGATGTATTTTTTGAATATTTTTGTAAAAATTGAACCTTTCAAAACTGCGTTTTCATCATGTGCGTTTAGCTATTTTTGCACATAAAAAGTTATGAAAAGTCAATTTATTTCCCTCTTTTAGCATTTTTTAGATATTTTATGAGATATTTTGTGCCTTGGGCTTTGCTAAGCCTCAAGGACAAGTCTAGATATTTTGGATAGGCCAATGAGATTGCAAGTTGAACTAAGAGGATTTCCTCACTTTGGCCTATATATTCCAAAGGTTTTCATTGTAAACAAGGCTGAACTTGATGAATAGAAGCAATATGTGGTCATATAAGCTTTGGAAGAAATACTTGTCTCATGCTTTTGGATAGTCTCTTGGATGTTCTTGGATGATGAAAGAGGATTTTTGTTGGATTCCATGACTTGGTAGAATGGTATAGTGTCTCTCTCTTTGTTTTGTCTCCTAGTTTTCATTCATAAATCCATGTTTCTTGCTTGCTATAGGACAGTAGAGAACAAATTTGAGACATGCCCTTGGAGGCACCTCAAATTTCCTGTTTCTTCATAGCTTCCATGTTTTCTTCATTCTTAGTCACATTAAAGAATTCTTGATTGCTCTTTAATAACTTAAGGATATTTTTTCTTGTTTCATTCATGGTTTTATGCATGCTAAGTATGATTTACGGTATGCCCTGCTTACTCATGGCTAGCCATAGCTCCATCCATGAAATTTCTCTTTGACTGATTAGATTGTCATTTGTTGAACCAAGGAGGTCTTGTTCTGATCTTCCCCTTTGTCTAAGACTATGAAATCTTGTTTTCAAAGTGCCCAATAACTTGAAATACTATGTTTAGGCATTTCGTCATAGTGATTTGAGTTGTTTGTCTGTCTTAAATGTATTTCCCCAAAGTCTGATAGCCATTTCCCAAAGTTAGAGAGTTATATATCTCTATGCATGGCTTGAATGTTTATTTCTATGTATTGATTAGCTTATAGTTACATTTCTCATGATTAATGGTTTGCCCTACCATGTCTATGTCTGCTATTAAACTAGTTATGCTTGAAATCCTTTGTTGTTCACAAACTTGATGTCCATTTTACTCCATTTTGTCCAAAGATCTTTTCTACCTTGAATCAAATCAGCCCTTCAACAACCTTGTATCACCATCTAAAAGCTTCTTTGACCTTTTCGACCCCATAGCCCAGTTGATCCGACGTCTTTTTACCTATCTTATGTCTTTGATCAGTTCATCCCTTACAACCTAAAAACCAAAACCAAAAACCTACTTCATAACTAGCCTAAAATCATAACACAATAAGCAAACATATAGATATCCCCTACACAAATAGAGAGAGCCCTTTTTTAGTCCAGGAAGGCTAGGTCCTTGGGCTCCAAAGACTGGTTTGATGTTACACTGTCATTTGCCTTGCCAATCAGCTGAATCATGGGACCCTAACATGACTTATGTACTCTATATCACCATATAAGTGTAATTATTCGTAATTATTTTCCTCTCTTTCTTATCATTCTGTGTTGATTCCACTTATCTTGATGCCATATCCACAACAATCAAGACTTTGTAAAATGGTCATTAGGTACTTTAAACTTGGAAGAAAATGTAATTAATTGTGATGCAAAATGAACATCTTATGATGTGATCTTATATCTTAATTTATTTGTCTGTTCAAGTCTAATGTTGCATTCATGTCTCAAGTTACCAGATTCTTGAAACGTCTTTTAATCTGAAAAGAAATGTTCCAGAATTCATGTTAAGCATGAGCTATGACATGTTTGAAAATGAAAAAAATATACTATTTTGAAAAGAAATATGTTAAACAAGGTATTGAAGACAATCAAGAGAGTGCAAATCATGAAGCTAGTTTGCATAGTGAAGAAAAGGATGAAGTTTTAGTGGAGACAATAATGATGTGAACTTATCCAAAAAAAATACACAATGCAATCAATTTAGATCATGCCATAATCAGTGAATTTGATGAGAATACCTTAACTGGTTGCTGTAAGTGAGTTACAAACTTTACAGTCAACTCTGTCTTCTTTTATGCTGAAGTATTTGTGTACTTGTTAATCTGAATGTATCTAACGCGCAAGGTATATTCACAGAGACACGATTTTTTTTTTATAACAATGTCAATCAATAAATATCATTTGAAGCTTTTGAAGTGGATGGATACTTCACTTTGCACAATCGTTGTTCAACTTTTCTTTGTTTTTGCTATTCTATCAATTTTTTCTTCATGATGCCCCTTATTATTTCATTAACATGGATAAAATTTGAATCCACGTGTCTAATTTTGTTCTATGCTACTCATCCTTGTAGTAAAATTTGGTTATGTATTATAATTCGTGTGGCTTAACTACATAATTAGGTGAATGGAAATTAATGTTTGATAGTAATGATTTAGTGAACATTTTGAGCTGACAGGATTTTCTATAATGGTTTTGAAGGAAGATTTATCTTTGGATTAGATATTTACCTGCTACCATTGCCTCACCATGTAATTTTGTACTTGTTTACTTAATATGGGCAAAGAATGAAAGGAAGGAATTTGGAAAGGTAGCCCACTTAACATTCCACAATTATATTACAAAATTAATACAAAAAATCTGATATATATCTTCATTGTTATAAAACCAACCAAAAAAGATCATCTTCTTATAAATAATGTTTCTCATTAGAAATAAATGAGTGCTAAATTTTACTAAAAATAGACAAAACATAAATTATTTGTGAAAGGGGTAATTTTCTTATCCCAACATTTTCCTTGGGGTGGGAAATTTAATCAATGGGAAAGCTCCCTTTCAAACCAAGTATATAATAATCTAATTGGCTCCAATAGTTCTTGTCTTTGTATGGAGAGATGCTTATTTTGGAAGTAGAGTCAGAAAATTATGATTTTGAAGTGCTTAAATTACTAGTGGTGGAACTTTTCCATGGTGAGAAATTTTGGAATGATCAATGATTGTCTGTCTCCTCTAATTAAAAATATTGTTTTATGGAAAATTAATATTGTATGGTAGGAAGTGCAAGCACTAGCAGAGAATGAATTGTAAGGATTTTCTATTGTACTTTATTCTTGATCCATTTGACAGTATAAAGAGCAGGATTTTTCAGCTTGATTTCCTTCTTAATGCAAACATATGGATCAATGGATGAAGATGAAACTTTGTACACCTTATGAGTTATACACATGCAAGCATGGACAGGAATATACATGAGTGGATCCATACATCTATATTTGATCATGAAATATCTCATTACATTTCGTAGTCACCAAGAATTTAAGTTTAGTAGCTTGAGTAATGTTTGGAATTTATATGACAGGCTACAACAAATTCTAAACCATAGTTATGGAAACCTCCTGATGGGTTCCTTATGAAAAATGACACTGGTGATAGAAGTCTATAATAAGGTGTTATTTGCATAGATTTTTCATATAATAATGCATATCCAATGTTTGTGTCTAGTGGGCAAGTGCCTTGAACAAACAAGTGCAGATGAAGACATTTGAGGTGAGGTATTATTTTCTTAGTAAATAGGCTACTTGCATTTATTTATTGTTTGATTTAGTGACTAATCCTATCATTTTATTCTCATATATGATTGTTTATTATTAAATGTTGTTATTCTCCTAATGTAGCCGCATAGAATCCCAATGATGGCTATATTGTACAAATTCCCAACCATCAATTGATAATTCATTGTGTGGAGAACTAGTTTCCTACAACGCTACCAATCATAGTCATTTGGAGTCGATCCATAGATGAGGAATTTGTCAATATCATCAAAGAAGTCAAGCATCAAAAGAGATAAGCATCGAGTAATTCGCTAACTATTCCAATGACTTCCCCATTCTATCTCTAGTAGAGATGATCAAGCCCCGTGTTTTTATTACCTAGCTTAACCACCACTTCAAAATAAAAATCGTGGAATAGAAGTAACCATCAACATATCTAACTTTCCAATATTGTTTTTCACAAATATTTAAGCATAGAGTAATATGTTAAAAAATGAAAGGGACAGCGTATAAGGTAATGCTAGAACTCCTACAACACATACACCGTAGCAAATCCTTCACATTCCGTTTTGGTGTAGTTACACTTAGAACGCAACAATTTTATACTAGAAAAATATATAGGGTAATCCAATGTCCCTTCCCCTAGCTATGCTAGAACATGTACATGAAAATTTGTGTCCAAAACATGGTTCCCAAGCACTGGATGGATATGAGCAACATCGTCGACCGGTATCTCATATCACTCATTTGGAGGGGAAATAATGGAAGGAAAAGGGTGGAGAACGCATCTACATTTTACAATGAGAGGGCATAAAATATTGGATCAATGAGTACCCTTATGTTTATGAGCTCAATATGGCACCAGACCGACCCTCTTCTTGCCTTGATGCTGGTATCAACCTAGAAAATGAGTCATGGTGTTCCCTTCCGCATGCTCAACAAGAAGAGGAGAGGGAAAGCAGAGACTTACAAGGGAAAGAGAAATATGGATTACAAAGTGTCGATTTTGGTTTATGACTGACTCCTCAAATACAAGAAGGATAAACAAAAACAGAGATATTAACACTACCAACTAAAGGAAATTGTCTTACTCGCAAAGTAAGGCCTTCAACCAAGAAAAAAAGGCAACCATAGAGTATTGGAAGGACAAGGAAGGAGAGGAAAACCTTAGAGGCTCATCACCTTCCAAGGGGTTTTCATGACTGCCCTAAGACTAAAACAATTAGGCAGATGAGGAATGATAAGGAAAAGTCCAGGGATAAAAGGAATACCATCGGGCATGAGAGATTGGAAGATTAATTGATAGGATTCCTACCACACCCCAACCGCGCTAGAAGTCACATCACCTACTTCACCTGAAAAATGGATGTGTATTGGCATGACAAGAAATCCCTCATTGGAAACTTGTGGTTTGGGATAGTTAACAAACCCCCCAAAATCTTTGCTATGGATAATGCCAATCCTCTTACCCACTTAGTTCATTTATTCGGTACAAGGGGACTAGATCCCCACACAAACTAAAAAAGCATACGGGACTGGATCTTAATCAGTACAAGGGGACTGGATCCCCACACAAACTACGAATACTTAAGGGACTGGATCTTAATTAGTACAAGGGGAATGGATCCCCACACAACCTACAAATACTTAAGAGACTGGATCCTTGTACAAATTACAAATACTTGGTTGAAACTCCGGGGCGTTTGGAGCCCTTAGATAGTTTTTTCCACCATAGGAGTGGTACTACTCGGTAGCTATGTAACAAACACTCAGTTTTGTATGATGGACTTATATATATATATATATATATATATATATATATATATATATATATGATGCAGACCTGCTGCAGTTTGTCAGAATAACACTGCAGAAAATGAGTTCTTTAAGACTTAATACAAATTCCCTTTATTCATAACAGAGATTAACCTCGGAGGTTAGCCACATACACATGTTGTGAAACAACAATGGTTTTTTAAACTTTCATACAGCCGAACCCATACATACACTCTTTGCACGATCAACAATGAAGTGTTTATCATATCCACAGACTTAAAAAAATACACAAACCAACGCACAAAACAACCGTAATGCAAACCCAAGGAATTCTTCTTGGTGGGTCCCACCGTAATCTTTGACCAATCACTGGTCAGTCGCACTTCACATTCCCTATGACTTAACCTTGAAACGTTAAGCGCTAAATCTTAAATTCTATGTGATGTGATGTTGCGCTGTGTCGACATGTGGCTTTCCGCACTTCGCATCGCAAACCTTTTAACTTCCCTTGAGATGGCTCTTAATGTTAAACCTCTCAAATTGCGATTTGCAATCACCACTATCAAATTCCACCATTCGATCTCAGACAGATCCGATGCCCTGTGCGATTTCTCCTCCATACCAATTCGCTTCGCAAAATAAATCCTTTAACCTGCGAACCCTTATTGTTGTTTCTTATTCTTTGTGATGTGCAATAAAGTTTGGCTGCAATGCTCGTTTATCACCATTTATCAACTTCGCATCGACGATCCTCGTCAAACCTCCAAGTTCGATTGGTTTTTGTTCTGTGGTCAAAAAAATACGCAGTTTAACAAAGGAAAATGTAAGATTAAGGCCTTGTCGCGCCTGCAATCCGCTTGTTATTCTCGTTGTGCGTTTTTAATATAAGCATTCGACTTCAATAAAGATTCAAAGAATTAATTTAAAACAGGGAGCTCGATGAAGCACCAAAACACTTAGAAATTATTAGGAAAATAAAATGTTGTTTAAAGGACAGAGATCCCAATCAAAATACAAAACACTTAGATAATTTGGAAAATGGAAAATACAGAGCCAAGCCCTCCAACGGCTAGTTTTTACATTCACTTCTGCTTCTTTGTCTCTCCTTTCTCTCTCCGGATGGTAGAACCCCATAATGGTTGATGTGGTTTGATTTTATCTTTCTCCAAAATCCCCATATGGTTGGGAAACTTTCATACAATTTCAAAAATAGTTTATTCAAATTATTCAACTAAACTCTCAACTAATCCTACATTAACCATTATTTTATTATGCAAAATATATTGGCTGAGTTAGCCCAAATTAAACTTAAAAAAAATACTTTAAAAAAACAAAGAAAGATAAAGTCTTCGAATTCTTAGGACTACTAGCCCTCTTTCTAAGCCACAACATGTGACCAACTTTATTTCATTGCTGGCACTACCTTAATGCTCCTGCATCAGGCTTCCGGGGTAAATTAAATTCATGACTCCTGTCCATGAGCTCTTCAAAAAAATACCCTGTGCTTTGAATTTGGGCAGCATCCAACCAAGAAAATTCCTCTAGAGGATGGTCCTTCCATTTGACCATATACTTCAAATAGTCTTCATTTCGTGCCTTCTTGGCCACCCGTGTGTCCAAAATCTGTTCTATCTCCAAAGGTTGTGCTGGAGGCTTTTGTTTAATCCATGCTTTCTCATCATCTTGGGTGTCCCATGTTTGTCTCTCTGAACTTTTGCCTTCATTAGTAGCAGTATATGGGTACATATCTGCCACATTAAAGATGGGTGAGATTCCTACACCTGGAGGTAACTACAACTCATAAGAATTTGCAGAAAAACTTCCGAAGAATCCTACAAGGCCTGATCTTTTTCATCTTCAATTTATTGTATTCACCTTTAGGAAACATATCCTTGCGCAAATGTGCCAGTACCAAGTCTCTAACTTCGAATTGTATCTCCCACCTTTTCAAATCTGCTCGTTGTTTATACTTTTGGTTGTTGTCTTGTAGCTTAAACTGGACCTGTTCATGTAGATCGTTGGTTGCTTTTGTGAAATCTTTGCCACAACACACCTACATTCTAACTGACTCAAATCCCGCACCTCAAATACTCCACTTGGGTGCATTCCATATAGGATTTGGAAAGGATTTATGCCCGTGCTTCTGTTGGGCGAGTCGTTGTAAGCAAACTCGGCTTGTGCAAGCACACGATCCCAATGTCTAGAATTTTCACCAACCAGACTCCTCAACATATTTCCTAGACTCTTGTTCACAACTTCAATTTTCCCATATGACCGTGGATGGTAAGCAGAACTAAAATTTAGATTGGCATCTAACTTCTTCCACAATGTTCGCCAGAAATGGCCTGTGAACTTTACATCCCTGTCCGAGATGATGGAATTCGGCAAGCCATGTAATCTGACTATCTCTGTAAAGAAAAAATGTGCTACATGTGTGGAATCACTTATCTTTCTACATGGAATGAAATGTGTCATTTTGGTGAAACGATCCACCACAACCATGATGGAATCGAATCCCCTTTGTGTCTTTGGTAGACCCAAGACAAAGTCCAAACTCAGTGAGTCCCATGGTCTATTTGAAATTTGCAAGGGTGTATACAACCCTACATTTTGATTGTGTCCCTTTGCATGTTGACACACTTTACATCTGGTTACGAACCTCTGTACATCCCTTTGTATTTTTGGCCAATAGTAAAAGTGGCTTAGCTGATCCAAGTTCTTATCTATACCAAAATGTCCAGCCAAACCTCCACTGTGATTTTGTTGGATTCAGTTCTCTCGCATAGAACATTCCGGAATACATAACTGTCCTCCTTTGAACAATAACCCCTCCTGTATGTTATAATCCAACCATGGACTATTATCCCTCAACAGTGGGTTTTGGCAAGGTTCATAAGCCTCCTTAAAATCTACATCCACTTCATACAAGTCTTTGATATGTTCAAATCCCAATACTTGCACTGCACTTTCTTGAAAGATTAGATTCTCATACTCAATGCATTTGCCACTTTGTTGGCTTGACCACTGATATGTTTAAATAAAAATGTGAAACTTTGCAAGTACTCCACCCACTTCATGTGTTTATGATTCAGCTTATGCTGCTGCATAATATATTGTAACACAGGATTATCTGAAAACAAAACAAACTCATTAGCCAGAAAATAATGTCTACAATGCTTCAAAGCTTGGACAACTCCATAAAATTATTTGTCATAAGACATATACTTCTGCTTGCTCTCATTTAAATTTTCCCTGAAGTATGCTACTGGCTTATCTTCTTGGCTGAGTACTACACCAATGGCTATCCCACTGGCATCACAATGAACTTGGAAAATTTTGTTGAAGTCTAGTGACTTTAGGATTGGTTTTTTGGTAATCTTCTTCTTCAAAAGCTGAAAAATCCTCTAAGAAGATGCCAGACTTTGTCCAATAAAAAGTCTGATTTTCCTTCTTAATGGTATCTAACATAGGTGCACAAATACCGCTGAAGTTCTTAATAAACTTCCGGTAGAAACTTTCCAATCCATGAAAACTTCTAACTTCAAACAAACTCTTGGGAGAAGGCTAGTTACCTATGGCTATAGCCTTCTCTGGATCCATCTTCAATTCATTCTCAGAAATTAAAAAGCCTAGATAAATTAATTCTTTCTTGCAAAAAGAACATTTTTTCAAATTCATTAACTTATTCTGCTAAAATTTTTCTAGCACATAACTGACATGCCGTAAATGTTCTTCCTTCGTATTGTTGAAAATAAGTATATCATCTAGATATAAAATCACAAAATTACCAATAAATTCCTTCAACATCTCATTCATCAAACACATGAATGTGCTGGGTGCATTGCTCAATCCAAAAGGCATGACCAGCCACTTGTACAAACCTTCATTGGTCTTGAAAGTTGTCTTCCATTCGTCACCTTCTCAAATCTTGATCTAGTGATAGCCGCTCCTCTAATATATCTTTGAAAAGTACGTTGCTCCACTCAGACGATCCATCATATCATCCATCTAAGGTAAAGAAAACCTATACCTGATGGTGATCTTGTTTATTGCCCGAGAATCAGTGCACATCTACCATTCACCTACTTTCTTGGGAGCTAAAATGGTCGGAATAGCACCAGGGCTCAAACTCTCTCGAACCAATCCTTTATCCAACAACTCATGCACTTCCTTCCTGATCTCCTCATTTTCTTTCAGACCCATCCAATAAGTAGCCTTATTTGGCAAATGGCTCCTGGAATAAAATCGAAGTGGTGACTAATACTCCGCTTTAGTGGTAATATGGTAGATCATCTGCCACAATATCACTAAACTCTTGTAGTATGTCCTATATTTCCAAAAGAAAATCAGTAATTTATGTGTGCATTAATACTACTTTAGGCCTTCACACCACTGCATAATTCACTTCATTATCTTCCATCTATCACAGAAATTCCTTCCCACCTATCATCAATGTCTTTGTACCACTAGTTTTTTCAATCTCTTCTTCTTTCATGGGAACTAGCATATGATTTATCCCATCCTTCACAAATCTATAACAATTCTTCTCTCCATCATGGAAGGCCTTTCTATCATATTTCCATTGTATGCCCAATAGAATATGGCACACTTCCATAGGCATAATATCGCAAGTTACCTTGTCTTTGTACTTTCCAATGTGAAACTCTACCTCACACTGCTCATCAACCAGCAGTTGGTGTCCTTTCTGCAACCAAGACACCTTATATGGAGTCAGATCCTTTGACTTCTTCAAACCCAATTTCTCCACCATCTCAATGGCTACTAGGTTATCAATGCTTCCACTATATATGATCAATTTGTAGCATTTTCCATGTGACTTACACACAGTCTGGAACAATGCTTTCCTTTGTGTCACGTCAGCCACCTCCTTAGCTCATTTTAGAAAAATCTTGTTCAACACCAAGGCTTCTCCTGTTTGAGGCACATTTTCCACTTCTTGTGGCGTTGCCCCTACTTTATCAGGTTGAGCAACATGTGCTCCCCTCTGTCCAGCTGGTTCATTTTTAGGACATTCAAAAGACCTGTGTCCCCATTTGTGACACCTGTAACACTGGTAGTTATTTCCCCTACCTTTACCATTACCTCTTCCTCGCTGGTATGGCTTTCCACCTCTAGTGTTACCTTCCTTCTCAGCCTGTCCTGAAGTTTTCAAACTGCTGCCTTCTTCATTACTATCGGCAGTTCTACCTCTACCATAGGACTTCCATCTTCCTCTTCTTGCATTCTACTTCTTGGCAATCTTTTCCTCTGCCTTCAAAGCACACTAGTATGCCTCCTCTATAGTTTTTGGGGAAAGAATATTGATCTCATCCAAGATTTCCATCCGGAGACCATTTTCAAATCTGGCTATTTTCTCAGGGGTATCTTCAACATACCCAGCCCTCAAGTTTAATTTATAGAACTCTTCTGTATATTACTTTATAGTCATTTTCCTCTGTCTCAGGTTCTGCACTTGCCTGTAAAGGGAAACTTGGTAATATTTAGGCAAGAACTTGGTTTTAATTTTTACAATCATCCCATCCTAACTCCTGACCAAAGGCTTGTTCAATTTTCTCCTCTCTGCCTACACACTCCCAACACAGTGTAGTGTCCCCTCTCAACTTAGTGACAACAAACTTGATCTTCCTTTCCTCACTAATTTTGTCATATTCAAAGTATTTATCCAACTCACTTATCCAGTCCAGCAGTGCTTCCATGGATAAACTTCCATCATAATTAGAGAGCTCTGGTTTTGGCTTGCTTCTAGCCATCAAAACAGATCTCAGTAATTTGAGTTCTGGTGGCTCGTTTTCTTTCTCATCTAGTTGTCTCTAGCTCATAATCTTCACTATCATCTCCATTTTTCGAGTCCCTATGCCTTCCTGCTTCTATTGTTGCTAAACATGTTGATAGTACTCTAATCTCTTCGTGCAACACTTCATCTACTGCTCCTCTTGCAGATCTTCCTCGGCCTCTTCTCCCTGCTTCAGCTCTTCCCTGACCTCTTCTTCCTACTTCCATCCTTACTTAGGAAGAAAACTGCTCTGATACCAATTGATGCAGACCTACTGCAGTTTGTCAGAATAATGCTGTGGAAAAGGAGTTCTTTAAGACTTAATACAAATTCCCTTTATTCATAACAGAGATTAACCTCGAAGGTTAGCCACATACATATGTTTCGAAACAACAATGGTGTTTTAGACTTTCAACACCCGAACCCATACATACACACTTTGCGCGATAAAAAAAAGAGTGTTTATCATATCCACAGGCTTAAAAAAAACCCAAACCAACGCACAAAACAACCATAATGCAAACCTGTGGAATTCTTCCCAGAGGGTCCAACCGTAATCTGACCAATCAGCAGGTAGTCACACTTCGCATTCCCTGCGACTTAACCTTGAAACGTTAAGCGCTAAATCTTAAATTCTGCACGATGCGATGTTGCACCGCATCGACACATGGCCTTCCACACTTCGCATCGCAAACCTTTTAACTTCCCTTGCAATGGCTCTTAACGTTAAACCTCTCCAATTGTGAATTGTAATCGCCGATATCAACTTCCACCATTCGATCTCGGACAGATCCGATGACCTTCGTGATTTCTCCTCCGTACCAATTCACTTCGCAAACTAAATCCTTTAACCTGTGAACCCTTATTGTTGTTTCTTATTCTTTACGACGTGTGATAACGTTTGGCTGCGACACGTGTTTATCACTGTTGATCAACTTCGCATCGACGGTCCTCATCAAACCTCTAAGTTCAATTGGGGTTTGTTCTGCGGTCAACACAATACACAGTTTTAAAAAGGAAAATATAAGATTAAGACCTTTCCGTGCCTGCAATCCGATTGTTATTCTCGTTGTGCGTCTTTAATATAAGCATTCGACTTCAATAAAGATTCAAAGAATTAATTTAAAAAAGGGAGCCCGATGAAGCACCAAAACACTTAGACGTTATTCGGAAAAGAAAATGTTGTTTAAAAGACAGAGATCCCGATCAAAATACAAAACACTTAGATAATATAGAAAATGGAAAATACAAAGCCAAGCCCTCTAATGGTTGGTTTCTACATTCACTTCTACTTCTTTGTCTCTCCTTTCTCTCTCTGGATGGCAAAACCCCGCAATGGTGGATTTGGTTTGATTTTATCCTTCTCTAAAATCCCCATATGGTTGGGAAAATGTTATTCAATTTCCAAAACAGTTTATTCAAATTATTCAACTAAATTCTCAACTAATCCTACATTAACCATTCTTTTATTATGCAAAACACATTGGATGAGTTAGCCCGAAATAAACTTAAACAAAATACTTTAAAAAACAAAGAAAGATAAAGTCTTCAAATGCTTAGGACTGCTAGCTGTCTTTCCAAGCCACAACATGTGACCAACTTTGTCACATTATTGCCTCTACCTTAATGCTCCTGCATCAATATATATATATAGATATATATATATATATATATATATATATATATATATATATATATATATATATAGATATATATATATATTTTACTTAATGGATTGTGTACATTGTTGATTGAAGGCTAGAGAGTTATGTTCTTACCAGCGTAGCCTTATGAGAGATTCATGTCCTTACTAGTGAGAGAATTACTAGCTTTACTAGCCAGATAAATATTTCCTTACCATCTTGACCAACTAGAGAGTACGTGTCTTTGTCTTGAATCCATGATCTTCTGTGATGTAGTGTTATAAAACATCCATGACATGGATGAAAACTACCTTCATTTTGAGATTTGAGGTTTTTGGATAAATGGTTTTATTTTAGCATATATATGCAATTTCAAAGACTACTATAACTCGCAAATTTTTTGAAAGGGTGCTAGCTCAATGAAAGAGCACTTGCCTTATAAGTAGGAAGTTGGTGGTTTGATTCCAGTGTGCCATAACATGAATTAATGAATTATATGGTAGTTTATTTTTAATTAAATACCTTTTATATTGATTTATTTCAATGGCGAGATATTTTTTTGGATTCATTTTTTATAGTCTTTAAAGAGAAAAAGTGATATTGTATTGTCTTTAAATATATATTTTTATTGTCTCTAGTGAGACAATATGTCATTAATCTCAACTATTGTCTTGAGAGAGACAGACGAAATTGTCTCATAAGGGACAATAATGTTTGTGTTATGTATTGTCTTTAGAGAGACAATTCTTTAATAGAATAATAATTTGAGACACCTGCTTAAAGACAATATTTAAGACAATACGACAAAGGAAATTGTCTCTAGAGAGACAAATGAAATTGTCTCCTAAGAGACAATAATGCTTGTATTATGTATTTTTTTTATAGACACAATTCTTTAAAACACAATTCTTTAAGACAACAATAATTTGAGACATGAGTTAAAGACAATATTTAAGACAATACACAAATTTCATTTTGTCTCAAGTTAAGACAATTTACTCTACCTTAAATATTTTCTTAAAACCCCTTCTATGTAATATGCACCTAAAGGAGTAAACAATAATATGCACCTAGAGGATTAAACAATAAAGAGGGATTCTATTAGAACTTGGAACTAATAGATGAGGTTGAATATGTGTTTACATGAATGAGACCTAACCTGTGACAAATCAAGAGGGGTTTCGTTAGAAAAAAAGCTGGTGTCGGAAAATAAAATAAGTGAATTGTGGTTAGGGTTTGTGCCTTAACTGTAACCCCTACCTTGGAGGACAGTCGCCACAAAATAAGAATTCAGAACTACTAGAGAAAACTAAGTGTACATAATAGGAATATAATTAAACAAAAACACTTGGAATCCTATACAGACATGATAAATCAAACCATAAGAGCACTGTATACACCATTGATGGTGCAACATGGTTTCTTCTCCAAATATTTAGCTCGTCCCAGAAATATTGGAACTGACCTTGTCATATTTTCTAATATGTACAATGCACAATAGGAAATTAAAATAGGAAAGTGAAACATACAATGCTAGCTTAAACATCTGTCTGTGGAAAAATAAAACAAAATTTATATCATTACCTAGTGATGTAACTAGCAGTATGAATCTTGGGTGTTGAATTTCCTCTACGAATGGAAGCGACGTGAATGAAGAAACAATATCTACAAGTAACCAAGTTTTGTTGCAGAGCTCATCGCTGCAAGAGAATGGTGCAACTGAGAGTATAACAGTGTCGTGGAAGGGGAGGTAGTTACTCCCATAACCGTAGAGTTTTACCTACACCGTTGATCTAAACCCTAGAGATTAGGACTGTCAATTTTTTGGAAAGGCAGAGGATTCAATCACACAATTCACACAAGAATTTCACACACAAAACAATGAGCAGTGGCTCTTCAATTAATCTCAATCAATCTAAATCACAATCTCACTCAATGAATACAATGAACCTGGTGAAGGGTATTTAACCTAATTGACATGCACAGACTCTCACATAACTCAACTTGATCAACTCACTTAACTGACTCTCTAACTCACTCACCAAATGTGTCTATCACTCAACTCAACTAATTCACTTAATTGTTTGTCTAACTTTGCATGCGAGAAGTAATTATATATTTTAACACTCCTCCTTAATTACGACCGCTAAACATAACTCATGACAACTCAAACATGCATGTTGGTCTATGTCTCAGCTAGGCTTACAACACCCAAGTTTCTTTTGTGAAACTCAAACAAATCTATTGCTAATGGCTTTGTAAAAATATCAGCCAATTGATCACTCGTTCTACAAGGCTTCAAGTGAACTTCTCCATTGCTCACAAGTTCTCGAATAAAGTGATATCTAGTATCAATATGCTTGCTCTTTTTATGAAACAAACTATTCCTAGATAGTGCAATCGCTGAAGTGTTGTCACAGTACATCGTTGTTGATCCTTGTTGTTGCTGCGTGAGTCCATCCAATACTCTTCTTAACCATACTGCTTGACATTTTGTTGAAGTCGCTGCTACATATTTTGCTTCTGCTGATGATAGTGTCACAATAGGTTGCTTCTTAGATGCCACTCCTGAAACGAGATGAAAAACATAACCGGATGTGCTCTTCTGATCATCCAAACTTCCTGCAAAATCACTATCTGTATATCCAATAAATTCTTTCTTTTCTGTACTTGCATACATTATGTCATAATCTCTGGTTCCTGCTATCTCAGAATTATTTTTCCAACACTCCATTGTGTGTATTTTGGAGTCTCCATTAATCTAGAAATCAAACTTACTCCTTGCATAATATCTGGTCTTGTCACTGTGAGATACATGAGGCTGCCAACCAATATTTTGAATAGAGTTGGATTGACATCTGCTCCTTCATCATCCTTACTTAACTTTGTACTTGCAACTGGTGTAGGTACAGGTTTGCAATTTTCCATCCTGAATATTTTCAACAAATCTCTTGCATATTTATTTTGACAAATAAAAATTCCTTTTTCAGATTTCTCAACTTCAATGCAAAGAAAATATTTCATGAGACCAAGATCTGTCATCTCAAATTCTTTCATCATGGTTGCTTTAAATTCATCTAACTCAATATCACCTGTAAAAATCATACATCAACATATAAGAAAACAATCAAAATCTGTCCATGCTCATTTACCTTTGTGTATAAGGTAGGCTCAATGCTGCTTTACAAAATCCATTCTTGATCATGTAGCTATCAATTCTACTATACCATGCTCTAGGTGCTTCCTTCAGTCCATATAGTGCTTTCTTTAACCTGTAAACTTTATCTTCTTTACCTTTAACTTCATATCCTGGAGGCTGCGGCACATAAATTTCTTCTTCTAGAATTCCATCCAAGAAATTTGATTTGACATCCATCTGATATACTTTCCACTTGTTCTGAGTTGTCGTCACTAGAACTGCTCTTACAATATCCAATCTGGGTACCGGAGAAAATGTTTCCCTAAAGTTTATTCTCAGTTGCTGCGAGAATCCTTTTGCTACAAGTCTTGCTTTAAATCTGTCAATCTCACCTTTCTCATTCACCTTTGTCTTGTACACCCACTTCACACCAATGAGATTTTTATCATTTGGTAAATCAACCAAATACCATGTATCATTATTTTCAATTGAATTCATCTCTTCATCCATGGCTTGCACCCAATTTTCATCTCTGATTGCTTCTTCAAATGAAGAAGGCTAGAATGCCAATAATGAAAATTTTGAACTAACATACAAATCATCATAAATATCTTTCAGACTTCTCATATTTTTCTTACCATTGCTTGATTCATTACCTGATTCGCTGCTTGGAGAATTATGTTTTGTTGATCTGCTTGAAGATCCATGCTGCTTTGAAAATCTTGGATTCCTTGCTGGTGTGACTCTGTTTGGTGTCTGCTCTCTTGGTTCTTACTGCTCCTCTTCTTCTACAACATCCTCTTCCATCAATGGTCTTTGTGCATTGGTTAGTGTGTCTACAGTCCCATTCCATGACTCTTGTTCTTTGAACACAACATCTCTGCTAATGATTGTCTTCTTGGTGACGGGGTTATACAATTTGTAAGCTTTTGATTGCTCACTATAACCAATAAAATTGCATTTTTCACTTTAATCATCTAATTTTCCTCTTATTTGCTTAGGAACATGTGCATAGGCTACACATCCAAAAACTCTGAAATGAGATACACTGCATGACATACCTGACCATGCTTCTTCTGGAACTCTATTCATCACACTCTTTGTAGGAGATCTATTTATCACATAAGCAACACATGCAACTGCTTTTGCCCAATACTCATCAAACAAGTGTCTTGCGTTCAACATGCTCCTTTCCATGTTCATGATTGTTCGGTTCTTTCTCTCTAATACACCATTCTGCTGCGGTGTGTATCTCGTCATAAACTATCTTCTGATTCCATGGTGTTTGCAGTACTCATGGAATGCCTTCGAATCATATTCTCCACCACGATCTGACCTCAATAGCTTGATTTATCGATCACTTTGGTTCTCCACTAAGTCTTTGAACTCTTAGAACTTTGCAAAAGTTTCAGACTTCTGCTTCAAAAAGTAAACCCATGTCTTCCTACTATAGTCATCAATAAAGGTGAGGAAGTAACAACTTCCACCAATTGAATGTGTCCTCATAAGTCCACACAGGTCGGTATGCACCAAATCAAGTGGTTTCTTTGCTATGTAAGAAACTCCTTTCGGAAAAATTTCACGGTGTTGCTTTTCCAAGATGCAACACTCACAAGTGCTAGCAGGTTCTTTGATAGGAGGTAAACCTCTGACCATCTGTTTCTGCTGCAATAATATTAAACCGAAAAAACGCAAGTGTCCAAACCGAAAGTGCCATAACCAGTAATCATCAAAACATGCATTTGTAAAAGAACTAACCTGATCATTGTAGTTCATAATTATAGGAAAAGGTTTGTTCCTCGTCATCTGCACCTTTGTTATCATCTACTTCCTTGGGGATTTGTCGTAAATAACACACTGTTGCCCCTGAAATATAACTTTGTATCCTCTCTATGTCAATTGACCAACACTAATCAAATTGTGTTTGAGTCCAGGGACATAATATACCTCTGATATGGTCTTTGGCTCGCCCTACTTGGTCACAATGTTGACACTCCTTTGCCATCTACATCCACAGTCGTGTCAGTCCCCAACTTTACCTTTGTCTTCACAGATGCATCCAAATTTGCAACCAAATTCTTGTTGCCTGTCATGTGGTTACTGCAACCACTGTCTAATAGGCAAACCTTATCATATGATTCATGCATGGTGTTGCATGCTAGAAACATGGATTTAGTATTCTCTGTACTAACATTAGCTCTCTGATTTCCTTGATCGGGTATCTTCTTCCTACAATCATGAGCATAATGACCAAATCTATTGCAGTAATAACACTTTACCTTTGATTTGTCAAGCCTTTGATTGTTATGAAAGCTTCTGCTGCTACTACTTCCACTTTGATGCTCATGCTCTTCTCAGCGATCTCTCTGACCACCATAGTTGCCACCTCATCCTCTGCCTCTCGATCGACCTCTGCCTCGACCTCTTGAAATATAAACTTGATTTTTTAAGGCAGTTTCTAAAGTGGAATCCTTATTTCTATCTATCCTCGCCTCATGCGATAGAAGGGATCCCATCAACGCATCAACTATCAATTTTTCCAAATCCTTCGCTTCTTCTATGGCTGCTACCACAACATCAAACTTAGTAGACAGAGATCGAAGAACCTTCTCAATCACTATTTGATCTTTAACATCTTCACCATAGATTTTTAACTGATTGACGACAGACATGACCCTATTCATGAAGGAATCAATGTCCTTTGTCTCCTTCATCTGCAGACTTTCAAAGACTCTCCTAGTATTCTGCAATTTAACAATATTAACTTTGGCCATACCTTGATAGCTTGTCGCCAAAGTTTCCCATGCTTCCTTTGCTGAAGAAGTTACCGTGATCTTCGGGAACACTGCTCGGTCCACTCCCTATTGGATAAGAAGCAATTCTTGTGCATTCTTCTGCTTTTCTTTCTTCCATTTCTCTCTGTCTGCATTGCTAAGGGCTCGTTCTTCTGTGTCGTTCTGAGGTTCTGCAAACCCAAACTTGACATGATCCCATACATCATGTGTTTTTATAATAGTCTCCATTTTAATAACCCACACATCGTAATCTTTCCTAGTGAAAGAAAAAAGTTGTGGCTGAAAATTTGATGTGGCCATCTTGCCTCAAACAAAAAAATTGTCTGACAAAAACCCTAAATTTCTCTTCTTTTTACCTTTTAGAAACTTTACAAAACTCCTTTTAAAAAAGAATCTCTTATAATAAAACCCTAGATTTTATTTTTATTTTATATAAAAAATTTCTTTTATAAAACCTCTAAAATTTATTTTTATATAATAAATTCTTTTGTTTAAAAAAAAATTATATATATAAAAAATTTCGTATAATAAAATCTTATAAGAAGTTATAATAAAGACTTATTATAATAGCATACCCTTTTGAAAAGATGCTCAAAAACAATCTTTACTAAACTCAAAAGAACATACCACACACCACGTGACTTTTGAAATTTAAAAAATACGAAACCCTCTTCAAAGCTCCCACGTACCAAAAATTAAACCGTTTCTTTGACTTCTGTCGGCTTAAATACGTTTGAAATCTCATGCAGTTTTTTTTGAGAAGTTGTGGATCCTCCGCACGTGCTAAATTGAAAACTTGCGGATTTTCTCTGGATTTGCTCGCCCAGAGATCTTTTGATCCTTCCTCAGCTCCGATACCAATTTGTTGGAAAGGCAGAGGATTCAATCACACAATTCACACAAGTATTTCACATGCAAAACAATGAGCTACGACTCTTCAATTAATCTCAATCACTCTAAATCACAATCTCACTCAATGAATACAATGAACCCGGTGAAGGGTATTTAACCTAATTGACATGCACACACTCTCACATAATTCAACTTGATCAACTCACTTAACTGACTCTCTAACTGACTCACCAAATTTGTCTATCACTCAACTCAACTAATTCATTTAACTATTTTTCTAACTCTACATGCAGCAAGTAATTATATATTTTAACAGATTAATCTTTGTATCTCTGTTCTCAGGGTGGAGTTACTTCTCCATATCATGATATTCTATGCCCGCAATTATAGAGAATTTTGAAGTGAAGGATCATAGTTATAGTTTTGATTAATGGTTAAGGACATGTATTTCTTTTTAAAAAGTTACAGAGTCAAAACTAAAGAGATAGAGTATAACTAAAGAGATAAAATATGTATGTGTTAGTAAACATTTTTTTTTCGCAATAGTGAACCTTAACATAGATAATAATAATAATAATAATAAAAATATCACCATTCACGACTTTAGTTCACATTGAAGAAGACATACGTATATCGACAGGTGGGAAGGAATATATTAAAGGTATGTCATATACCTGCATAGGAACTAGAATAATAATGAAACGACAAGGATGTTCTAAAACATATCATAGACCTTCAAAAAAATCGTATAGTAACTCTGCACTAAGCATTAATAATAATAAACAGCAAGGTGTCGAGCAATTTGACATTGTTTACTAATTAAATTATCAAGTTAGTTAATGTTAAAAAAAAATGGTGAGGTATGTTACAATTAAAAGAAAAAAATGAAAGGATTTAGATGTTTGAGTAAAAGATCAAGGAAATAAAGTTAAAATAGTGGAATTGGATGTTTGAAATTGTTACTGATAAGGTTCTATTGGCCCAGAAACATGGAATAAATTAGAGGATGAGATGATGAAAAAATGTAGTCGGCAGTGCTTTAAAAATCCTGATCCTCTTCTAGATATTGATATTTCGGAAGAATTTCGTGGAAGAACTCCTCCCACGTGTGTTTCTCTAACATATTCTTGGGCATTCTTGCTGAATGGTGTGTTGGCTGGAGTCCGGTCCACGTGGGGGTCTTGGGCATAGAAAGACAAACATATGTGGTCAAGAAAACTCCTCCATTAGGCAGCGTATGACTTCGTGTTTCTTCAGCGGTTTGTATAGTAATGTGTTACGGGCTTCTTGTCTCTTTTTCACAAAGTATGGTTTTGTTGTTCTTGACACACTTCAGATTCAATTTTGTTGTATCCTCGTCTCAGTTAACTTATATTATGATATGCATTTTATTGTTTCATTATTTAGTTTTTTTGGATTATTTCGATTTTGAGTTGTTAGCTCCCACTCCCAACGTACGATTTACGGGAATTGATGCAGTTGTTTCCTTAAATTATGGAAACCAATTGCATTTATTTCCTTAAATTCGGAAATCTATTTGAATTTAATTGTTCTTTTTTGGGAGCTTCGAATTGATCTGTTACTCCCATTGCGATTATCTAGTCGGTTACTCCCATTACGGTTATCTACCATGATTTATGGAACACTAAACGAATAATAACGAAGCTTGATGGAAGCTTTGCTATAAATTCTTTTGTTTGGTCCCCAAGCTCACTAACTTAATCCCCTTCGGCCTTACACACCATAAGTTCCCAAGTGAGAGAGCTTGGAAGTGCCTTGATTTTCTTTAGTGTTGGTATTGAGGACGCGAGTGTTGTGTAGTGGCTACGTTAAGGAGGCTTTGTTGCGAGAAAAATGAACGTGGAGAAGAACTCTCGAGCTCATTCTACTGCGTTATAGTTTTATTAAAGTCTGTTTCATTTCCTTGAAAGAATATGCAATAAACCATTCATTGGAGCACTTCTTGGAGCATTGATCTTTGTGCGATTTCATCCTACTGCAAAAAATTACTTTTTTCTACATAGTATAATTCATCAATGGTTGGAGGTATTATTTAATGGGAAATTTAAGTTTTAAGTTTTAATTTTCGATTCCTTTTAATTATTTATTCCACATTTGAATCTTTATTTTTGCTAACGTTTGGTATCGATTGAGGTTTTATCTCTATGCCTTGATTATAGACATATTTTTAGGAATTTTACGAATTAAATTATTTGGAAATATGTGTGAAATTTGAACAATAGCTGAATTATTCAACGAGATTGTCCGATTACACAATATTTAAGCTTCATGCATAATACATAACCTCTTCTACAATTGATCATCAATTTTCGGAAATAGCTTCGGTCGCATGCGCACATTACAAAACATAATCAAGCACACACATATAACACAATATATAATAGAAGCTAATAGTGAAAACCCCCAACTATATGTATATTATAATGATAGAGAACATGTAACAATCATGGTACAATACTCCTCACAAGTACTCGGTACTATCTCCAATAGTTACACAAACTAGCTCGGATACGGAACAAGTCACGAGTTCAAATCTCCTCCCTGAGGCTGCTGCCTCTCTGCCTTGATCAAGATGAATAATGATGAGATCCAGGGTTGGATCCACACGGATTGTCTTGTGCTGTCCCTCGTGGCAATCTCAATCAATGTGTGTAAATCCTAACTTCACCTTTGCTATAGTCTGGCTTGATAGTAGACTCACCCTTTCACCCACCTCTAACAACGATCTCCTTTGGGCTTGTCCATGCATTAGAGTTAAGCGATGTGTTCTTTAGTTGATTTGTAAGTTAATAATTAGTGAATTAATTAATAATTAATTCACACCCTCATCGCTAGTGTATTTTTCGGTTAGACTAAATACAACTAGTTCAACTAGAAGATGGCAAGAACACAACTCCACCAAGCTGTCTCCATCAACTCCACCAAACTCACCCACATGAGTTCTACTTCGAAGTCATTCATGCAATAGCTCAACTAACCCTTAGGAAAAACGTATTTCCTTCTGTCGGCTACATGTGCCACATCCAAGCATCAAAGCTGAAGAGTGCTCAAGAGGGATAAAAGATAATGTTTATAGTCCAAATATTATTAAGGGTTAATAATATTCGGCTGATATATTTTTATCCTGGCCGGTCTAAAAATAGATTCCGCCCCGATGTCTAAAAATAGAGTTCCATCTATTTTAACAAACCAATCATCCATAAATAGCATCATAACGACTCATAGACCATGATCCATATGTCTAAAAATAGACATAGTCTAAAATAGACTTTGCGCCAAAAATAGACTTTGCGCCAAAAATAGCCACTGTGAGCCCATAGTGAGCGACTTCTTTTCTCAGCTCCATCATCTTAATTGCATTTCAACACTCCCTCTCAACAAGATATGGATTATCTGAAACCCTATCTACCTACTGTAGTGACCAAATTTTCTCCTGGTGAGCGCCATTCGAAGTGTCAACATCACGATCCTCAGTAGAATGTATGAAAGTAACACTTCGATTCTCCGTACACGGAAACAATCTACGATATGATGGTACACGATGTCGATGTGTTTGGATATATACATGAAATCTTGCTGGATTAGCCGAGAGTTTAATGCAACTTTGGTTATCACAATAAATCACGGTAGGCTCAAGTGTGGCCGAAACAGCTTGGCTTCGGGATCTTCCTCATCATATGGCCTCGCATGCGGCCAAACTTCTGCCATATACTCGGCCCTCTATTTGAGCGGGTGCCATGGATCTCCTTTACTGCTTGTGCAAGACCTTTGCTATCGACTTTGATACTAAAGATCCCTCCAGGATGTTCTCTTACGTAAGGTTGAGATCCCTGCAATCTCCATCTGTGAAGCCACATGGCTTCTTCATCCTCTTGTCTGTACCACAAGCATATCCGTGTGCCTCTAAGATAACGCAATACATGCTTGCACGCTTCCGGAAAACTTGGTAGGCTTCACCATAACCGCGAAATACGGATTATGACATAGCATATATCGCGATTTCAGTATAACCAGCTGGAGCCCATAAGCGACCCCACCAAATGTCGATAAACGATGGCATCCACTACCTCGGTAGAAGTAGCATCCTCCTTCCTCCAGCCTCTAGGAAGGTATCAACGAGCTTGCATCCGCTACGTATTGAACTTCTCGATTATCTCTCGGAGCATGCCACTGCACAGTACGATAATTCCATCAGCACTTGCTGCCCAATTTCCAATCTCGGGAAATAGTGAAGGAGGCCCAAGTCCTTCATCTCAAACTCTCTAAGAAGATCCTCCTTGCATGAAATTATCAACGGCTCATCACCCGTCAAAAAATCAAATCATCTACATAAAGTACAATGATCAGCAACTTACCCTCCACCACAATGCGAGTACGGAGTTAGGATGCGCCTCACTCTTGGAGAATCCAAGTCCGGTGGCTCTTGTCTATCCATGTGTACCAAGCACAGGGTGCTTGTTTCAACCCATCTGATGCTCTCTTAGTCTGCACACATGCGACTCAGCACAACGAAGATCTCGAAACCTTCGGGCTGCTCTATGTACACCTCCTCCTCAATCACTCTGGTTGAGGAACACGGTCTTCACATCCATCTAATGAATGTGCCACCCCATCTGTATTTGAGAGCAAGAATCGTACATGTGGAAAGAATACCTTGCGACGAGGTGCAAAGGTCTCTCTGGTCGGTCCCCTCTATACGCGAGAAGCCTCGAGGCAACAAATCTTGCCTTGTGCTTCTCCACACTCCGTCGGCCCTTTCCCTTCACTTTGTAGATCCATCTCGAACCCACCACTTTGATTTCCCCTCTAGGCCTTGGGACAATCTCCCATGCTGTTTCGACAATTGAATCATACTCTTCCACCATGGCATCTACCCATGCGGGGTCCTCCACGGCTTCCTCGAAGAGGATGGCTCTGTCTGTACATTTGCTCATAAGAGCCATGTATCCGATGTCTTGGGTCCGTTATTTGTCTCTTGTCTGTGACTGTGTTGTAGTGCTCCTACAACTTCTCTTGCATCTTGAGCCGGTCGCTCGGCTTACGCTGGTCTTCGCCCTGTGATGGTTATTTGCATGAGTGGTCTCTTCCACTCCATGAAATTCCTCTTGTGGGTGATCCACATCCTAAGCTCATCATGTTAGGAACTAATAGCTCCTCATCTGTACGAAGATGTGGCTCCCTCTCAAGGAACACTTCATATGACTTTCTCCTCACGAAATTTGATATCTAGTCGCACACCAATAGTCTTACGCATTGTACGGCAAATACCGCAATGGTTGTGGCGTGTCGGTGTGCCCACAAATATCCCAACCTCTGCGGTTGGCTCGACTTCTTCTTGGCATCCTTCATCACATGCATAGCAAGCCAGGTAGACAAAAATCCTCAAATAGGAAATATCGAGGCCTCTTGCTAGAAAACACCTCCTCAGGTGTACTCATGCCAAGTATCTTGTGAGGAAACGGAAGTTGCATATCTTTGCGATATTTCATGCCTACGCACACAAGTGAATGGGTAGGCCCGGTCATGCAGAAACATCGCCGAAGTGTAGCACCCCGCGATGGGTGCAATTTCTTGACTCGGCAACCCCCGT
The DNA here is from genome assembly GCA_034641835.2 of Pinus albicaulis. Classification (NCBI taxonomy): domain Eukaryota; kingdom Viridiplantae; phylum Streptophyta; class Pinopsida; order Pinales; family Pinaceae; genus Pinus; species Pinus albicaulis. The sequence continues at coordinate 1,345,628,536 of CM076577.1, read as the reverse complement.
TCTGTTTGTGGGTTATGGGGTGCCTATGAGCTCTCTTTGAATTCATCACCTTTACCCAAGAAGTCACTTCGAATTCGAGAGATGAATTCACCACCATTGTCACTCTAAGAACCTTCACATGCTTCCCGATTCCTTCTCCAACCGGCGCCTTGAACTCCCACGAACTTTGAGTATGTCTCGCTCTTCTTACGCATGAAGAAGATCCGGCACTTAGAGAAAAATCATCAAAAAAAAAGATCACATAATACACACAGTAGCACAACCAAACTGCGAGAAAGGTCCACACGTACGTGTGAATTCTCTCAAAGGATCATCGTGGAGTGACTATCCTTCTCGTGAAAGGTGGCTTTCACAAATTTTCCAAAGACCCACACCCCTTACAACGATCTAGCGTACCCAAGAGTGCCCTTAGGAAGCCAGTGAGAAATCTCTTTGCGTAGTATCTTCAAAGCTCCATAGGTGGAAAGATGGCCCAATCATCCCGGTGCCACAGCTCGCCATCATCCGACTCACCACTCCTTCGCCTTGCATGCCATTCTTTGCGCGACCATCTACTTACAGGCGATAAAGGTTCTTGACTTGAACCCCTATCTGCTTTCGGGTTTCTCCGGTTGTCTTCTTCCATGCGAGAAAGCCTTTCCTTGACCAGAAGACAACATCGTGCCCCGCAATATTCCTAACATCGCCACGGAGATCAGATTCTTCAATCACAGGAGACATACATCACTTCCTTCAATACGAAGGGTTACGGAACTCCCTCTCAAAGGAAATGGTACCAAGCCAGGGTCGCCTTGTGTCTACCATCATCGCCCATCTCGATGTGCACTCCAAGATCTTTCTTATCCGGATCGAAAACAAATCTCGATCTCCCGTCATGTGAAAAGACGCACCTTTGTCAGGGAACCAAAATAGACCCATCACACTTGATACCGAAGCATGCGATTAGCGAAAAATCCGGCTCAAAGTTGCGAGGCTAAGGCCTCTCCCTTTGTAGATCCGGTAGCATGCTTATTTTCTTCTTCTTCTGCGAACAATTTGTGGCATAATGTCCGTGTTGTTGACGGTGAAAGCACTTCACCTTGGACATGTCTGTGCTTTCCTTTTGCCTTTGGAATGAGAAGCTTTCTTGCTCTTCCCCTTCTTTTTGGCAACCAAAGTGCAATTTTCTTCATCGGATGCCTTTGATGAAGGTACGTCTGGTACTGCGCATATCTCCTCTTGCATGAGATACGACCAAAGTCGCTCCCATCCTGGCAATTTCTCCCGACCATTGGCCAGAGTCTGATGAATGCCAACTCTTCGAGAAGACCAAGGAGAGCGAGTCCACCAAGTCCTCCTCATCTACGATCACCCCCACACTTCCCGACTCATCCCTGTTGGGTAGACACGTGAGAGTGTACTTGGGTATCTTTGTCGCCTTTCTCCATCTTTGTGTTTAAGGGTTGTCCTTGAGTGTAACTTCCTGCGGTCGCTCTTGATTTGGAATAAATATTTCAACGCTTTCCACATCCAGTATGGAGAATTTTTTCCATGTTTGTTTGGATACAATGTGATCCTTCACGTCGTCCAACGAGAATCCTTCGACATTTGCCAAGCCTCGAAACTTGAGCGGCAGTAGTAAGCTTTGGGACTTGAGCATCTATGAACTCCTTTAGCCCGTTGTCATCAATACCACCTCCATCTTTGTCCTTCCATGCAAAATAGTCTGTTTGCCCTCAAAGGCGTACTCCGATCACAATTCGTTGAAAGACATTTTGACTTCCGACACCAAAAACTAACAATTCAATTCCACCGGCTCAAAAACTCAACACTTCCGATCTGATAACGAGAACAAAGTATTTCTATGTGGAGAGATCGTGTACGGGGCATTCTTTGGATATATCACCTTTCAAAGAGAGGATGGATCCGGAAGGCCACAGCCGCTTACGGACTCATCTCTAGAAATAAATTGTAATCATTGTAATGAATCCGATGATCCAATTCTGGCCTCTAAAATGCCATGTAGAAATTTGAACAATGACTGGATTATTCTGTTGATTATCACGGTTACACACTATTTAAGCTTCATGCATAATACATAACCTCTTCTACAATTGATCATCGATTTGCGGAAATAAGAAAGCGATCGCATGCACACATTAAAACATAATCAAGCACACATATAACACGGTATGTAATGGGGAAAGCTAATAGCTGAAAAACCCCCAACTATACGTATGTTATAATGATAGAGAACATGTAGCAATCATAGTAAAAATACTCCTCACAAGTACTCGGTACTATCTCCAATAGTTACACACAAACTAACTCGGATACGAACAAGTCACGGGTTCAAATCTCCTCCCGTCACCCGCACTCTCTTTAACGCAGTCAAGATGAATAATGATGAGATCCAGTTCGAATCCCTGGCTTGTCTTGTGCAATCCTCATTGGAAATCTCAATCAATGTGTGTACGAATCTCATGCACGCTATAGTCATGGTGATAGTAGACTCACCCTTTCACCCACGTCTATGGTCTCCCATGAGCCATCCCATGCATTGCGATTAGGCAGTGTGTTCTTCAGATTTGAGATTTATGAGTTAATAATTAGTGAATTAATTAATAATTAGTGCACCACTCATCACTAGTGTATTTGTCGGTTAGGCCTAGGCAGCTGGTTCAACTAAGTTAAACCGAACACAACTCCACCAAGCTGGCTCATCAACTCCACCAAACCCTACTGCCACATGAGTTCTAACTGAATTCAACCATGCAATGACTCCAACTAACCCTTAGGAAAAGCGTATTTCCTTAAATAAATTTGCATGTGCCACATCGAAGCATCAAGCTGAAGTGCTCAAGAGGATAAGATAATGTTTATAGTCCCAAATATTATTAAGGGTTAATAATATTCGACTATTCTATTTTTTAACTTTGGCGGTCTAAAAAATAGATTCCGCCCAATGTCTAAAAATATAGGTCCATCTGTTTTTACCAACTCGACCAATCATCCATAAATAGCATCAAACTCACATGAGCCATGATCCATATGTCTAAAAAATAAATTTGCGCCAAAAATAGCCTACGGGCCCATGGTGAAGGCGACTTCTTTTCACTCGCTCCATCATCTTGTTGCATTTTCAACGATATGTCTAATTTTTTTTTTTTTTTCTCAATTTTATGATTATAACACATTTATTTAATGCAATTTGAATAATTGTTGTGCAATTTAATTTGCATGAATTAATTATTCTTGCTCCTAGTTAAAATATGCTATTTTGGATAAGTAAACGAGACCCATCGTTTAAAAGTTATGCATGAATATTGTTTATTTATGCAAATTATCATTATTCTCATATCAAGTTAATTAATTTATTTTTATTTTTTATATAGGCAATGTCTAGTGATCCATGTAATTTTAAATTGATTAAGAGAATAGCCACAACATCTCTAATTAAATAAAATTATATATATTATGATTTATTAGGATCACATAAACAATATTTAGACATTAATTGTAATTAATTATACTAAATATAATAAATTTTATCACGAAATTTTTGTTATATTTATGTAATTAATTAGGATAAAATATTCATAACTTACCTGAGAATTATGAATTAATAGTTTTATCATAAAGTTCAAAACTTTAGACATTAATTGTATTTAATTATACTAAATATAATAAATTTTATCCCACGAAGAATTTTTGTTATATTTATGTAATTAATTAGGATAAAATATTCATAACTTACCCACGGGGAATTATAGATTAATAGTTTTATCATAAAGTTCAAAACTAAGAATAGAATTTATAACAAATTATAATCATAATATACCATAGAACTATGAATTAAGTGAATAATTTGATAAATTCTGTCGTAAAGAATAAATGAATTTGCACAGAAATAAAAATTTAGTCCCTGAGATAATTTTTATGTCATTAGATTCAATTTTAAGCGTGATTTACATTGGTAAAGCATGAAATTTCATTTAGGCCTCAATTTTAACATAAACATGTGATATTTAATTTTATGAAGTTGTACAACACCTGGAATTTCTACGAGATTCGTGCGATATCCACGAACTTAGGAGATAACTATAAGGTACGGGAAGTAGAGTTCTCCTTCATTTGGGGTGGATGGACATAGACTATCCTATTAGGAAGATGAACCACCGGCACTCAATAATACTAGCACTACGAGTGGACAGCACGCTTTATGAACAATGGGAACGATCTAATCGCTAAGCATGATGTTCATTAAGACTAAAATTTCGGCCCCGGTATGACTGGTTTCATTGAACGGAAGGATGAAAAGGTACGAGACTTGTTGAAAGACATTGATGATCAATTCGTCACTTTAGATAAGGCACTAGCAAAGCACCCTAATCATGAAGTTCTCATCCTTAAGGCTCACCAGGTGTGAAAGGTGTGCGCATGACACATCATGCAAAATGAGGGACATTGTGGCTGATTGAAGAAACTCGAGGTTGAAATATCGAAGTTTTCACAGTGCCCCTCACGAACACCCTTGGCACCATCTACGGACCCTTCAAAATCTCATACAACACATAAGGATAAATGGTCAATTAATGAACTCACTTGTGTATGTTCAAGAGGAAAGAGAACGGTGATGGAAATGGGAGAAAGTGCAAATGTTGACAACGCCGAGGAAAGAGAGAAAATCTCAATCCAATCGAGAAGGAAAAGGTAAAGTACCTCCCCAGGGGCGATATCAAGAAAGGATTCCAAGTGTTTCTTAAGCAAAGAAGGGACACACATGAAGAAGCAATGCACCAAATTTTGAGAAATGACATGAATAGTAATCCAATATCGTTTGTTTGTTATGAATCTAATATGGTTAATGTCAATATTAACACTTGGTGGATTGATTCTAGATCACTTAAATTCACATTTCGAATTCCTTGCGGGTTGCAAAACCTAAGGAAGCTAGTGGAAGTGAGCAAAGCATCTTATCGGGGAAACAAGATGGGCTCGCATGTGGAAGCTATAGGAACATGCTATTTAACTTTAAGTAGTGGCTTTGTTCTAGAATTAGAAAAAGACCTTTTATGTTCCAAGTTTTTCTAGAAACTTGATTTCATTTTCAAGGCTTGTACCTTTTGGATATTCTTTAAATTTTTCGGAAAACATCCTTCAATTTATTTTATAAATTTGATTGTGTTGGGAATAGTATTATTTTGTCTAATGGTCTTTCTTTGCATTAATTTACAAAACAATGTCACTGCATGATTCAATGCATGTTCACAACGGCACTAAAAGATGTGTTATTAACGAAAGTTCCCTCTAAATTATGGAACTAGAGACTAGGTCATATCTCCATAGAAAGACTTTCAAGATTGATAAGTAAAGAGGTACTTAATACTCTCGATTTTACTAATTTTGAGACTTGTGTGAATTTGCATAAAGAGGAAACGGACAACAAAGTCAAAGGTGCCAATAGAAGTTCGGACATATTAGAGATCATACATCTTGATATATGTAGTCAGGACATGGACTCACATGATCGGAGGAATACTTCATCTCTTTTATAGATGATTACTCATGATATGTATCTCTACATGCTTCATAAAAGAGCGAAGCATTAGATGCCTTCAGATCTTAAGGCTGAAGTAGAGAATCAATGCGGTAAGAAAATTAATATCGTGAGATCGAAGAGGTGGAGAGAATATTATGTTAGAATGAGAGAAGATGGACAAGCACAGGCCATTGGAAAAATTTCTTCAAGACCATGGGATTGTTGCCCAATACACCATGCACAGTTCACCGACGAGAATGGTGTAGTGGAAAGAGAAACCCGAACATTATTGGACATAGTGAAGAGTATGCTTAAAAACGGCTCAATCTTCCTAAATCACTGTGGGTAGAAGCCGCAAGACGACGGTGTATATATTAAAGCTGAGTTCCAGCTTCTAAAGGTTGTTCCTAAAATGCCTCTTGAATTATGGAAAGGTTGGAAACCCCAGGTTTGCGACATATGTGCGTTTGGGGATGCCCGTTTGAAGTGAGAATATATAATCCATAAGAGAATAAGTTGGACCCGGAGACCATTAGTGGGTATTTCATTAACAGATGTCTTGAAAGGTCTAAAGGTTACGATTTTTATTGTCCATCTCATGACATGGATTGTGGAGATCAAGAAATGCAAAGTTTCTTCGAAAATGACTTGATCGTTGGGAGCGATCAAACCGGGAACATAATGATTTCGAAGGATCATCAGAATCCTCCCAACCTTCCACCTCAAGTGATATGGGTCTGGTTATTGTTCCACCGGCACCCCTTAATTACAAGCGTGTTGAACAACCAATTGTTGAAGTTCCATAATTTAACGACGACATTCAGGTGATGGATGGTTCAAATTTGTAAAGGTCACGAACAACAAGTTGAACCACATACTTCTCGGGAATATGGTGGTAAAAGAGCCAGAAGATCTGCCTAGACCAAAGATATCAACAATAGCGTGATTATATTGTGTATACGAGAATCGACTACAACATGGGAGCCGAAAATGATCACGGAGTCTTTTTCACAAGCCATGAGTTGCAAAGAATTAGAATTATGGTACGATTCCATGAAGGAAGAGATGAATTCTATGAAAATGAAAGTTTGGGATCTTTTTGAGTTTCTTTAATGGTGCAAAAGCCATTGGATGTAAATGAGTCTTTACGACAAAGAAAAGACTCATTGGGCAACATTGAGAGATAGAGAGCAAGACTTGTTGCAAAGGATTCTCGGAAAGAAGAAATCGATTACACGAAAGACTTTCTCTCTTGTATCTAAGAAAGATTCCCTGTGTGTTATTATGGCATTAGGAGCCCATTTTGACTTGGAGTTGCACTGCCAAATTGATGTGAAAACGACATTTCTCAATGGAGATCTAGATGAGGAGGTTTACATGAAACAACTTTGAAGGATTCTCCTCTAGTGATGGTGAGCAATTGGTTTGCAAGCTCAAAGAAATCTACGTATACGGATTAAACAAGCATCCCGCCAATGGTATTTGAAATTTCACCCAATGTAATTTCTTCTTTTGGTTTGTAGAAAACATTATGGATGAATGTATATACGAAATTCGGTGGGAGTAAAAATCATTTTCTTGTTTGCTGTGGATGACATTTGCTAAGCAATGATGAGGTTTCTTTTGCATGAAATTAACAGTTCCTCTCTAAAAATTTCGATATGAAGGATATGGGTGAGGCATGTTATGTCATCGGCATTAAGATCCACTTAAGACGAGATTTCGAGGCATCTTGAGTGCATCTCGAAGAGAAACCTATATTAATAAAAATTTAGAGAGATTTCGAATGAAGGATTGTTCACCAAGTGTTCTCCCATTGTGAAAGGTGATAGGTTCAATTTGAACCAATGCCGAAGAACGACTTTGAAAGGGAAAAAATGAAGAACATTCCATATGCTTTTCTTCATAGGAAGCCTAATGTATGCTCAAAAAAATCTTGCACAAGACACGACATTGCATTTGTTGTGGGAATGTTGGGACGATATCGAGTGATCTAGGTTTATACCTTTGGAGGCTGCAAAGAAAGTAATGAGGTACCTTCAAGGAACCAATAACTACATGCTTATGTAGACGGATGGAAAATTTGGAAGTAATTAGCTACTCAAATTCGACTTTGTTGGATGTGTTGATTCCATAGGTAACATCGGGATCATTTTTATGATGGTCGGTGGAGTTGTATCATGGAGGAGTGCCAAGCAGGACCTTGATTTCCACTTCCACTATGGAAAGTGAGTTTGTCTCATGTTTTTAGGCTAATTTACAAGGTGTATGGCTTAAGAGTTTCATTTATGGGCTTAAATTATGGATTCTATTTCTAAGCCATTGGTGTATTGTGACAATTCGGCTACTATTTTTATGGCTAAGAACAACAAAAGTGGGGAGTAAAATAAACACATCGACATTAAGTATTTAGCTATAAGGGAACGTGTTAAAGAAAAATAAAGTGTTCATTGAGCACGTGTATGTGATTGATGATCGTTGATCCTTTTGGTAAGGGATGCCAGCTTGTTTAAATTCCAAGGATCATGTAATGAATATCAGGACTTAGTTCACATTATGTAATTTCTCATTGTATGAACAATGCTATTTTAATGAAATTCTTAATTATTGTGATGTTTTTTTTCTCATATTTATGTGCACCTTAATTTGATTTGAGGAATTCATCTGGTAATGAGACCAAGAATAAACATAGGGTTTATTCATTAAAAATTGTTGCCATAATTTTAATAGAAATAAATACATAGTAATGCATGGAAGATAATACTCGTCATTAGAGGACTTATCATATGATTCATGTATCTATTACTTATCTGATTTTCCAATGGGTTTTAGATGAACCATTAATATTGAAGTATGGACCAAGTGGAAGAATGTTAAACTCCCCTCCCAATATGCGATTTCTGGAAGCTTCATCTGGGTTGTTTCCACGTAAGTATGAAACTTAAGCTATGGAGGTTATTTCCTTAAGTGGGAAATATTTAGAGTTAATTAATTTCTTTTTGGGAGCTTAGGAAGTGATCCAGTTACTCCCATTACGTTTATCTAGTCCATTACTCCCATTCTGGGTTATCTGCTGATTTGTGAGACAAATTAACGAATAGCCAAGCTGACTTGATTGAAGGCTTGGCTATAAATTCTTCACCATTTGGTCCCCAAAGCTCACCTAACTTAATCACTCTTAGGCCTTACCTGTCGGTTAGAGTGAGGAGAGGCTTGGAAGTGCCTTCGGATTTTCTTTAGTGTTGGTATTAAGGGAGCCTTGATCTTGTGTGGTAGCTACGTTAAGGAGGCTTCATTACGGAAAGAGTAGAACGTGGAGAAGAACTCTCAAGGCTACGTGCAACTGCACATTATAGTTTATTAAAGTACATTTCGTTTCACCACGGAAAGATACGCAGCAAACCATTCGTTGGAGCACTTCTTGGAGCGTTGATCTTTGTGCAAATTTCATCTTTGCAAATTATTTTTTCTACATAGTATAATTCATCAATGGTAGGTATTATTTAATGGGTAATTTTAAGTTTTAAAAGTTTTAATTTTCGATTCCTTTTAAGTATTTATTCCGCATTTTGAATGGTGTTTTATCAGCATAAAAATTAGGTCTAATGTTTAAGAGTATGTATTTTCCTTTAAGAGGTCGTAGGTTCAAAACCAAAGATTACAGTATGTATGTTTTTATAGATATAGAAATCAAATAGATGTATAGAGATAAGTCATATTCTGATAAGGTCAATATAATATATTTTTATTGTTTATTAATAATTTAATATATTTTAATTTAATTTTTTAATAAAAATATTAAGCATTCTTAATTTACTTCATTTAATATAAAAAAATACTATATTGTAATCTTTCCACCCAACTTATTCAGCGTCATTTATATAAGTAATGTTAATTTTATTTTAATTTTCATTTTAATATTTTTTAAAATTGAAAAAAAATCATAGAAATTTCTCACTCACAATTCATGTTCAATTTTTAAATGAATTTGTAATAATTATAGTAATATATAATTTTTAGAAAACTAAATTTGAGTTTATTAATATTTCTCATTATATATGTTTTTTAATTTCTTATTGAAGAAATGTTGATTGTGAGACAAAATTTTCAGAATTTTGGTTAATTATCTAATAATTATAAGCTAGATAATACAATTTTACTCAATATTCTAGAATATTCATAATAGTATATACAAATCAAAAAATGAGATTATATTTTATCTTTTCTTTTACTTAATTGATTAATTTAAAAAAATTATTATCACCATCAATTTCTTAATTTATTTATCTTGATCCGTATATATACATATATATGTGTATGTAATTTATAAGATTTATTTTTGTTAAGAAATATCAATGTTAATCATTGTGATGTATTTTCATTATAATTTTATTGAGCAAAATGTAATTTTTTTTATATGATATTCGATTTTTTGAATAAGCGAATTTATACCTTCAAATCCAAAGGAAAAAGAGAAACGCAGAAGCTTATATACACTTCAACTCATCATTTGGTGAAAATAGATAAAATGGTCCTTTATTTATAAGAAAAAGGCTTTATACAACAATTTGGTTTCTATTTCACTATAATCTTAAATTATACTATTATCATTATTTATAATCATTTATATTATTTAATTTAATGATTTTAATTTAATGATATAATTAAAAATATTAATTAATAAATTTAATTAATTATGGATTGATTTTAAAATTTAAATAAAATTTATAAAATAATTATTTAACAATGTGTCAAATTTGGAACATGATCACATTTTACTCATATGTAAAAAAACAATTAAATTCTATAACCCATTTATGGTTAAAAATATATATTATAGGATTAATTTACACATTTAATTTATTATGGAAATAGTCTGTTTTTACAAATAGGAAAACTTATCATAACTTAGTAGGAAAATCACTGGTGAGGACAACCATCATATCATTGAAAGCCGACTCATCACCATTAATAAGGAAAATCACTATACATCACCATTATTCAGGAAAAGCTGACCAAGAAATTTATGGAAAGACAACTTGACAAATGAAGATAACCGTGAGATATCATTTTATTAACCATAGATGTGTATTTATATTACATTGACGTGACTCTTGGATTCCACATTCCAAGGTCACTTGCACTTCTCTTTGATTGTTCGGCTTCCCACTACCCATATAGGATTCGTGTCAACATTCCCCACCTTAATCAAGGTATGTGTGAGTCAAGAAGAGAGTTGTAATACAAATCACAAGTATGCATGGCGGCACTTAGGTTGAATAATCTCTCTGCGAAATATTGGCATAAGGGTGGTTTAAGGATGACCACCAACAACCGACCGAGTTAGTGCAATTCCCATAACTCTTCCAAATGCGCGAGAAAATTTGAAGTCTTTTATAGACGTAGTGCTCCTCAAATTTTGAAAGGGAGACCTTCAACATAGAAGAAGGAGGTCTACAGCCTTGATGGTTTAGGTCAGCCACCAACTCTGGAATGCTTGATGCATTTCCTGGGACTTTTCCAAAATAGCAAGAAGTTGAAGTCTTCTGCTAAGGAAGTGTCAGCAATTCTTTGAAGAGGAAGAATATCAGCCTCTAGCATAGATGGTTTAAGGTGACCATCAACGAAAGGGCATGTCATGAGCATATGTGTCTCTGGCTACAACTTTGAATGCGGGAGTGAGAGATTATGGCTCGAGCTGAAAACGAGCTTGTTGTATCTTTGGCTACAACTCTCAATACGAAATAATAGGTTATGGCTCAGAAAACACAAACGATGTGGCTTCGAAGCTTGTATATGACCACCATTTTTCCCCCTATCGGGTACAAAATTTGAGATGATGGCGAAAACTAAACTGCAAGATTGTTAAATATTCTAGAACAAGTTATGACATATGACTTAAAAGTATTCTTGGCTCGTGATGCCCATTGCCAGAAAGCGATCCATCAGAATGAATCTTTGTTCTTGGAGGAGGCTTGTTTACGAAGAATCTATGTGAAGAATGGGTATCTTTGACCACAATGCTTGCATGGGTGAAGATCGAAACAATGATATTTCATATGGCCAACTTGATCACAGTGTTGGCATTTTATAATACATTGTGCTTCTTTGTGGAAGAGGAGAAAAATCTAGAACAAGCTTGTAGGTGAGCTATGAAGAAATCAACACTCTAAAATTTTATGGGCTTGGAGTAATGCGGAATATGAAAGGACAACTCCTTGTCATATCAAAGACAAGTTTGTGTTTGCTTTGGACAAGCTCTTCGCAAGGTATCATGATGGGCTTTGGAGGTGGAACACAGGCTTCTTCATTTGCATACAAAGCGCTCTTAAAATGAACATTGAATGTGAATCATCCACAACATTATTGACTTGCGCTTATGGGAGTCTCTTTCAATGTTTTGAACAAAAAGGGTTGAGAATGAGGACTCTACACTGAATTCTTCTTATTGTAGGCGGAATTCAGCTGCAAAAATTCTATGTTTTCTTATGCATTTTATGAAGCCAGGACAACATTAATCAGGTATCTCTTGCTGATTTTAATTGTGTCTCCACCAATAGATAGGATTAGAGTGCTTAATAACTCCTAATCCATGAATTTTCTCCATAGTCAAAAAATTATCACAACTATGAACTGAAGAGAAAAACAATACCCCCTACAAAATATTTTTGTAAATGTGCAACAAACAACTAATTGATGCAATAGCACTTTAAATGGCAAAAAAATACTAATAATTTCTCTCCTCCAAAAGGAACTGTTTTACATAAACAACAACTTTATTTTATCCACAAAGACAACAACACTAGTACAACCATATAGTTTGAAATTTACCCTTTGTTCAATTCATTTTCAGTGCACAAATATAGACCAGAAATATGGAGAGCTCGACTAATCTAAAATATTTTTTTTCCAAAAATATAAATCCCTCATATGTGCTAAAAGATTGAATATTATCACCACAAGGTACTCATAAAGAAAGAGAGACCTCCCAATCGAATGAATAATGACTACTCAAAGCATTGAATTATTTTGAAGCAATCATGGCTCGAGCAAAAGCAAAATCTTGGCATACCACTTCCAGACCCAATACCACAACTAGCACACGACCAAATTCGAAGAATAGAGAAGGGTTAAGTTGATAAGCCAAGTGGAAGGATCTCCAATGAACTGACAATAGAGACTGCCTCGATATCTTGATATCGATTGAAGGAATTGAAAACTGTTATAATGGATAGGGTGATAGAGTCAGAGAAGCACTCGACAAGAAATTCCACATCGAAAGTGTGAGCGTGGTTGTAAATCCATTGGAACTGTTTGATGAGGAAACCAAAAATATGAGGGTAAAATGAAGAGGCTTCGGGCAGAAAATATCACCTACTTCTCAATTAAAATTTCGAGACAATGAAGATATTCGAGACTGTATGAGGGGCGCCTGAAACACAAAACCATGGCTCACACATAAACAAACCACAAAAAGACGTATGTGGAGATGAGTTCGTAATGATGTCGTTATCAAAAACACCAAAATGCACAGACCAGATATAAAAGATCAGCATTGAATGATGCGGGGGAAAGTATTACAGTGGGCAGCAATGTCCGGGCGCAACTCGGTGCGAAAGGAACTAAAATTCTGGTGTGCGGATAGTGTTTTGCTGGTGTGAAAATAGCGTGAGTTGGATCGAGCATTATGCTGCAGCGATAACCAGGAGCCGAGGGTGCTTGAAGGCGCAATTTTGGAGGGGCGTGATGTGAGTGAGCAACGTAAGTATGTCAACTGTGGAGTCGAGGGAACATGGAGTTAACATTACTAGAGTTGAGGGCGGAGTATTGGTGCAGACAGCTTGGAGGCGACAAAGTGGGAGTTGTGTACAAGAGGACACTATCTTTACAGTGAAAGGATGAGTCGATGGTATACTACTGCCCGAGTGGACTATGGAGAGGTGCTGAGAGACAACCATAGGGGAGCCGAGGGACCAAGGTTCAGTGCATATCGGGGAGTCGTCTGGCAATTTTAAAAGCATACACTAGCGCTCTCTGCGATTGCAGCGGGCACTTGATGTGGAAATATGAAACACATTAGAAAAATATGAAACACTCGCATTCCAAACTAGAAAACCACTAAAACGTACCGAAAAGGCTAATCAATACCAGAAGTTGGAAATCTGGGGATGCACAGGTGTATAGGAGAAAAGACTCTGTAATACGAGTCAGGTGAGAACCAATTTACCAAAGTGTTGGGCCTGGTTAGCGTTACTTATGGAGGGCGTTACTATGCTCAGCAGAATGACAGAGTGAATGGCAGCGAAGGTGGTCGCTCAGAATGACGCTGATATAGATGAGGAAAAAGTGTTTATGTTAAAATGTGCGTCATAATGAAATGGCAGATCTGACAAGCTGAGAAAATGACAAAACTCCAGTTGTGGCAGGGCGAGTATTCGCCTGCTCTCATATCATGTTAAACACTTATGGAGAAGACAATCAGCAAATGAAGATAAGCGTGAGATATCATTTTATTAATTATAAATGTCTGTTTATATTATATTGGTGTGACTTTTGGATTCCATTTCAATGTCGCTTAGATTTCTCTTTGACTGTTTGGCTTCCACACCTACCCATAAAGGATTAAAGAGAGGGGTCCAACAAAAAAACCATCCCACTCAATATTTTAGTAGTTAGTTGTGTCCTTCTTAGTTAGTTGTCCATAAGAAGGAAGGCTTTCACTCCTGTCAAATGTTTTTTGTGGCTTGAGCCTTTAACTACTCGCCCTTATGAGAAAGACAAGCTCTTAACAAGCAAAAACAATTTTAAGACATACTCTAAGGCCATGCATAAACAATTATAATATTTTTTAAATCATATTTTAAATTTTAAAATAAATAAATAATTTAAAATGAAAAAAAAGTGATAAATAAATAATTTAAATTAATAGTAAAAAAATGTTATATTCATATCTAAATATAATGCTATATCTTTTATGTGGATTTTGATATTTGTTTACGATGTTTAAAACTTTTTATTGATATTTGTGGTAGTTATTTTAGAAACCTCTTTGTTTAAACAATAATTGACTTATATGTGTGGTTATGATTTGTATTAGGTATTTATTAAATTTCAATAAAAATATTTTAATGTTGAATATAGGAGATTTAGTATGTTAATTTTTTTGAATAATTCTTATACTTATGAGTAACAATATTAAATTTTAACATTTAAGGAATATTAAATTACAAGTGATTTAATTTTCATGTGTTATCTTCTATTCATTCAACACCAATTCAAGAACTAATGCATCATGATCTTTGAATGGTAACTTGATAAAAACACTAGTGCCACATCACAATCTAGAGATGTTGTGCAATTAACAACGGGTAATCAAAGTTGATGTGTTCAATCTATGAAATGTGTTAGTAATTAAAATTCGGTAGGTCCTTTTAGTTGATTGGTTTCAGAATGAGTAATGATCATCCCTTACATTGTGCCTGGGTAAACTTTCGAGGATAGTCTCGATTGATTTTATGAATATTTAGACATATATAAGCCTCTAATTGATTAGATGTAAAGAATAAGGTAATGATCATCATCATTCATCGTGCCCAAAATGCTATTAGGGATAGTCCTAATTGATTTAATGAACATTTAAACATATATGGGCAATTATCATGTACTTTCATTCCAAGTGGTTAGCTCAACATGTTATCACTAATGTTTACTGAGCATTTCGTTAAAGCTATGCTACTAGGTGCCTAGTTGGAAATCACATTGGTTGTGGTGTATATGATACATGTATCGATTGATTTAATAGTAGAAGCTATCTAAATATTTGGGAAAATATCCCTTTCCTTTTTCGCATAAAGTTTTCTCGGGGAGAAAATGTATCACATTCTTCATAATTTTTTTAAAAATAAATAAAAAAAGTCTGTAAATTATGTAAATCTTTTATACATCTACATAATCAACTCTACAATCCAAGAACACAATTATTTAATATGTTGTTACCATACCGAGTTAATGTTATGTGTACTTATCTTTAGAATATAATCTAAAGTATGTATTTCATTATGCTTATATTCTTCTCAGTACCATTATTCAAAATGTATATTGACTTGTTGCTAATGTAGTCACCTCACATAAGTCATACAAAGCCTATTTATACAAATGTTTAATTTCATTTTTATTTGGTGCCATTTTAAAATGTTTATGATATCAAAAATATTGTTTTGTAATTAAAAAATACTTCTTTATATTTCCTTTGAACAATGAGATGCTTGCACATTACATTATAGGAATTTTTTTATAATAATTTTTGTGAGCTGTTCATCACACTAAGGTGGTGTACTGCTATAACATGAGTTTAGTTTATGTTGCATGATCAACTTTTGTTAAAAGCTCTTTTATTAATAATTAAACGAAAAAGTTTTTTTTTTATGGGAAAGAAAAAATATTTTATTAAAATTATTGTATATATAATATTATTGTATCCATATTATCACTTAAATGATTAGCATTGTTTACTATTAATGTGAAGGTGCATCAAACTTAAATGTTTTGCTTATATTTATATAAAAGCTCTTAAAAAAAGATTATCTTAATTGTTTGAACCATCCCTCCAAAACAGTTGCTAATGGGAAAGCCATAAACACATGTTCAAATCTAGTGGAGTGTGGAAAATGATAGCATGGCCTGCTAAATAACCGAGGACTCCATCAACCCTATTGCAGCAACGACATTTATTTTTTGTCCCTTTATCTTGCTCCTAAGAACCCTCTCATTCGCATGATATTCACTTCATAAATCCTGGCCAAACCGTATTGGTACAAATCAATTAAAAGAATTGTCCCATCTTTTAACCTCCTATCCCCTTCTTGTAATCCAAATTTCTTTTATGGTGGCAGAGCTCTTCGGCGAAATAAAACCAATCCTGTTTCATTTCCAAGTCATATTACACCCACACTAATGGGGTATTTCATTTGAGTGTCTCTTGTTGTATGTAGCTTAGTAGGGATGGAGGTATTTTGAAATCAAGAACCCATCTTATAAACCACACACTCAAATTAAATGTATATCGAAAACTTAGATGCCTCCCGCACACCTTCGCCAATCGCCAAGAATTATGCCAAATGCCCCAACTACGACTACCGACGGGATAAATGCGCGAGGGCAATTCGTTTCCGGGCGTAATACCTGCTTCTTTACTTCAACATCGATTGGTCAGGTGCGACTCGAGGTCGAAGTCGATCTCTCTTCTACATGCTATCTTTACCGTGTTTCACTCCGACTGCTGACTAACAATCAGGATCGACCTGTGTCGAAAACTTGTGGAATAAAGAAACGATTAGAGGGTCGGCTACATTCTGTCACAATTGCTTCCAGCTTTCGAGACTTAGCCCATTGTGTTATTTTCTACGGTACTTTTTATGATTAGCCATAGTCTAGATTGTTTTTTAAAATTTGGTAGGGATTTTGTAAATCTAGATTATAGTTATTATACTTCAATATTTTTGATGTTTTAAGGTTTTTTGATGGCGATGAGCGTTTTTTTTGAGAGAGAAAAAACATTTGTTCTATTAAGTAAAGCAGTACAAATTCAAATACACCAACATTCTATCTTGCGTTAAGGCATAACCAATCGATCTAATCATAGCAAGGAACTAAAAGTATGCATCCCTTCTAAGAAAGAAAAGTGAAAATACATTAGTACAAATTCAAATACATAACATTTTGTGTTGTTAAACAACTTATGAGAACCAATCGAGAGTCTAATCCGCAGTGAAAGTATGCATCCCTTCTAAGAAGAAAAAGAGAAAATACATTTATCCACATCATCCCGTATATGGTTCCTCCCACAACTACGGCTATTTAAACAAAAAAAGGATAATGAAGATTTGAGGATGGCATCGAAAACACCATAATAACTACCACATTCCATGTTCGATAACATTCCCATTTCGAAATAGAGATACGCCATCTGTTCATCCCGTATAATATCAAATTGCTTCGCAAGAGAACCATACGGAAGTATTAAGACCAAAAAATTGCCTTGTTTGACAATCATGAGGCAAACTATAGCGCATCAAGCTCGCTTGACAATCACATGCAGAGAGTCACGGGGTGCACTTGGAAGAGAAATCAATCCCTGCCAAGCAAAGAAAGATCCTGAGACTCGCTTGCTTATCAAGATCCAAATTTATGGAATTGGGATCTCATTGTTCTAGATTTGAATCCCATTTCTATATTGTATTACTGTGAAAACCCCAAAATTAGAGTTGATACTTTTTTTCGATAATCCATCTACTCTTGTGTTGTTTCCCCTATAGATGTGATATAATGGAGGATCATCTGACCGATGCCACAAATTTTAGGTCCTCTTAAGCCAACACGCAAACCTGGAATATCTAGATCATGTTTTCTAGATATACGATCAATAATCGACTTGAATCACCATAGATGCTAATCTCCTTTAGGTTCAAGTTGATCGCAACAAAGACCTCCATAGAACCATCAATTTCACTTTGTTATTGGTTCCCATGCCCCCATTCCAAAAAATATGGATTCTTTCCATATGAGATTTTAATCCATGCCACATCCAATGCGTCCGCATCTAGACAAGCCCCCATTAAAAAAAAAATGGCGAGGACGAGATAGCATGGGGTCTCAAACGGCAGGGAGCCATCCTTGATTTCATCCACGGATGGTGTTCTTTCACCAATCCATCTCATAATGGCGGCATGAATGATATGAATCTCAAAACGGAGTACATTCTAAAAAATGATTCTATTAAGACGAACGGACTTATACAAAAGGAGAGATTAGAGTTTGCACAGTAACTTTGTCCCAAGCGAGTCATAATAAAATTCTCGAGGGCATCCAATTAGGTTCCAAATGATATTGGCGAACAACTTCCATAAAGAGATAACAATGGGACATTGAAAGAAAATGTGATCATTATTTCACATTTCCATGGACGACCAAATATGCCTCACTGGATCCATATGTACCTTGATATTTAGAGAGTCCCATGTGAGGATCTTTTCTCCACATGAGCCACCCAAACAAAACAATCTTTGTGGGAATTTTCCGGAAGTGCCGAAAGGCCGAATACCCGGATGGTTGTTCCACATATGATTTAACATTGATATGAACATATATTTCCTTGATGATCGAGGATTCCCCATTTTAGATCCATTCCATAAAATACGGTCCCCGCGAGTGGATAACGGAAACCCGGCCGCCACGATGGCATCTAAGAAAGAGCCCCGAGTCCTCTACATCGGGTCCATATAGGCCCAACTATCGACGGATTTTAAAATTGGGGCACCATGCGACTAGTGATGGATTACCTATGAAAATCCTGATTCTTGGTGAGCGAGACGATGTAGAAGTCGAGGGTTTAATTTAGCATCCTCAGTTCAATCCAAAAATGTTGTCATATCCCAAAGATATACGCTACCCATCCACTGCTTCTCGAAGATAATTGATCGCCAAACACAACAATACTTTCTTAAACCTGCACCGGATGGCCGACAAGGCACGAGGAAAAGAGACATCATGGCGGTATATACCAAGAAGAAGTCACCGGATAGATAATTGCATGTCGATAATATTCGTCCGGATACCGAGCCGGTAATGGCTATGAGAGAGACTTCATCGGTGCTTTATTAAAGACCTAATGTTAATAATACACAACCACCATGTTGTTTAAGTAAAATTTAAACTCCGACATAAATGATACTTCTTCCCCATCGGCGCCACCCCATAATAAAATTGTCCTTAGTTTGATTAATAATGACACAATATGATTAAAGGAATATAAAATAGATGCCCCACGATAAACGAAGTGAGAAAAGACAGCACGGATACTTAAACAAACCTCCCCGTGATAACCATCTATATTGTCTGTAATGATTTATACAGAATCTATCCACGGTCCCTATTCTTATAAACACATGGCTTGATTCTATAGCTAGATATAAAACCTTATTTCGCCTTCTTTGAGTTGATCGAAAATCATCTATGAACATAATCTCATTCGTATCACCATAATCGGAGAGAGAAGAAATGACTTTCCTTTGTTGATAATGAACCCATAAAGCATATCCAAAACGGGAAGAAGATAATGAATGTCGAGACAGGTGATTTCTATTAAAGCCATCCAAATAAAAGAGGTCATCCACAAAAGAGTGAGTGTGATATGTGAGTCGATGAGGAGAAACCATATGTAAATCTAGCCTACATGCATACATATACATTAATCGATGAATCCGTCCTGGCAAAATAGAAAATAAAACGGAAAGAGCACATCACGCCTCGATCCACCGACACCCACTTCCAAGAATGTGGTAGGCTTACCTCGTATAATCTCACATGTCTAGCGAGGAGATGCATTCCATGATCCATCGAATGACCTCCAATATGGGAATAACTTTTAATAAGACGAGACGGATATATGACTAATCGACATTGTCATATGCCTTGTATAAATCAATCTTCATTATAGAGCTTCCTTTCTCCGACGCCATTGAGTGCATGACCTCTTTCTTTATGTAATATCATCGTGAATAGACCGCCCCCTCAAAAAACCATGTTCGCTCTTTGAAATGAACTTAGATAGAGATGTGTCTCTGATTCTATTTTCAATAGTCTTGGATGAGATTTTGTAAATCCGGTGCAATCGGTCTAGGTCCAAAATCCTTTGGCTCGAGAGATCTTCGGAATAAGCGCAATAAGGTGGAATTCATGTTTGATGGAATCGTCCGAAGTCGACCTTCCTTGTTCCACCACTATCTCAATAATCCTAAGACCCAAAATGTCAAAAGTAATAAAGTGCTAGCCCAAACATACGGCGGGACAACATCATGTAGAAATGACTTTAATACATGTTCAACTTCCTCGATGATTTTAAGAATTCATAAGGTTGATAGCCTCCCATCAAACATTCTTGGCATATTCAGAAGAACCCATATTTGACTAGTCCCGTCTACCTTAGAATCAAGCAGTAGAATGCCGAGAACTTCTCTAAATAAGCCTCTGTTGTATTTCGGGAGTGGTGTTGACAAAGCTTCCATGCGCTTGGATTTGTATGCGCCAGATGGAATTCTTGTTCTTCTGGTCATTTGCACTTTTATGAAAATTTGGTATTAAGATCTCCTTCCTTAAGCACGTAATTACGCTTTTAATTTCCATGTTAATTCTTCTATTTTAAATTTCATTCCTTCTCTTTTGTAGCTTGTCCATAACTTTATATGTCACTTCATCGAGTGCATTCTTTACAAAATGCGACATATAAGCCTTTTAGTCTCGGAATCATCTCTGTTAGCTTTAAGATTTTTTTTTCTTCTTTATTTCCCATTCTTTGGTGATACTCTTAACTCTTTGTAATTTAGAATGAAAATTTTCCCCGGCAAAATACCTTCCACCTTGGTACATTCCTTCCAAACATCTTTGATAAGCCTACGGTAGTGAGGGTCGTCTGTGACCCTATTAAATTTGAATGGCACCCACTGTGTTTCATTCTCCCTATTCCAAGAGAGAAGAATGGCCATGTGGTCCGATAATCGACACATTTCTTGGATCTAGGAAGTCCACTTAAAGGTTTGTCAGTAACCCTTCTGCCACTGTACACAATAAAGTGTGCCCAATAAACTCTTCCTTAGCTCTTCTATTGGTCCGGTAGGAATAAGAGGTTACGGTCGGATATCAACCAAAGTAGCCTTTCAAAAATATGTCTAATCTGTCTAGCCAGGGGTCGGGGGAGTCTAGCTTCGGATCCCCATGATTCATCGGCTTGTGGGGTGGAGTTAAAATCCCCCATGACAATCAAATTATCTAAAAATAATATCCTCGATCTATATAAACGGGCCCAAAAATTTGCTCTATTATGATACGGGCGGACAAATTAACCATGTGAAATCCTCTACTGAATCCCCTAATGTTACCCATAAGTAATGTACCCCCAAAAACTGTCATGAAAATTTGCAGCAGAAAAGTTCATGGGGCAATAAGTCCACCCGGCATACTTTTGATGCATCAATAGTTGTAGCATGCCACCGGGGCTTCGGTTCGAAAGGAAAATTTTAATGACTTTGACTGCGCGAGCATTTCTTGACAGAAAATAATAGAGGTCAACACTATATAGCAATTCTTTTAGCGATGATGTTTGAACGCCATACATCTCGGATTCATAGAAAATATGTGAGTAATCGGGCCAACCTTCGAAGTATTTTGCTCTGCAGCGCCACGAGATCCCTCTAGATCATCGATGTAGAAATGGGAACATCCGAAGTCCTGAAAATCATCTCTATAGAGTGATTTTTTGTTTTGAATCTTCCAAGTGCCTCTGCGCTTGATCTTAGTCTTCTTCACCGCGGTAATATTACTACCGAAGGGAGGAGGAAATGGTTATTTCATCCTCGTGGATCTCTTATAAAAAACGATGAAGCCGCGAGGTCAATATTTGGGGTGCCCGGCTGATGAGTCAATGTCACTTGAAATAGTATTCCTAGGAGAATCGGATAGAATCAAGGAGTTCATTATTCGGTGACCCATTCCAATGGGGCATGGATGGAGATGTGCGGTAGGGGTGGCGGTGATACCGGGGGATCAAAGGGTAGAAGCATCCACGGGTAAGTCGCGGGCGTTGCAATGGGTGTTATCCGGTGACACCAAGACAATGTTAGAATCGGGCACACCACCGCCCCAGGCAGAGTGTACACAATACTCCTCCACGAGCATTTGAGGCGTCTTAGTCTCCATAGGTATATCGACATGATCCCTCTCAACGATAATGCGGCAGTCCTATCACAAAGTGCCCTAGCGAGATATATAACCATCATCACCCGATGAGGAAGGATCGAATTTACACGATGGAAGATCGGCGAGTGGGCCGGTGGGGTGTGATTACGCCACTTTCCATGGGCAGCGATCCCCTAGAATTATTCTTGAGCCTCCGCAGAGGGCGGTTCTACGCCAGTACTTAGGTGCGATGACAAATAAGGCATCGAAAAAGGATTCCCCAATAGTCGATCCGGCAGCGATGTCTACGTTGACCTCATACCAAGTCGACGTCCCCGACAAGCCAGAAAAAACCTCCACCGGGGGCCATGCAATTCTTTTGTCACTGACACCAACAATATCGGGTCAATATATTTGTGTTGTGATGGAATCATCAATGGCCACACAGCGAGGGCCTTCAAGGTCCGAGAATTCCGGTGGTAGCCTTGGGAGTTTTACCCAAACAACTGCACTCCATTGGGGATTCCATAACGGGTTGAAACCAAAATTACCATGGACCAATTGCATAAAGCTACGACCCGAGACCTAAGTTCTATGAATAATATTCGGAATATCACTTCTCATCAAAAATGGATACAAAACCATCATTAATGACATAACAACACGGTGTATCCAATAATAGGATTCAGGTGGTGTTTGACCCATACCACCATGTCCACCTTGCTTCCTTCGGTGAACATCCATCACCCAATCAAAGTGTGCTTTTGTAACTGTGACATCGCCATAGGTCCTCATACTCTAGCTTAATCTCTTTGATGTCCATTTCTGCTTGTAACAATAGCCTTCTTCACTCCCTCTTGGATTTTCTAATATTCTTGTGTGGCTTCTCGGCCGTATCCCTTCTTGCTCGCCACAAAACCCGAGAGGAAAGAGTGGCTTTGAGCAATCAATTGTGCATCAACTCCTTGTCCCTAAGTCTTTCTCTGTTCCGCATCAATAGTTGTTGTAATCAAAGCTTCATGTGCGGGCGTGTCGGAGGATAAAAAATCATTAAGTTGCCCCATATTGAAGAAATATGGCGATGAACCTATTTCCACTATAAAAAACATGATTCAAACAGTACTATTGCAAAATTTCTTAAAAAAAAATTGACCAAATTCAAACCAATTTTAACAATCCCAACAATTCCACCAATTTTGAAAATCCTGATAATTCCTCGGCTCCCTATAATTAACTACGAACACCGCTCCTATTTTCATCCCTTCTTGTAATCCAACTCCCCATGCATCAACGATCTCACACTATTTTTTGACTGTCCTATGACTGTTTGTTCTTATACCCATGCCTCACGAGACTCGATGTTTTCCTTTTTCATTAGGAGTTCAAGGTTTAGTTTTTTCTTTTTCTTACAACCGACGTCCTCTCGCCAAAGCTTGATGACTAAGGAACGAGTTTTTTTTGTATGGGTTCACTTCATGGTAAATTCCTAAAGCACAAAGCTTTGAGGATGAACGTTTACTCATAACATTCAGAATTCTTACTTAAAATTTCCTTCTGCCACATAAAAATTGTGCCATAGCACCAGAGGGTTCGAGCTTCTCACAATCAAATGACTAACAAAAATTTCTTGTTGACTTTCCATATACATACTACAAGCTATTTCCCTCCCTGTCATATTTACTTAATCCCTTTGAGCCATTAGAATGCAACCTTGCAGCTACTCCATTTATGCATCAATCAAACAATGGAATAAACAACGCCAAAAACAACCGCTCAGGATTTTGCAAGTAATTTGGACAAGAGAACAAGAACACAAAATTTATGCAGATTCTATTAAATCATAAAAAAATAATTTGCAAAGGAAGTGGCAAGGCTCACTTTCCGAGTTCTTCTTCTATGTACTCCTGTATATATACAATTCTTATTGATGGAGAAGATAACTCTATAGGACAAAGAGACTAGACATCTCTCCAAAACTACTCAAGATCTAACCTAAACACTTGTAAGTATTTACAAAGACTCTCTTCAAAATATCCTAACACAAAATGGCGTAAGTTCCTTTAGAATCAGAACAAAATGGTGCAAATTCCTTTAGAATCAGAACAATTGGCCTATTACAAATCCATCTAATTAAAATGAGAAAATAAAACTCTATCTGAAATTTACATATTTCCTTTTAGGGCTTTGAATAAAAAAATCATACAACTCTCACTATGCTCCTACTTCAAAACTTTAAGGATCCATGGTGTAAAAATTTTAGGAAATCTTAATCATTCTTAAAATGTCGATCAAACATTAGTTTTGTAAAAAAATTCAAATTTTCAAATTAATATATAATTAAGTAGTAAGGCATTTTTCTAGAAAAAAACTCCCATAAGCTGTTACTTTACATTATTGAGATTGAATGTTGGATGATACAAATATCTTTGGCCCTCGTATATCTCCACCTACTCTTACTTCACTATCAACTAACTAGTCATGTGTTCAATATTGGATATACATTAATGCCAATCAACCCAACCGACTTCCTTAAATGCACCATGTTGTCTCGGAGTTTCTCGAGAATTCATCTAACTTCCTAAAGAAGCTTCTTGAGGCTTGTTGTCGGTGGAGATAGCTTCTTCAGGAAGTTAGAAGAATTCTCCAAAAAATCCAAGACAACCTAATGCATTTAATGAATACGACTGGGTTGATTGGAATTAATGTATATCCAACACTCCCCCTTAGTTCCAACCATATATATGACAGAAACAATATAACGCAATACATAAGACACAAACATACTCTTAACTGACATGCCTACTGGTCTAAGTCTCAGCTAGGCTTACAACATACTTTGGATTTTCTACAACACATAACTTACTTCTACAAATCTCAAATTTAGCCTTCCCAAGAGGCTTAGTGAATATGTTAGCTACATTCTCATTTGTATTACAATATATTAAATCAATTTCCATTGATTGGACCGTTTCCCTTACAAAATTATATTGTGTGTCTATATGCTTTGACCTTGCATGAAATACAAGATTGCTTGAAAATTTGATGGTGCTTTGATTATCACATCTAATCACTGTAGGTTCTTCTTGAGCTTCACCAACATCTTCAAATATTCTTCTAAGCTAAATAACTTCAAAGATGGTACTACATAATGCTTTATATTATGCTTCAGTTGATGACAAGGACATTGTTGTTTGTTTCTTACTGCTCCATGATATCAGTCCCGATCATATATTAAACACATCCAATGGTGGATTTCCCGTTATCTGGATTTCTAGCCCAATCAAAATTAGAATGACCTGTCAATTCAACATTACAATCATTAGTATATTCAATACCAAAATTGATAGTTCCCTTTAAATATCGAAGGACCCTTTTTGCAAGCCTATCCAATGCTTCCAAGACTCTTAGCCATGAATTTGCATATATGCTTTTATTGGCAGGTTGGGTCATCCAAGTCTGTTTGTAGTGATATAATTCAAGTCTCCATCAATTGTCGATATTAATGTTCCATTCACCTTCTTTGTTCCATCATCATTTCTCAATTTGATGTTTTGTTCCAATGGAGTACTCACTGCTTTACATCCTTTCATATGAAATATCTTTAGTACCTCGTTTTTATAATTTTTTTGTGTGATTAAAGTGCTTCCATTATCTCTCCATGCTTGAAGACCTAGACAATAATACATATGTCCAAGATCCTTCATCTCAAATTCCCGTGATAACTTCCTTTTTATATCATTAATCATTTTATTAGCACTCCATGTTATTATTAGATCATCAACATATATAGAGATTAATTCTATGCTTCCATTTCTATCTGTCTTGACATACCAATTAGGATCATTTTTGCTTTTGTTAAATCCTTGCTGAAAGAAAAATTTATCTATTTTCTCATACCAAGATCTGGGTGCCTGTTTTAGTCCACATAAGGCCTTTTCTAACTTGCATACAAGATGTTCTTGTCCCTTATTTTCAAATCCTTCTCGTTGAACAAGATAAATCTCCTCTTTTAAGTCTCCACCAAGTGACTTAGTTTTCATTGGACCACATACATCAATATGCACTAGTTCAAGTATTTGTCATTTTCTTTTATTTTCATGCACAGGAAATTCCTCCCTATGTTGTTTTCCTAATGCACAACCTTCACATTCAAAATGTTCACCCTTAATATTTGGAAGGCCTTCTACCATCGTTTTCTTTTGTAGTAACATTAGGTCAGTATGATTTAAGTGTCCATACCATTGATGCCAAAGCTCTATGTTTGATATGTCTGTTGATGCCAAAGCTTGATGCCCATTCTTCGCCACATCCAACTTGTATAATCCTCCAACTCTCATTCATTTTGCAACAACCTTGTAGTTTTCCTGCATATCCTTTATCAAACAATGTGATTTCACAAATTCAACTTTCAAATGTTGATTTGTAATAGTAGAAACAACAATTAAGTTCTTCTTTAATCCTGGAACATACACCACTGTATTTTGAATTTTTTTTCCTTGTCCATTAGGCATAGTAACACTTTTATCACCATATCCTTTAGTTTCATGTGATATATTATCTTCTAAATATATGTGTGCACCATTATTAACTTCATGATAAGTATCAAACCAATCTCTTTTTCATGACATGTGGATTGATGCACCAGAATCTATAAACCAAGCATTATCATCGTTAGTTTCTACTGATAAAGCAGCATTGGACATAAATAGTTAAAGATTGTTGAATTCATGATTGATTTCCTCATCTCTATCAACATAATTCTGTGTATGCCTTCTTTGTTTAAATAAATTAGATCTTCTTTTCAAGCAATTCTTAGCAAAATGACCAAGTTTTCCACAATAGTACATACATCATCTCTACTTGATTTGACATTTGACCTTGGTGAAGGTACACCATGAAATGATTTTACCTATGGCCTTTTGCCTTTATTTTTCTCCCATTGTTTTCCTTTGAAGGCATGCTTCCCTTTAGCCATCAATGCTAAATCTGAATTGGGAGATTTCTAATTAAGGCTTCTTCTTCCCTCTTCTTCCTGCATAAGTATACCTGCCAATTCATCAAATGTAGGAGCCTTCTCTCTAGCTGCAAGATCAGTGATAAACATTTGATACTAATCCAACATTCCATTTAATGTCACAGTAACCAAGTATGTACTGGATATTGTTTCACCAATGTCACCTAATTTATCTTTTAGATCCTTAATTCTAGAAACAAAATTCCTAATTTTTTCATTTTCTTCTATCTTAATTGAAAGAAGCTCACTCTTTAAATACAATATTCGATTTGTAGTCTTCTGTTTCATACAATTTTTTGAGAGCGTTCCATGTCTCTTTGGATGTTTTGCACTCTCTAATGTGTGGAATAATATTGTCCTTAACGGACATCCGCAAAAACACCTTTGCTTTGTTCTCTCACCGCTCCCAATCTTGAAATGCAGTAGCTATGGCTTGAGGGGGCTCTGGCTTCACTTCATCTCCAGACACAATCATCCATATATTGTAGCCTTCCATCAAAATCTGCAACTTAAACTTCCAATTTGCATAATTTTCACCATCCAGCTTATTAAAATCGGATAGTTAAGACATTAGCCATGTCTCTATACATTAATTTGCATAATTTTCACCATCTAACTTATTAGAATCAAATAGATAAGACTCTATTAATACATTAGCCATGTTTCTTTGAATATACATTAATTAAATGTACCATGCTGTCTCGGAGAATTTGTCTAACTTCGTGAAGAAGCTATCTCCACCGACAACACGCCTCGAAAAGATTCTTAGTTGTGTATAAATATTTGTTTCTTGCAATAGAAATCATAAGTTTGTGTGATGTGTTGGGTTCGCTAATATTCAATCCCCACCGACTCCAATGTCCTTGTTTATTAAGAAAAATTTTATCAAATTTTTCTTTATACACAATGTCTTTGATGACCACTTTCTACCATTGCTTTATACAACTCTGCAGTTTCATATAATATTATGGTGTGGGTTATTACTAGGGTCTCGGTAGCCTGCTCTTATTTTTTTTACAAGTGCTGTCCATTTACCGAAAAAGCTTAACTTAAAGAATTATGAAATTCTGCACCACTGTCTTCACTCTGTTATCTCTTAAATATTCTGTCATAAATTTGAATGATGGGCGAGAATCTATATGTGTATTTTTTTGTTGGCATAGAAATTCATATTAAAGAGGGACACATATTAAAGGAGAGTTTTTATGTAATTTTTTGAGTTTTGGTGCTCAAATCTTCAAAAAATCACACTAAAGACAACTCCTAGCTAAAATACTTATAAAAGTCATACTAAAAACAACTCCTAGCTAAAATACTTATTTCTTCATTCTTTAGTGTATCCAATTTTTATGGCTAAAGTTGTTAGGTTCAGTTATAATGTTTTCTTAATTGTACAAGTGGAAGTATACACCGGTAATCTTTATTGTATTTTCAGTAATGATCGTTCGTGTGCTTCTAGACCAAATGAGATTATGTAATCATAAAATGAGTAAAATTCATTTCCTATGTATTCTCGATGGCTTACCACCTGACATTGGCCGCCTCTCCAACCCCGATGAATATATGGTTGCATTGCAAAAATTGAGCCCCACATTGGAGCAACTCCTTTACAACAACAACACTACAGGTGACGATGGAAAATACTCATTACCATCCATCACATGCATCATGGCAGATTCGTTCATGTCATGCACAGAAACAAGTTTCCATGAATATGAAATTCTCGAGGGTTATCTTTTGGCCCTTTTGTGTTGTGGCCTCCATTTACTATCTCCATGTTAACTTCCTCAAGTCTCAGGGTCATATTCCTGTCAAAAGTAAGCATAATACTCCATCTCCCCCTAACTTAGTTATTGCCACACTATTTTCCTTTTTTCCGCCTTTCAACTATTTTAATTTTAGTTTTGGCTATGGCTTTGGTTTTGTGATCTGTAATAAGTAATATAATTGGTGGTCATTAGGCTATTATGTACGTGCATCAAGTGAAGAAAACAATGCATGGAAAGTGATCACTTGTTTTCTGGGTAATCTCCCACCTTTGAGGACAAATGATCTGTTGTTCGCGTATCGCGCTCAAGATATGACATGCCTTCTTTCAAATGCTTTCCTACATGAGTCAAAGTTTGCGCGTAAAGGGGACTATGTAATGGTGCACAAGTTTGAAGAGATGAAGAGATGGAAGGGAGCGATGCTGTAACGACCCTCTCTTTGAATGGATGTCCTGCCCTCGCAATATAACCTCTATTTCTTCCTAATATTTTACAAGGATGGGATTCCACCATCAATCTTTTGGAGAACGACAAGAGGTGGGTTGGATATGCAACATGCAACATCTGTTGTATGCGTTTCGTTTGGAAGCATGGTTGTCAAATCACAGGATAAACTGTAGCATCTATTGCTAGGTCTCGAGGGTAGCAAGCAACCTTTCTGATGAGTTCTACAGTCATATATTTAAGAAGGGAAGCTTGCAATTCTACCATATGGATTTGAAGAACGAACGAAAGATCGGGCACTGCACGTAATGTGGAAGCCTCAAGTGAAAGTGATTTTGCACACATCTGTTGGATTATTCCTCACCTAAGCAAGTCAAACTCAACCTTGGAAAGCATAAGCATGGGAGTTCCTATGATGGGTTTTGCTTATTTTGGTTATTAGTATCTCAATTGTAGATTCGGCTGAAATGTGTGGGAGGTCAGCCTGAATTTTGACGGGGTGGACGTGGATGCCCACAAAGTGGTGGCAAAACAAGAGGTGGAGGATCTTGTGGCCGAGAGAATGATGAGGAATCAGCTTTACTATATTTTTAGTAAGATATTCATTGGTAATATTTATTGTATTTTCAGTAATGATGGTTTGTGTGCTTGAAAACAGAATGATATTGTGGAAGCATAAAATGAGTAAATTTGTTGGTGATGCATTTATTTTCCCAGATAGTTTAAAATAATATGGTATTTTTTTTTATAAAAATGAAAGCAAACAACATGGAGGTCTCGTGACAATTGTTTTTGAAAGCAGAGGCAACAATAGGTCGTATGGTTCAAAGTCAGAGTCAATTACCACAAAAGGAAGTTCTCTAATTGAGTGAAATGGCTTGTGATGCTCCTACTTTCATATCGTCGATCGGAATCAAGTACTTGCATATTTTTTAAGAGACAGTGGAATAGTAATCATGTAGTACATAGGCAACTTCACCCATGTTGCCAAAGGAGATTATGAGCTTATTTTAAAAGTTTGATGTTTTCGGTCCTGAAGCTATCAGCCCGACGCTAACTGATCCATTTTATTTAATACATTTGGCCATTATTCCATCCATGCTGTGATCCAGCTAATGATTTTGTTGATTTCGTTTGGTCAATAGATCACACAATTGGTATAGCATGAGCAACACTGACTCAAGCCCAATTATTTGATGCTGGAAATATTAAATAGCCTTGGGAAATATATCACCCAAGGAAAGCATAACTCAGTTGACATAAAAAAACTCGAGCAATATATAACACTCCAATATGTTATATATTTATTTGAGATAAAGTTTTCCAATGGTCCACCTTACTTGTTATATTGATATAATTTCTTGTTACCTTGATTTTTACTAGGTGAGTGAGTAGTGCCTTCGATTACCTTAAATTTTGAAGCCTTCGATGTTAGATGCCTATTTTTGTTTAGAGAGAAATATTTTGGATATTTTAAGTGAAGTGGAAATGAGCTAACGCTCAAGTATCCAACAGAGTTCTTTGGAAAGGAGAATAAGCTTGAGAATCTTATTTTTAAAGTATTTCAAAATCTAAAATCAAATTATGCATAACCTAGCATAGCACTTTTTCATATATCTAAGAAAGTGTAAAATTTATTGTGTATATATGAAACTGCTCATGAAATTTAATAAAACACAAGACTCAAATCTACTCTACTCATAACCATTGACAAAGATTTATCACACATACACATATATTTATCTAGTGGAAAGCAATTGCTCAAAACCCCTTTCTATTTTTATTTCATTAATAAAAAAATAGAGATGAAATACATATGTTGTTCAAGCATGAGCACGACCTGTAAGTGTATAATGTATCCCTCTACCTGACTGACTCACTCTGGCCATAACTTAGCCACTTTTCAATACCTCCATGCTCTTATTCATTCGTGTTGTTCCTTGAGCAACTATGCCCCTATTAATTATAAAATTCTTCAATTGGAATTATGCAATCCTTCTAGTCTCATCCTTTGACTGTATGCACCACATGTACACTTCAGAATAGTCTACAACTGATAGTACACTTCCTTGGAATCTCTATCTCAACTAGGTAACTCGAATTATCTGCATGCATCAATTATTTTGGGTTGATTGATTAGTTAACTCGGTGATCACTTAATGAGGTTACACTTCCACAACTTGACCTTCCACTAGTTCCTCCAAATGTTAAAACTAGTTTAACTCACCATAACTCAATTTAATGAAATATATTGCTACAAATTAGAAATAAATCATACTAAACTGAATTCAAGCTTCCCCAAATCGAATTATCTAAGTTAACTTAGTGACAAGTTCCATGACACATTAGTTAACTCATCCAAGTTGTATGTTGATGTGGAATTTCAAAATTTCCGAATTTAATTAAGGAAAAATCAAATTAGGAATTTCTTGCTGCATTTTTTCAACACTCCCTCTTAGCAAGAAAGGGATTATCAACCACCCTTATTGTTGAAAATGGAAACAAGAAATATTGAAAATGGCACCCATGAGGCTTCTAGTTTAATTTTCCCTTAATTAAATTAGAATTAAATTGTAATTCCACATCAAAAGACAACTTTTATGATTTAAGTGATTCAGGAAGGCTTAGTTATGTTAGTTAATTTGAGTTCAGAGTCAAACTGGAGGCATATAGAGCCCACTCTAAGTTTTAGGGGGTTCAGTTGCAGCTATTTGTGAGTTATAATTAGTTAACTCAATTACTTGTTAAAATTAGTTTAAGTAGTTCTAATGGAGAGAT
Organism: Pinus albicaulis; assembly: GCA_034641835.2. NCBI lineage: Eukaryota > Viridiplantae > Streptophyta > Pinopsida > Pinales > Pinaceae > Pinus > Pinus albicaulis. The sequence goes on along the minus strand of CM076577.1, from coordinate 1,345,596,282 downwards.
GAGCTAGTGATAGGTCCATCAAATTAAATATGATTTAATTCACATGAAGTGATTAATCAAATAACTGATAATTAGCTATAAATAGGTGTTGCATGCTAGTTCCAAGGAAGGCTTAGTTGAGATTGGGGTTAAAGGGAAGAAAAGTATCAGTTGTATAATTAGAAAATTGTACAAGTCATGCATTAGGTCATCAAGATGCCTTGAAGGTATTGTTCAATCATTAATTGAGAATTTCTTAATTAATAAGGGTTCAATTAGCCCAAGAATGCATAAGCAAGGTTGTTTAGGCATAGGCAAGGAAGTGCTTAAATATTGGACCAAACTTGCTTAGATTAGTGCCAGGATTAGAGTGAGACAATCAACAGAGTGCAGAGGTTTCTTGGGAAGGAAAATAATTTTGTATTGTTTCATGGTCTTAGCTTTATGCAATATACATATAGCGGGGTTTTCAGTAGTTTCTTTCTCCATATACATCTTGTGTTGTCTTATTGGGAAATTCTTTCTCTTTATTGTTATGTGATTGTGTGATCGTATTTGGTTTCTGCAAATTTGTAGAAGTGATTCAGTATTTTGTTTTAGTACATTAAAATGTGATTTAAATCAATTAGATAATTTATACATGGTATTAGAGTAGGAATAAAAATATAAGAGAATAATTTTACTTTGTTTTGAACATGTGAATCAAATTTGCAAATTTTTCTTTAGGACCAGCAGCAGATCCCGATGTCTTTCAATGACTTGAGACTCTAATATGAAATCGAGGGTTGTTAGAATTACATAGAATGGAAGAGTAGGATGGAGGCAGTGTTGGAGGAGAACACACTAAAGAAATTCATAGTCAATGACATTCTGAAGCCCGAAATATTAGATGCCCAAAATCTTGATGCATGGAAGAAGAATGTAGCAAAGGCGAGAATGATTTTATTAGAAGGAATTCGAGATCATATTGTCTCGAACCTCCATGGAAAGGAAAATCCATATTCTATGTGGAAGGCTTTAACAGATCTCTTTCATAATAACAATGACCACAGGAAGTTGGTGCTAAAATACAAGTTCAAAAAAATTAAGTTGGACGGTGAGACAATACCAAAATACTTGACGAGGTTCACTCAGTGTCAAGATGATATTGGAAGTGTTGGTGTGACTGTTTCCTAGGATGATTTGGTGAGCCTATAACTTGTAGGCCTTCTCAAGATTTGGCATAGCTACAAGGACTCAATGAATGGGGGGGAGAAGTTTTCAGACTCAGAGTGATTGTGGTCCGACTTGGTACAAGAAGAGATAAGGTGGAGCACCAGAGATGGGACCTCTTCCAAATAAAGAGAAGAAGATTTTTCATTAGTCAGAAAAGGAAATAAATCCAAGGGAAAGAAGTCCCAAGGCGAACAGGGCAAGAGATACTATCCAAGATAAAGTGTTTTCACTATCACGAGTTGAGGCACTATGCCACAAAATGTCCACATCACGAAAGAAAGAAAGAGCCTGTAGTTGCAATAGTGGGTGAAGCTCGAGCTTCATAGTTTGAGCTTGATTTTTCTCTCATTGCATGCATGTCCAACACTGTAATGAGATGCATGTGGTATCTCTATAGTGGTACCTCACTCCATATGACAAGGAATAAAGATCTCTTAAGGAACTTAGAGGGGAAGGACGTCCAACAAAACATAGAGTTTGGAGACGACAGGAGGTATAGCGCGACCAACATAGGTATAGCTACCTTTTAGTGGGAGACTAGCTCCCCTCTCAGAGCCAAATATTTTTCTTTTGTTCTAAGACTAAAGAAGAATCTAACTTTTGTAATGGTATTGGAAGACCCTGTTTATGATGTGATATTTAGGAAAGGAAAGGTTTTCCTTAGACACATTGCCACGAGACAGGTGAAACATATCGGTGTATGATTCAAGAACTAGTATTCACTTGAGGTCGAAGATGCATGCAAAGCTTTGAGGAGAAAAGCAGAGGTTACAGACTTGGTCGGTGATGTTAGGGTCCTATAATAATAGAATTCATAATTTTTTAATTGACTTTGATAGTCTTGTAAATATGTACATACCTTGCTTTCTGCAAGTTGTTTTCCCATATTTTGAAAATGAAAAATAATAAAAAATGAAAAGAGTGTAAAAGTCCTAAAAGAAATATCAAAGTACTTAGAAAAAAGATAGACCTCAAAAGAAAAAAGAGATAAAATAAGACCTGAAAGTGAGCAAGTCAAAATGCCACTACTATTTAATTTTATTGCAAAAATAATGATTATGTGCAGATTATCCATAAATGCCATAATCCATGATCAGTTAAACAATTTAATCTTAACTTTTCATGCTTTGAATTTCATGTTTTAGATAGAGAATAAAGATATGTCTAATAGTATAAACTTGACAAATCAGTAGATAAGATAGAGAATAAATGAGGAGCTCCATAGTTTAATCTGAGCCCTTGGATGAAATAAGGTTAGACTTAGATAGTTTTTATGTTTTGAAAGAAAAATTGATCTAGGGTTGCAAGCTTAAATGCACCCATGCAAAATGAAGTAAAAAATGTTAGAATAATGATGCGTATGTAGAAAGCAGTTGTGCAAGCATGTAATAAAGCATCATCGCGCAAAATTACTAATTTCCCCTCCCCCACAATGATTCAATATTCTAAACCTTCAGTTAAAAAGGCTCAGAAAATTTCTCTGACTTCTGTTGGGACCAGACCGAAGGCTCGATAACTGATTGGTTAAAAATATTGAATTCCTACACAAAAATATTCATCAAGATTTACCCTTCATCCATAATCATGATCCCTTTTCCTAAGTAAAAACCCTTTTTTACTTAGTAAAAGTAAAAACCCTAAATAACTAATTTCATTCATTCAAAATCACTCAAAAAACCCATAAAATGCATTTTATCCTAAGTTTAAGTGTGAAAAACACAAAACGGACAAAATAGGCTTATTTTTCTATCTTTTACACTTTACTTGGTGTTAATTTATGTATTTTTATTCATTTCCTATATTACCCCTTTATTTCATATTAATTTCTAACTATATTTATTAATTCCCTAAACTATACCCTCCCGTATATTATTAAAACATTTATATTTTAAATAACCCCAAAACCCACTATTTAATGTTTAAACCAATGTTAAAAATCCCATGTGAAGAAATAAAAACCCGCCCTTTATTCCCATTGGTTTAAATGTATCAATAAAACTAATCCTTGCCACTATGGTTTTTAAACAATTGTCAAAATGTTTAAAAACTATATAATAAATCCGCGCCAGCATTATTCATTGAAACATTTGGTAAATGTTTTAATTAAAACATACATATAAACATTACCCCTCTGCCATTGTATAACCCAAAGTTTTAACTTTAATAAATACATATTTATAAAGTTAAAAAACCCATTGCCGCATATATGAAAACCCCAACCCCACTCCAATCCCGATGCAACTTCCAGATTAGATCTCAACCATTCGCATAAGCTTTCCCCGAACCAATGACAGAAAATCACATTCTCATTGGATCACATCCAATCCTTTCAAACCTGCGCGATAACCACTAGTGGTTTTTCGCCTTTGAAACCCAAAAACCACCTCTTCGCCCGATTTGACCGCCATTTATTGCAGGCTTAAATTAACCCTAAAACACCCAAAAAACCTTGGAAATAAACTGTTATCCCTTTCTTCTGCGCGTACTAATTGTATCTACCATATGGACTCAGGGAACAAGCATTTTTCACTGTTTTCTTGCCCAGAACCTACAAAATTATGCCTATAGCCATTGATTGATTGCAAAATTACACCTATAGCCTATACCTGCATATAACAGGTATTCCTCTAGAAATTGAGCCTGTTATTGATTTGAAATGACTCTAATAAAGAATAACTACATTCAGAGTTCAAATTCATCCAAAGAAGCCTATTAAAAGATCCAAAAAACAGGCCAAACCCTGGCAAAATTTTTGAGAAATCCTATTCTATACTTCACACAGTTTTAAATGAAAATATTGAGCTTATATAGTTTTTATAAACTATTTAAAACTCTAAATTAAGACCAAAAATCCTCTGAAGGTAGCCTAGCCTCTGTGCCTAATTCCAAAATATTTTTAACCCATTTATTCATTGAAAAAGCCCAAGAAACCCCTATTTCTTGTTTCCTAACCGGTGAAGGTCTGTAAATCAGTTGAAGATTGAAATTGAAAGAAAAATCAAAGAAAATAACATATTCTGTCTGTTTTAATTCAAGAACCCTTGCCAAAGTGAAAGAATACTTCTGTAAACTATGTAATCTTACAGAAGTAGCCAGAAAAGCCTAAAAGTAGAGTTTTTGGTAGTCCAAAAAGCCTCAAAATGCCTAAACCTACTCCAACTGCATCTTCTAAGACTGCCATCATTATAAATCCTCTACAACCTCCTGTTGTAGACATTGAGCACACTCCATTAGCAGATGTTGACTATAAGATAGCAGACCCTATTTGTAGAATTCAATTTGTTGGAACTTCATAACTAGAACTTTGAAAAATCTTTAGATAATGTTGAAGAAATTCAAATTTGGGAATCGCACTTGCCTAAATATGTTGTTCCAGTTACTCATTTATGCCCAGAGGTCATTAGGTTATGCCATCATTATTATATGCCTGAGCAAAGAGCAATAGTCAATGCCAACAAAGAAGTGCTTTTTACCATTACTGTTGAGTCCATTAACCAAATGTTACAGCTCAAACTTGATCCTCAAGCAATTCCTCTATCCATTGAAGCACTTACTAAGCTGTACATTAGCCTTGATTTTCCTAAAAGATTACAGATCTTCCAAATATTCATGCCCTTACATGTGGAAATTTCTCAAATCAATCCTCCATATTCCACTTCAAGATTTCCAGGATGTTCAAGGCATGTCATTTCCATGTTGTCCTTCATCCTAGGGTATTTCACTGATGAACATATAGATGAATCCATTTTAGGTTTCCTATCTACTTTCACACCAAGATAGCCTCCATCTGTTATCTTCAATTATGTTGGGTATATTCCCGATAATATTCATGACCAATTGGTTAAGTTTCCAACTGAAGGAGTGTTTAGATACATATATTTCCTTTTTCACATGTTTTCTTTTCAAGCAGAAAATTTTCCAGTATCCTTACAGAAGCTTGACATAGAATGAAATCCTCTTTCAGTCATTTTTTGGACCTCTTTAATCAGAAAATAGTCTACATAGTTTACCTATAAAGAATTTTCAGACTTCTTCATTCACCCATTGATAAAAATGTTAACAAATACTGAACATCCAAGGATAAATAATGAGATGAAGAAGATTTTATAGTTATTAGAGCAGACCAAGGTCGGAGATTGGTATTTGTATGAAAAACACACAGATATTAGAGTTTTTGGGTCTAATTTGTTGCCCTACAAATTACCCAAATATGTACCAATGAGGGTTTTTTCCTTGGAATACATCAGGCAGATTTTAAATTATGATTCAATCAACTTTCTAGCTAGAAGGAAGAAAACACAGTTTAAGTTGAAGAGTCAAGTGGGACCATTCATTTGTAATCAGAGAGATGCAGAGGCAGAAGCAACTAAACAGTTATTAGAGTACAGATTTGAAGAGAGCTTTTCCTGGAATTATGATCCACAAGGAATCATAAGTAAAATGAGGGTTAAGTGTAAACTGACACCCTACATTCATGAGAAAAAATTAGAGGTTGAGAAGTATGCTAATCATACTGAGTGGACAGAAAATACTTTAATAGATGCAGTAAAGCAAGGTGATACTAGTCACACTTTACAAACTGCAGATCAAACAGAGAAAGCCACCAAAAGAGTTAGAGAAGAAAAAACTTATGTTGCTGAAACCACTACTGAGACTAGGTTCAAAATAAGATATAATAAAAGCCTCAAAACAGATCCAGTGGGTAAAGAGAAAATAACTATTGGGGTTGAAGATACATATGTCCTAGTAACTAATAATGATGTTGCTACATTTATTAGAAATGAGTCAGTTACAGAGAATATGAATGAAGAACAGGTTGATAATGCACATGCACAGTTGATAGAAAAACAACAGAACATGGAAGCATCATCTTCACAGATAGCTAAGGAAAAGGATCTAGATATCAGGGAAAAGTACAAACAGATTAAGTTAAAGAATGAAGAGATTAAAAATGAGATTTACTGTCAATATCTGAAACAAACACCAAGCATTCAAAATAGACTTTTATCTGCCTTTGATTAGTCAAATAAAAAGTTGATCATGTTAGTATTACAGCCTACAGTTGAAACTCCAAAGACAGTTGCAGATTACAAGAAGATTGATTTAGAAGTGCCAACAGAAAGCATTCATGCACTTGATCAAATAGAATTTCATAGACAAAGTTCGGAGATGTTGTATTCTACTGTTACAACCAAAGCTATGAGTGTTCAAAAACTTCAGAAACACTATCACAAATATTAAAGATCAAATGAAACTTGACAAAGCATCCTTATATGCTAAAGATCTCATAATTAAATCTTTAGAAGAATTGGTCTTGCAGGTTGGATATGACCCTGCAAATGTCAAAGCAACATAACAGTTAGTAAGGAAAAAGAATGAAGACATTGCATCATTGAGGGAACAACTTAAATTTCCATCCAGTGAACATCCTCAAGCCAAAGAAATTATACAGGAATAGACTCAGAAGGATGACATGATGAATTTAATCTTTCAGCTAACAGCACAAATTAAGAAATGGAGATTCAAATGGATAAGCTTGTCCATGAAAAGGAAACAACAAAAACACCAGAAGTTCCTTCAGTTATCCCTATGGTTACTACAGCTGTGCCTTCAACTCTAGCAGAAGAGTTGGCACCCAAAGAACCATTGGCTACTGCAGTGCTAGTGACATCATCTACAACTTCAGCTACAGAGTCATCCACTACAGCAGCTCAATCTACAGAAGAGGTCAGTAAACCAGTGAAAGCTATGGAAGAAATGTCACTTCAGAAAAGTGATATTAATAGATTGAAACAAGTGATTGAAAATATTGAAGATCAAAATAAGTTGGCTCAAGTTAATGCCAAAACATATGAGCAAAAGGCTAATAGGCTAAACGAATAATTGAAGAAGTTACAAAAGGAATTAACCTTAAAGGAGCCAATGTCATATGTGAAAAACTATTTATGGAACAAAATCATTGAAGCCATCAATGATGTGTGGCCCTCAATTCAAGTAATTTTTGAAAAGAGAGATTTACTAAAAGCAGCATTAACAGAAATTCAAAAGACTAAAGAGGAGCTTGATAACAAACCTGAGCAAGCAATAGAATTGATCAAGTTTCTTAAGAGCAAAAACAAGCAAGAGCTAGAATAAATTGAGATTACTGACAGGACTGAAACAATCCTTGAAATAAGGAAAGTCCTCACCAACAATAACCTGATGAAACAGCTTGAGGAGAAGTGCGAGAATATGAACATCACTATAACCAAATTTATGGTTAAATTTGAAAATCTTAGGCAAAGAAGTTTGCCTAACATTTTGGTTATCAATGATAAACTTATGCCCTAGGAAGATTATAATAAAAAGATCATAGAATATGCAAAAGAGCAAGTTGAAAAGACAGGTGGACAAGGCACTCCAATAGGGAAGGTCTTACTCAGAAGCTTTGAAGATTTATTCTATCTGCAACATGAGATAAGACACTTGTTTGTCATAAAACCAACTTTTTCCAGATACACTGAGGAAGATGAGAATTCAAGAAATTAAAGAAGATACAAATTCCAAATGAGGAAGCTTGGTAGTCACTTATAGATTTCAGTGAAAGGTAAAAGGAAGAAAGATAAAAGGCGGAAAAAACAGTTTGTTGATTTTCAGTCAAAACAGATTTTTTATTTTACAGCAGTAAAAAGTTTTACAGTGGTCAAAGAGTATTCGAGTTTAAAGAGTATTAGAGATTAAAGAGAATCAAAGTGAAAGAGTAAAAGATAAAGAAGATCAGATTTCAAAACAAAAATAAAATATCTTGGCCAGCAAAGAAGACACCAAGGTAGCCAACTCCACCTAATCCACAATTAGTTTCTATTTTATTTGGATAAATATGACAGCTTGCTGATTTGTTAAGCAGCTGTCTCTATTTTGTTATAAAGATATTTTTATTTTCCTTAGATAATTCCTAGAAGAATTCTAGGATATTTTGTAAACAATTATGTATAAATACTTCATCCTTTGAAGTATTATTGTGGATTAAATTTCTGAAGATTTCTATAGTCATTTTTTATTAGACTTGAAGGATTTTGTGTTTCAAATTTCGAGTAGAAGACTGGATCAGATCAACAAGCATCATATTTCAAGATTCATGTGATGTGCCATTGAAGTGAAGTACCTTCTAATTTTCATTGTTTATCTTCTTTGTTTCATGCATCCATTATGTGTTCTAAATTTGAATGATAATTCAGGAGTGTTATTTCAGGATTTGTTAAAAGCACCCTGTCTTTACTGTTTATCATTTCTATGTTTTCTGCTGATTTCTAGGGGAGGGAACCCTTAATTACCCCCTCTTTCGTTTTACCTCTGCCTACTACTTCTCTTTTCCGGATCAAAGAACCCTTCATTTCTCTTTATCCCGATCATATCACCTCACCAAAGAGCCTTCCAAGATCTTCAAGGGTTATCTATCTTGCCCTGAAAACATTTGACTTTTTTACCTTGATCCTAGCTCTATTTGCTTGATTTTTGACTCCTCAACCCAATGGACAAACAGATTTCCCACTATCCATCTCATTAAGTGATTTTTCCCACCAAACCAAACCAAAATCAAAATCAATTTTCACAATCATAACTAGCCTAAATATCTTATAATTAAAACAAAGTTAAATCTTATAGAGAGAGTCCTCTTTGAACGCTAAGAAGGCTAGATATTAGAGTTTAAAAGTAGGTTTGTGGTTACCTCTAATTTTCTTTTAACTACAAATCAAAATCTCACAACTTAGAGAATTACTAGAGTGATAACATACTGGCGACCATACTGGGGACTTAACCAATCCTTAGTTGTTAAAAATATCTTAAAGGAAATCATTTCTATTATCCTTTTTCCTTTAAGACTGTTTGACAAGTTGTGAGTATTAAAAACTGTAATTGTGGCTTCTAGGAAGATTTACTATATCAGGTCTAACCTGGATCCTAAACCTGTTGTTATAGTGGACAACCCAGATAGAATTGGCAAAAAGAAAAAATAGATAGAAGATTTAGATGTTAAAATTTCATTAATAAGAGTCAATTCATTAGCACAAGAATTAGTAAGTTTACAAGATATAGAGTTTGACTTGAAATTTGAACATTCTTTATTCAGGAGCAAATCTGCAAATAATTTAAGTAATGTTGTTTTAGACCCTATTTTTATTTCATTCTTGGAAACAAAACATAAAACTAGTATAGCAGATTCTAAATTAAAGAAAGTTAGAAATCAGGACAAGCTTGAAGAGATTAATGCTACTATTCTTAAAGAAATTGATGAAGCCATTGAATCAGCTCAATTGTCAGCATATACATCTAAGCCTTTTATTCCTAATTTAGATACCACTACACCATCTATAGTTTCTACTACCATCCAATCTATAGATCCATTTAGTCCTAGATTACACTTACAGCCTAGAATTTTATTTCCTTCATCCCCTATATCCACTTCATCCAGTAGTTTACCTTATATTTTTTTAAACACATCATTGTCATTTCCTACTAGTTCCTCATATATTCTAGTTTCACTTCCTAATACCTCCACTTCATCTTTTAGTTCTTCCACTGATTTTTCTAGTTCAGCATAATATAATCCAGTTTCATCAGCCACTACTTCCAGTTCAGCCCCAAGCACTGTTAATCTACCCCCAAGCCAAGCAATAATTCAGGCTATGGCTGCTAGGTATGCTCCCCTAGTTCTTCCAAGACAACTTCATGACATGCCTCAGGATTACCAAAGTAAGATACCACAATTTGATGCTACTACACAATACACTGCACAGCAGCACATAAACAAAATGACATATTACTTTGAACTCCATGAGATAGATGATTCATATGTACAAATGAGGTTGTTTGCCCAAACATTAACAGGAGAAGTAAAAAAATGGTTCAAAGGTCTTACTGTAGGTAGTATAGATGATTTAACTGTTTTCCATAGATTATTTTTAAATAAATGGGAAAAGAAGAAAAACCCCCCACAAATATTGTCTGAATTTGATGCTAGGAAGAGAGCTCCCAATGAGTCATTACAAGACTACTGCACTAGATATAACAGTGTTTACAATTCAATTCTTGCAAATCTAAAACCCACTCCTGACTTTATCTTGCTCAAATTCCCAGATGGATTTGACACTGCCATGGCATATTAGTTAAGAGAAAGAAATGCAGAAACATTGGAAATAGTGCAAACAGATGATGTAGGTGTAGAAGTAAACATTCTAGCTAAAAAGGCAAGATTAAGAAATGAGAGGAGAGTAACCATGAAAGAAGAAGCCTCAAGTTTAGACACAAAAATAGATATTTTAGCTAAGACTTTAGAGAGAATGATGGATAGGTTAGATAACATAGAAAGAAGACCTCAATGGGATAATCAACAACAAATCACAAATCCCAATTTTAGAAAAAACACAAATTCTGGAAAATCAAAAGAATCAGTCCCAGACCAGACAATAAGACCCCCATTTCAGGAGAACTATGTTGAGAGTTCTCAAAACAATGTTGAGGATGAGGATACCATAAATATAATGGGAATAGATGATAATAACACTATCTTTCTCACACAAGAAGATCAAGAGTTATTTGAACTCCAACAAATCCAATTAGATTCAGGTGAATCCTTTGATTATAAACAAGGTTATGATTTTTCCATAAACGAAGTTCATAAGCAATATAACCTTAGGAGTAAGAAAAATACTGAACCTTCTACTAATAAAACAACACAAATTGAAAATAAGAAAACAGTAGAAGCTCCAACAACAAAGGTTCTGTAAATTCTCCCTAGGTAAAATAGGCAAAACTCTAGTTCATCCCAAAACGTTTCCAATCATAAAATTTCACCAAGCCCTAAGATTGTTGACATAACAGGCGAAACTTCTCAAGCTACAAAAGATTCACAAAAATCTGCTGCTGCAAAAGCATCTAATTCTGCTAAAGCAACAAACTTAGATCCTAAAACATCCACTGCTGATCCAAAATCAGCAGATCCAAAAGCTGTCACTGCAAAAACAGCTTCTGACAATTCTAAATCTAAAAAAACATCTACTGCTTCACAAACCATTCCTGAAAAGAAAACAAAGAGTAGTAAGACATAAGAAACTCAAACAGAAAATGAAAATATAACTGTAGAAAAACAAGATAAACCAACACAGACTACAATCACCAAAGAAGAGTTATAAGTAAATCTCAACCTTCTTTCAATATACAAATTGAAATTGCAAAGTTAAAAATACCAATTCCTTTGATAAATTTGGTAAAACATGATTTGTATAAATCAACCATCACTGAAACATTAAACATAAATAATGGAGAAGACTCCATAAACTTGAATGATGATCAACCAGAGTTGATATTTGGCTCA